>NW_019167882.1:10103072-10703072 GCF_002303985.1 Durio zibethinus | reverse complement strand
TTTAAGGAAAGTTTAGGAGTTTAAATCCTACAAAATCAAATAATAGAAATAAGTTCACAGAAATCAAATCAAAGAAAATTACAAAGTTATATATTCAGTAGGATTGTTTTCCAAATTAAAATAGTTTGGAGCCCTATGTCAAGGGCTAGCATCTGTGATCATAAGGGAACTATAAAAAAATTAAAAAAAGGGATTGGAAAATTTTAAAAGGTTTTATTTTTTGTCTTTATCTAGGATTTTGGTGTGATTTTTGTTTTGGAGGAATTCTAATCGATTTTTGGATTTTGGGCTAATTTGAAAATTTCTTTGAAGTTTCTAAGATTTGAGAAATTTTAAGTTCTAGATTTGAAGTTTTGATTTCTGGTTTGGTTTTGAAATTTTCTTTTTGAATTTTGATTTTCAAATTTGATTTTTGAATTATTTTGATTTTGGGCTGGTTCTGAGAATATTTGATTTGAATTTTTAGATAAGATTTGAAGTACTAGGTTTGAATTTAAATTTTTAGGGGTTTTTTTAGAATTTTTTTATTTTTGGGTTTGTTTTATGAATTTTTTAGTGAAGCTCTAAAGATTCTGGCAAGATTCATAATGGCTAGAGAATTTTGAGCAATGGTTTTTGGGTTGTTTCGGGTTGGTTTGAATATTTCGATGGTTGTTTGAAGTTTTCAACATCAAAATCTAGATTTTGCTTTGTTCTCCAATTGTGTTTTTAAAAAGAAAGGAGAGAAAAAAAGTTTAGAGAGAGAGATAGAGAGAGAGGAAGTTTAAAGTCTTAAGAAAAAGGCTAAAAACTTTTTTTTATATCAAGGCAAAACCACGTTGTTTTAAAGGAGCTTGATCTGTAAATGACCTAACAACCCTCATGTTGACCCATGCTCCAAATCCGATTCGATCGTAGATTTTTTTTATTTTTTGCTTTATTTTTTTTATTTTCTTATTTTATTTTTTATTTGGCTTTTTATATATTATTTTTATATTTATATTTTAATATTTATTATAGTTGTTTGAATTAATGTGGTAAGAAAAAAGAAAAAGAAAAAATAGTTTATTTTTGCATTATTTTTTTTATCTAATTACATGTTTTCATATTTATTGTATGATCTATTAAATATATTTTACACAATTATATGATTATATTTAATTGCATAATAATTAATGTTATTACATTATAGTTTATTATTATTGCATGATATTATTTACATGATGATTTTTGTTTTATTTTAATTGATTTTTTCTCTCAATTTAAAAAAAGAGTTTTCAAAAAAATGTTTTTAAATCCTACCAACGTATTGAAAGATGATTTTTGATAAAAAAAATCTTATCAACATATTAGAAGATATTTTTGAAAATAAATTGTTTTCACAAATAAAAGTTTTTTTATAACAAAAATTAAAAGAATTCAATGATAGAACCTCTTCAAAATAGGACACCAATCTCCATGAATACTCTTGAAGTGAGAAAATTATCTTAAATTGCTTTCAAATTATTGAAGTAGTTTTAAGATCAATTTTTAATAATTAAATTATTTGGTAAAATTACAAAGAGACTTTATGGCTTAGATATTTTGAAATCAAATTGGTACCAATTTTGTATGGGCGTTATGAGGGTGTTATAATTTTTTTCACACGTAACTATACTCTTGAACTTAAATATGATTTCGTAGACTATAATCTACCATTTAAAGATACTCGAAGTAAGTTTGAGACTCCTTTTTAAAATAGATAGATTCAATTCGGTGACTAATCACACCTAAACAAAAAAGATTGATAGCAACTCATAAAGTTTATGTCTATCGGTAGGCCCACGAGTCTATACATTATGATAATTTGATGACTCCATTGTGGACATCGAAAGTTAGGCTAGTAAATGATTTCTTATTATTCAAGCCTAGCTTAATAAATTTAAAAATTTTCTCCTTTTTTTTTTTATTTTTTTATATCTGTCATTCATTTGCATTTGTATAACATGAACTCTATACTTGAGTTTTGTCTTTTAAAAGAGAGTAAATTACGTACACCTTCGTGAGATTTCATGTTTTTGCATGAGCTAGCGAAATACTCCCACTTAAATTAAACCATTTTCACTTATAGCCTATAATGGGGAAGATTTAGGTGTCTTATTAATCCATAATAGACAATAATGTAAGGAATAATTTGTGAACCCTTAGACTGTTGGACTTTTTGAACCTAGCATATAAATTAACTCTAAGGGTCCAAACCTAAGTTAAAGCCATACCTTCTTTTATGTTAGAAAATCCTAAGTAAGACATATAATGGGATATTTATTCTACTTGTAAATGTATGTATTATTTTTGTATATATTATTTGAATACTAACATTTTATGTTGTTCTTTGTATTTATTATTCTTTGTATATATTATGTGTATACTAACCCTTTTCTATTACTATGCATGCATCCGCATCATTAGATTTATCATAAGAAGTAATTGCCGCAAAATAATTTTAACAAGAAAAATCTCAATCACATCTATGAAAAGCTTAGCAAAGTCTTTTACCGACTTAAAAAGGGAGTCCAGAGAGTTGAAGCTTACAAACAAAAGGTTAAAAAGGAAAGTTCAAGCACTCGAACAAGAAAAGGATGAATGGAACAATTTTTTGCTAACCTGAACACAACACAATTATCTATCAATCAAAAGCTGGCCCAACTTTTAAAAGAAAATAGACAGTTGCAAGCGAAGTTGTAAAAAAGTGAGAAGGCATTCTCCGAGGTGTAAAAGCACATCTAAATGCTGAATGAAGTGACGGTTGAAATTGAAACACAAATGGGGCTATGAATGAAAATGTGAGCAAATAAAGAAAGCATATGTGAAAAAGTATGATGAGATGGAGTCCTTACTTGGTCAAATCACAATGGCTGCTTACAATGCCAAGGACATGGTAGAAAAGGTTGAAAAATGAAAAACAAATATGCCACAAGTAGGGGTACATGGCCAAGAATTGTTAAATTTCCTTAATGAAGTGCAAAGCCAATATCGACAAATTAAGAGTTTCTTTCCTTAATAAATTTTAGAGTTTTTATGAATGTAATATTGGATTTAATTAGAAAAAACTTTTAATTCAATAAAAATTTTCTATGTTAATAATTGTTATGTGGTAAATACTTCTATTACATTTATGCATTTTTGTATTTATTCTTATGCATAATTAGATGATTTCATGAACATCATTCTAAACATACATCCTAATTGTGGTAAATCAAGGTTTAAGGATAGCTCAACCAACTCATTACAAGTATAACACCCGAGCCCAAGCTAGAAGAATGAAGCAAGATAATATAAGCCACTTTGAGAAGTTAAATAGGGCTCAAGAGGAAATTAAAGGGGAGTTGAACAAAATCCTTGAAGCATTAGGCAAGTTAAATAAAGAAAAAATTGTAAAAGAAGATGCTAGCCCTAAAGACCATCCATTGTAGGATGTTGTTGACCCTCTATGTCCTCCTAGCTATGCCCCATACCATGCCTAGTCCACCTAAGGTATTTCTCCACAGCAATTTACACTTCTTACCCAATATACTTATCTAGGGATGTCTACTACATCGACTTAAAGGCAGTTTTAAAACTTCGTAATCCTATATTCATAAAAAAAAAATAATCGAACTAGTCTTGATTCTTAACTTAGATGACCTAAAGGGGAATGATAAGTTGAAATTGAAGGCGATTAAAAGTTTAGAAGACTCAAAGCCTGAATATAAAATGAACTTGTAAGAAGAAAAAGCTACGAGCCACTAAGGGTATAGACTTTTATGGCTCTATAGATGCAATCATCCTTTGCTTGGTCTTAGATGTTGTAATCTCACCAAAGTTTAAGGTTTTGAGTTTGAAATGTACAATGGTACTAAGTGTCCAATCATACATGTCATAAGATATTATCAAAAAATGGTTACCTACACCAGTGATAAAAAGTTATTGATGCATGTATTTTAAGATAGCCTTATTGGTTAAGTTACAAGTGGTATGTTCAGTTAGATCAAACCCACATCCGCACTTAGAATGAGCTCATTTTGGCATTTATTAATTAGAACTGCCACATCATTAACTTAGTCCCTTATTACTTTTCTTTATAAAGCATGAAGAAGAAGACAATAGAGTCATTCAAAGAATATGTCTAATAGTAAAGGGATACGGTTGCTCAAGTTCAATTTTTTTTGACTGAGAAAGAGATGACAGTACTGTTCGTTAGCCTTTTGAAAACATCATATTATGAGAAAATGATAGAAAATGCAATGAAAAATTTTACTGACATGGTGATCTCAAGAAAGATTATTAAAAATGCCATTAAAAGTGACAAACTTAAAAAAGAAGTAGTAGTACCAAAAAAGGTGGGATGTCCAAAAAAAAAAATCAAGGCCTAAACTGTGAGTTTTGAGAGACAATAGTTTATAAGTTATGCTTCATATCTATCATCTACTCATCCAGTTTACTACCTTGCAATCAATAATATTGCACAACTCTCTTACCAGCCTTATTACCTAACTATGAATAAAATTTATCGAAGCCCTTATCAACCAGTCTTTCAAGCACCTGCATATGGGCTTAATCTTGTCACTATTCCAGTTTCAAAGCCTAACAATCAAATAAGTGGTCTAAGAAGATCCAAAGTCAACCAAGAAAGAGTTTGCATTGATCATTTTTCATAACCTATACTGAGTTATTCCCAAAATTGATCAAGAATGACCTAGCATCTCTAGTCCTTTTAAAACCATTGAAGTCACCTATCCCAAATTGTATAATGTTAATGTCACATGTAATTACCATAATATGAATGTGGGTCACTTTATAAAAATCCACCTTGTTTTTAAGCATAACGTGTAAAGTTTGATTCGAGTAAGCTCGGTAAGCTTCAGTGAATTAGGAGAGTTGAATGTACGCAAAGACCTTTTACCTGATCACACAGAGGTATAATTTTGAGAAGAATACAAAAAGGCTAATTGAAATTGCTTGTCATTTTATGGTTTATTTGGAATAATGGACTTCTTTTATTGTACTAGGATTTCATTTTATTTTTCATCATTTTAATAAAAGTAACAAATATGATGCATTTTCAGGATTTTTTTTATATGAATTGTCCATTTTATGCTTTTATCTTTTTACATCTAATCCTATATCCATTTTCAAATTTCAAATAATAAATATTCAGATAGTCATGCCAATAATTCAAGATTCAATTTTGAAAACATCATTCATGTTGATAAATTAAGATTGTTGATTTATTGAGATTGTTGAATAAAGTGTCACTGATAGATCAAGGAACAAGAGAAATAAGAAAAAAATATGAAAAAAAAATTGAAAAAAAAAAGAAAGACTTAAACTAAAATCCCAAATGAGTAATTTAAGTAAAAATAAAGACTCAAAAAAATAACTTCATATGAGGATCTAAAAATATGGATGAGGTTTGGCTCAAAAATCAAGAATATCAATTGAACTTGTTTTTGAGAAATAATTCTAAATTGGAGTTCAAAATTATTTGAACAAGCATTATTTTTTTATGTTAATATCCTTTAAGTAAACACAGTATTTTTGCTTGTTGATTTGTTCTTGACCAAACTTTTTTTGATAATGAATGCCTAATTTTCTTTTCTTTACAAAATGTACATCCCCTGAATGAATTAAGGGAATGCATCATATTTGTCATGATTTAAAATGATGATAAATAAGTGAAATGACAATGTCTATAAAAGATTTTTTTTTCATTCTTTTGAAGGAAATCCAAATGACTAAAGTGAAAGAAACCTGAGAAAATGATTTGAAAAGGGCAAATAAGGTAACCCAATGATGAAAACAGTGATGGATTGATCAATATAACATATGGGTTGAGACAAGATGAGGAAAATAATATGGATCAGTTGACAAAATTTGTTCTAAAATTATTAGTATTGAGAAGCTAAAAATGAATATTAGAGTTTTAAGAACCCTGTTACCATATTTGAAATTTCATAGTAATGATTTAGTGATATCTACATTACATATGTGGTGTTTACATTGCATTTAAATCCTTAATAATTACATTTGTATCATTGTTGAGGTATGCATTTGCATCATATAGGGAATATGTGGATCATTGTATAACATATGCATTTGCATCATTTAGTGAGAATTTGAATTGTTGCATTTGCATCATTTAGAAGGTATTTGCATTATTATCATGACATTTGTCGCATACAAGATTTTTTACTTTACTAGGAGAAAATGTTCGACTTTTGAATCCCGAATGAGGAAGATCTTTCATTATGAGATTTTTTGACAAATAAAACTTTTCAAACTTTTAAAGGTATAGAACTTTTGTTTAAAGGAGCTGTTTTTTTTTTTCAAAATACTTACAATTATAAGACCTTTGAGCATAATCACTAAAATTTTTCGAATGAGAATTTCTAAAATTTAAAATTTTGGATGCAAAGCTATAAAGTTTTTCAAAAAGAATCTTTTGATGTGAATCTCTAAAATTTTTTTGAATGAAAATCTTTGAATTCTAGATGTGAGCCTTAAAATTTTTTATGTAAATCCATAAAATTTTCAAAAATGAAACATTGAATTTTGGATATGAATCACTAATAAAAATCTTTTGAACGTGAATCCTTGAATCTAGGAATTTTGGTAATGACAAAGTTCCAATACTTGCAAATTTGAAGTTTTACAAATCTTTCATTTTTGTGAAACTGAAATTCTTACGAATTTTAATTCTTATGAATATGAATTCTTATGAATTTTTCATTTTTGCGTAAAAATTTTTTCGAATCTGAAACCTTTGCAAATTTGAAACTTTTGCGAAACTTGGAACCTTACAAATCTAGAACCTCTGCGAAACTTGACACATTGTGAATCTAGAATCTTTGCAAAACTTGAAACTTTTGCAAATCTAGAACCTTTGTGAAACTTGGAATTCTTGCAAACCTTTATGAATCTTGACTTTTTGTGAATTTTTAAATCTTTGCGAAACTTTGAGTCTTGGAATCTTTCAATTTTTGTTATGAAACCTTGCGAATCTTTGACTCAAACCCTTGAATCTTTAAATTGTGAATCTTTGGATTTGAAACACTTGTAAGGCAAATGCATCCAAAAATAATTATTTCACCAATGCTAATGGAGTTTTAGTGGTTGATCAGCTATCTCTATAGAGATTCGCACTCAACCTCTAAGATATTGTACACTTTGATCTAAAAGTCTCAAGATTATATCTCATAAAAAGTACTTTACAAGTTTAGATTTAAGCCTTTACTTATATATCATAGCAAATTCTCATAATCTCTCGACATAGAATTGGGATTTTACATACTCCCCCATTAAAGATTAAAGTACCTGTCAAGCTCAATATAAAGCACATAGATCCATCAAATCACACAAAACGTTAAACAAATCCAATACAAAATACATACAAATCACAGGATCACACCAGACGTTGAGATTCTTGAGATAAATCGCATCATTTAGCATTTAGCTCCTGCATGATTCTAGAGACGGCTCCTACAATGTAACACTTAACTCATGTTCAACTAGTGATCACTCTGATAATATTTATGAAAACTCGTACCTAACCTGTAAGGTATTGTTCATTCTGATTCGAACGTTTCACAGTTTTGTTTCAAAAAAATGCCTTATAAGTTTAAATTTAAACTTTTACTTATATATCATAATAAATTTTTAAAATCTCTTGATATGAGATTAGAATGTTATAATCCCTCAGTCACAATTATTTGGTGCAAAAGCAGCAAAGTTATTAAGAGCAGAAGAAAACTCAATCGAGGGTAGTACACCTGGAGATATGGCTACTGCTTTAAAGGAGCAAGATGCATTAAAGTGGGTTGTGATGGTGAATTTAATTCCACAGATTATGATGATGAATTTTATATAGGGATAAGGTTATTTTGAAAGTGGTTTCTACAAAAGATTGGGTATTCACGGGATGACTTTAGTCAATTTTTCTCTGCGTTGTTCGGAGGTAGTACACCTGGAGATATGGCTACTGCTTTAAAGAAGCAAGATGCATTAAAGTGGGTTGTGATGGTGAATTTAATTCCGCAGATTATGATGATGAATTATATAGGGATAAGGTTATTTTGAAAATGGTTTCTACAAAAGATTGGTTATTCACGGGATGACTTTAGTCAATTTTTCTCAGCGTCGTTCGGATTAAGTTGGTCTCAGGATGACGTTAGCTCTAGGAATATTTCTATAAGAAATTTTGTAACTGACATTTACTGTAGGATCAGTTTCCTTAAAGGAAAGTTGTCTTATAATAATGGTACAATGATGAATAAAAAGTGAGAAAACTTCCTCATTTATTGCAATCTAGGACAGGGCAGGTATGCAAACATTTTTAGGGACCTCTGCAGATCTTTCTATCATCTCTAATGGGAAATAGCATAAGAGGACATTTTCAGTGACTGCTTATCAAAACAGAGAACTTTTTTTTTGCAATGAAGCTTTTCCAAACATTGTTTTGGAACACAAACTACAAGCGAGTTCAAGCTGATTGAATGTCTCAAACATGTATTGCCTATATGATGTTCTTGAATGTGGAGTTGCACCATGCTTGGACATGAGCCAAGCATTCATATTGGCGTAAGAGTTTACTCTAAAAATATCTATTTTACAAGTTCTTTATAGTTTATAGCAATTTATGGCATGAAAAGAATCACTGATTCAGTGAGATATATCGATAGAGACCATTAAGTTAATTTTGAAAAGACCAGCGGGCTTTGGTCTTGGGAGGAACTTAAAAGAAAAGCAATCAGATAACCACAAAGCCAAATCTCTAAATATCTCTGCAGACAATCCTAGTTTAAAAGGTTTGCAAACATGCAAAGTTGTGTTGAAATATATCAATTATTGATACAAAATATAGTGGATGTAACACCAGCAAAACCTGACTCCAATTCAACAGTTGTTGCCGTTGCTGCCTATCTTCTGTTCCCATTTCGAACCCCCATGCGAAGCAACCTTGCCTTAGTTGCATGTAATTCTACGATACCATCTTTGATTCTCATTCTATCACCAGGTACTTCTGCAGAGCATGCAACTCCAACTTTAGTGAAAAAAACCAAGCACTCCCATATCTCTCCTTCCATTAGTTTCTGCCTATTTTCACCAATTTCTTCAATTTGGCAAAAATCGAGAACCTGCACCAACCTTTCTGGTAGTACCATTTTACAAAAATTATGAAGGCTTAAGCCATCACGAAACAAATCATCTGTTGGTCTCTTTCCGATGATCATCTCCAAGAGCAGAATCCTAGAGCTGTAAATGTCACCTTCTGGAGACACCGCCACAACCATTCCATATTCTGCAATAATTTGTTTATAAGATGATTAGAAACTCTTTTAATACCAACCCTGTGTTTTCAGGCCAATTAAGAGCTGAGGCTGGAGACAATCAAGCGTAAAGTCAAAGAGAAAGAATTTGCAATATTTTTCAAACAATTTTTCCAGCTTAAGAAAAAGAGTTCCCTCTGCATTTGCACATTGATTCGTTTGCAACTTTAAGAATGAATTTGCTAGTGAACGCCATAAATATGTCAAGCTAGTTGCCAAGATTATGATTCTACAGAATTTTCTAATAAAGCAATTCATTTAACTAAAAAAAGACAAGAAACATATGAATTTTACCTTGTTAGTATGCACATCTAATAAATTTCTAATTTCCTATAATCTTATATTCAGATTAGGAGATTTCAAGTTAGATGTTTAACATGATATCAAAACCAGGATTTTCTTCTGTTGTTATTTCCAAATCTGTCATGTAGTAGGTTTCTTTCATTTCCGCCGATGGAGTCTGTTAAAGTAAGTTTTTCCACATCTAATAAATTTTCAATATCCTATAATCTTATTTTCAAGTTGTACGCTTCCACTTTATTGCCAAGTGATAGTTACATATAATGGGGTTTATTAAAGTGAGTTATCACATATTTAATAAATTTTTAACATCCTATAGTCTTATATTCAGGTTGGGACCCTCCTCTTTATTGCCAATTAGTAGTAAATTGGATGTTTAACATAGTATCAGAGTCAAAATTTTCCTTCCATTGTCCTTTTCTAATTTGTCACGTGTAAGGCTTCTTTCATTATCGCCTACATGTTATAGAAGCCTGTTAAAGTAAGTTATCACACATCTAATAAATTTCTAATTTCTTATAACCTTATATTTAGGTTAGACCCCTTCACTTATCGTCAATCGATTTTATAGTTACAGGTGATGGGATCTGTTAAAGTGAGTTATCACATATCTAATAAATTTTTAATATCCTATAGTCTTATATTCAGGTTGGACCCCTCCACTTTATTGTCAATTGGTAGTAAGTTGGATGCATAACATGGCATCAGAGTCAAAATTTTCCTTTCATTACCCTTTTTTAATTTGTCACGTATAGGGCTTCTTCCATCATTACCTACACGTGATAGAGGCTTGTTAAAGTGGGTTATCCCACATCAAATAAATTTCTAATTTCTAATTTCTTATAACCTTATATTCAGGTTAGACCTCTCCACCTACCATCAATCGATTTGAAGTTGGATGATTAACATACTTAGAGAACATAACCTATTGTTCCCTTAATCATTGAGGTGCTTGTTACACATATTGCTTGTGTAGCTAGACAGAAGCTTAGCTAATTCAAAATCACCAACATGTGCCACCATGTCATTATCAAGAAGGACGTTGGTAGGCTTTAGATCGCAATGAACAATCGGTGTCTCACAATCATGACAAAGGTAATCTATAGCATTAGCCACATCTATAGCAATGTCTAACCTTTGAACAAGTTTCAAATACCTTGACTCATGTTTTTCATGTAACCAGCTTTCTAAACTTCCATTATGCATGAATTCAAAAACTAAAGCCTTGACAGCATTGCCTTTGTAATCAATGCTTGTGCAAGAAGTTATAATCTTAAGAAGATTCCGATGTCGAACTTTTCTTAGAGCCTTACACTCTCAACCGTGAAACTCTTTGAAGCCCCATGGTTTTGAAGGTTGAGTACCTTCACTGCAACAATCTTTTCTTGCTGATGAAGAACTCCTTTATATAGAATGCCAAAACTTCCACTGCCAATCAAGTTGGAAGAAGCAAAACCTTGGGTCGCTTGAAGAAGCTCCTTGTATGACAGACACAAGTAGGCATCACCAAACAAAGCTACGGGGATAAGTCCCCTTTTTGACTTAAGTTTCCAGGAAAGATAAACAAGAAGCAGAGTCATAATAGAGCCAAGAAGAATGCTGAGGATAATAGCAATAATGACTTTGGTTGACAAAACCTTTCCCTTTTATTTGGTTTCTCATCGATGCATTTCGGAAGCTCTAATTCTGGAATTCCCCCACAAAGCTTTTCATTTCTGAAAAACGAAAATCCACTGGTATTTTTATAAACCCGTCCTTTTGGCACTTCACCCTCCAGTTGATTGAAAGAAACGTTTAAACTCACTAAAAATGGAAGTTTTTGAAGTTCAGGTGGTATGTTGCCTGATAAAGTGTTACCAGAGAGATCTAAGCTTTCAAGAGATCTCAAAGAAGCAAAAGATTGAGGAATGTTACCTTCAAATGAATTAATCTGCATAAAGAGGATTCTTAGTTCTAAACTCTCACCAAGTGCCTTGGGAATTTCACCAAAGAAATTATAATTATCAACATATAACTCTACAAGTTTCACCTTACCCAAATCTGATGGAAGGAGATCGGTGAAATAGTTGTGAGACAGATTAAGATAAAACAATTTTCAAAAGCACCAAATAGCTGATATGAAATACTGCCATTGAGTTTATTTTGGGAAAGGTCCAACGTTTGCAAATTTTTGCATTTCCCGAGTGATAATGGAATTGCTTCTTCAAATTTATTATGGGATAAATCAAGATTAGACAGTCGAGAGAGATTGCCGATGGAGGATGGGATTTTACCAGTTACTTGATTGAAACCGAGATACAATGCTTCAAGATTTTGAAGATTTCTGATGGAAATAGGAATTTCACTAACAAGAAAATTTTCTGCCATGTCCACTACATCCTGGTTGACGAGATTGCCAATTCCTTCCGGAATACTTCCTATGATCTGATTCCCATCCATGTAAATCTCTTCAAGCCAGGTTGATAAATTAGCTATAGAGTTCGGAATCTCCTCACCAAATCTATTGCTTTGTATATCCAAAGCTTCCAATAGGCTGCAGTTGGTTAAAGACGAAAGAAAATCCAAAGTCTCCTGCTTTCCCACTTCCAAGGTGGTTATAATCAATGACTAACCATTGAATATCCTTAAGCTTCCCTATATTAGCAGGAACTGGTCCGCTGAAACCATGAGCGGAAATGTCAAATTGTTGCAGGCTAGAGATGTTGGACACAGATACTGGAATTGTTCCTGTCAATCGGTTTTTTCCGATATATATTACTTCAAGATTCGGGAACGCAACGTCCATTTCTGGTGGAAGCCTCCCAGATAATTGGTTCAGAGCTGCATCTATCATTATCACATACGAAAGATTGTAAATTGGAGGAATTGGACTAGACAGGTTATTGCTAGCTATAAAGTGGTAGCGCAAGTTTGATAATCTGTCAAGAGCATTTGGTATATTTCCCACCAAATTATTGCCTGATAGAGAGGATATACAAGGCTGAAAGGTTTCCCGGAGAACATGGAATACCGCAATCAAATTATTGGCAGGAATATGATGTCTAATGAGATTCTTCAAATTCCCTAAGAAGAAAGGAATTTCTCCAGTAAGATTATTCTTACTTAAAGCAAAAATTTTGAAATTTGAGCAATTGCTAAGCTCCACTGGCATTTTGCCCTGGAGTTGATTACCCTCTAGATTTAGAGAACGAAGCCGCCTCAAGTGACTATGTTCCTTGGGAATGCTTCCTTGTAACCCGTTATAAGAGAAGTTGACTCTTCTAAGGAAGGTTAAATTTCCGATTGAATGAGATATGGAGCCAAGTAAGTTCAAGCTACTCACGTTCAAAATGGTCACTCTCTAGTGCCGGCAACCACATCGAACGCCTTCCCACTCACAAAAATGGAGAGAAGTATTCCATGAACTTAGAGCTCCAGAAGAACTACCCACGGCTGTTCTTCAAAGCAAGCAAAGCTAGTCTGTCAGTTTCATTATTCCCCAAGGCCAAGACAGGTTTGGAGGATATTGATAGCAGAGTGATCAGTGTAACGATGCACAGCAGAAGCTTTGCCTGCATCATCCATTGGTTTTTCAAGCAGGATTTATCCATTACCAAAGGAAGAAATCAAGAAAAGGGATGCCAAGGGATATAGACAGTAATGAATAACAAACTGTTTTGGTAGCATGCAGAACCAAATCAATCACGAAAATAGAAATGAAATAGGAAAGGTATCAAAACTGAACCCACTACTTCAAAGATTACATAAATCCTTGAACCATTCTCCACTCTAAAGGCAGGGGCAAAATTTTTTTTTTTTTTTATAACATTGAAATAAAATAATACATTTCATTGAAAACAATATTTGATCTCTTTTTCTAATAAAACTATTATTTGACCCTTCTTTTCTCATATTTCTAGTTTCTCATTTGTCTAAAAGGACCACGCCCACCTTAACATTCCAAGAAACATCATCCCCATTCATTCTTTTTCTTTTTTTTTTTTTTTCAGATAAGAATAAAATAAATAATAATTAATTATACTTTTTATATCTAAATTTTTTAAAAAATTTATAAATTGATATGTAAAAAATAAAATATACAATTTACATTCTAAATTTTTATTATTTTAATTCAAATTCTAATATTATTAATTTAACTTGCCTATATTGTGTTTAACTATTATAATTTTGTTATATACATGTTATTTGTTGAATAAAAATACCAAATATTTTGTAACGATTTCATGTGGATATCACATGACAAATAATAATTGATTGATTTCCTAAATAATTTTTACTCTCAGATAAAAAAATATATTTTTAGATCTTTTTTATTGAAAAAATGTTTATAATATATGTGATGAATATATAATTTAATAATATTTGTCAAATATCATATATATATATATATATATATATGTTGATACAGATAACGAGATTAGAATTTAGATCAATATTATGCATAATTTGAAAATTTAATATGTAAATTATACATTTGATGAAAGTTTAATATGTAAATTGTACATTTTATTTATTTAGTTATCAATTTATAGAATTTTTTCAAAATTTAAATACTAAAATTGTGATTAACTTAAAAAATAATATATATAGTGACAGATCTTGATGTTTGATTTTAAGGAGGTTAATTAAAAGTTTAAAATTATATATATTTTTCATTTGAGTTATACTACGATACATTTTATTAACATAAAACATATATGAAATAATATACTAAAAAAATAACAAATTTATAAAATCTTAAATTTTATTAATTCAAAATAAAAGTATAAGAAAATAGAATATAACAAATAAATGATTTTATTTAAAATTATGAGCAATGTTATTTTTTTAAAAAATAAAATCTTCAACAATTAAATTTAAATTAAATCTTTTTTTCTACATTGAAAACTAAGTTATATATATATATAAACCATCTTCCATGTTATTTCGTAGTTTTGTTTTGATAATTTTCATAGTTGAAAATATTCATTGAACTTGCTAGTTATTATAAATACTGAAAAAAATTAAAATAAATTTGATCAATCTATTAATGAAATAATATATTTTTTATTTTTTAATTTCAATCAAAATAAGATACAATAGTGATAAAGAAGATAAATTTTGATGTCTTACATCATTATACATGTCACGCTTAAATTTTTCAATTGAAATTTTAAATTTAATTTATCTTATTTAGTAGAAGCTAGAATTTAAAAAATTAAATTAAATTTTTTCAAATTCACATAAATTATGACTTAATATTTATTACAAATTAATAGATTTTAAGTATTTGTCAATAGTAATTAATAGATAAAATAAATAGATAGATATCAATTTAATTTTTTTAATTTAAAAATTCTAAATTAAAAAAAGTTCTAATTTAAATTTATGTAATGGAAATAAACATATTTATATATAAATAAAAAATTTGGAGAAAAATCCCAAAGGGATTCGATTGAATTCCTTTGGAGATAAGTTTTTGGGGATTAAATCCTTTAAAGATAAAGATCCCCTGGGAATAACACAGAGCAATTTACAGGAACGAACTTCTTTCTTTTAGAATCCTTTTTCAGATTGGGACCAATTCCCTATAAAACAACATAATAACACAATAATTCGACAGCAATATTAGCAGTAAAAATCCTGGCGGTGAAGATTTTTAGGGTTCCATGTTTCAATTTTGTAAACCAAAACAGGGAACAATCAAAGCCATTAAAAAAAACACATTCTACTTGTTGCCTAATTTGAATCCGTTGGATGATTTGAAAAAATAATTTCTCATAAATTCATCGGATGCGATGTTAATAAGCTTACTTGGACCAGCTGGAGATGGAATATACTGAGAGAAACTCTTACTGCTAAATAAAAATAAATAAAAAATACTCTACAGCCATATAGAATTTTCAATGAAAAATTCACCTGCATGAAAGCACAGCAACAACAAAAGAACACAACAATATGCAATAAGCACAAACAATATATAGACATACAGCACAAAACCAATCAACAAAAAGTAGAAGCCCAAAAAGGCAAAAAAGAATTCTTTAATTACGGTTTGGAGATTTTAGGGGTTTAAGAGTTTAAGGTTTCGAAGTTAAGGGATTACTAGGATTTTTTGAAACTTTAGAGTAGTAAGTAAATATAGGAAGATGGTTTCAGGTTGTGTAAATGGTGAAAAACAGCAAAAGTTGGTAGCAATGTGGATAGTGCTAGGGCTTTAGGTGTCAAATTTTTTAAAGTGTTTTGATCATTTTGAGAGACGAAACAGAACATAGTGAAAATCTGGACCTTTTGAAGTGTCGAAAATGTAGGTTTGGAGAGGTTGAGACCCCAGAAGCGGAGGCTCGTCGAAATATGGAATTCATTAAAGCATCTGGTTGAGGAAGAAAGAATGCAGAGAGAAGGAGAAAGAATAAAGAGAAGAATAAGGAAGAAATGAAAGCAAGGAAAAAAAATCCAATTTTTATACTATACATAAAATGGTGAGTATTGGGGAAAAAAATCAAGGAAAAAAGGCTATTGATCCATTTCTATCATTAGGAGTGATAAAAGGTCCGATGAGATTATATTTAGTTTGGATCGCTTTTAATTAAATAATATATAAAATTATAAATTTTTAAAATTTAATTTAAATTTAAATTAAATTTTTATATAAATTGATTCGAATCAAATTTTAGATTTATTTGATTTTTAAATTTTTTTATATTATTTTAATATAATTTTTAATATAATTTAAATATAAAATTATTATTTTATTTTATAAAATTTAAAATATATATACATTAATAAAAATATTTTTATTTAATTAATTTAACTCTTTAATCTAAAATTTAATCTAAATTTAATATATATATTTAATATTCAAATTAAATTCAAATTAAATAAAAAAAAAAACTTATTCAAATCAAATTAAACACTATAATTTTCAATCAATTTTTTTCCAACCCTATCTATCAGCTCAAGATCCGATTCTAATCCTCAACCTTGAGCTCTCATTTGAACCAAACCCAATTTCCTTGTATCCAATTTGTCAGCTCTTTGTGTTTTGGGGCTATTAACCTTTTCTCTTTGGATTGGTATATTTCTTTAACTTTTTTTATTTGTTAATATATTTTACTACATGCACATTTATATTCTTAGGTTATACGTGTTTAATTATTCTCAATTGGTGATAATAAAAAGTGGTTTAACAATTTCAATTACTTGATTTTTATTTTTAAATGTAGAATAAGTTTTTTGTATAATTATAACTTTGTATTTGTATTATGTAAACTTTTATAAAATTTTAGATATAAGTGAAAATAAAATCATAAATGGCAATTTTATTTTTAAAACTTTTAGGTGAGAAATTTTTTAAAGTGTTAAGAAGATTTTAGGGTATTTCAATAAAAAGAATTCTTATTTACTTTTTAATAAAATATTTAATAATTAAATTTTATCATGTAAATTTGATAAAGATTTGGAAGTAAATAAGATTTTTCCCATGAAGAAATTAAAAGGAAATCATAATCGGTGATTTTCTTAAAATTTATAAGTGGGGTATTTTTCCAAAATCTTACAAAGCTCTGAAAAAATTTTAAAAATATTCCAACAAAAGAATTTTTATTTATTTTTAATAAAAATATTTAATAATTAATTTATAAAATTTTGAGATTAGATAAAAAATTATTCCAATGATGAAATTCACATACTTAAAACAGGAGGCATTTTAAACCTATTTCAAACCACATATTGTTTTCTGTAATTTATCCAAAATTTTAAACTAAAGTTTTAATAGAGAATAAATATTTAATCTTTCTATATTTAAAATTTTTTATTTAAAAGTTTTTTTCTTCTTTTTCATCCTTTTGTTTTTTCTTGAATTTTTTTTTTTATTTTTACGTTTTTGTTGATAAATTGTTTTATTTGAAATTACTAAAATTTGAACTTAACCGCTGAAAATTAAATTCAATGCTCTATTAATACATCTTATAAATTTTACTTGTTAATGGATTTCTATCTTAAAAATTATGAATTTCTAAGATAATCAATTATTATTTAACTTGTTCAAACTCTTTTTTTTTATTTTTATCTATTTGCACCGAAAAATAATTTTCTTATTTTAACTTGAAATCGGATTGTTGTTATAATCAAAGTTTTTTTTTTTCAAGTAAATAAAATCTCGGTTTTAACATTAAAATGAAGATGATTTTTTTTTTTTAATTTTCATTTAAGTAGGTTTTTTATGTTTGTTTCTTTCGGTGATATCTTATGGCTTGCATAACTATGTAAGTCGACATTGCCACATTGCCATTATTATGCCATAGGTGATAACCATGCTAAATAATTATCCGATCTAATTATTCAAGAATCATGGTCAAAAAAATATTTTCACGATTGCAGTCAACTGCCAGCTTTATTAATTTTCTTTTATGGGCATTTCTTCGACAAGCAACCGTTGGCCACTGCTGATCTATAATTCATTTTTTTTTTTTTTTTCGTCCTTCTTTTAGCTAAAGGAATAATACGTGGTCAACAAACAGCACGAGTTATAATCCTCGCATCCAAACCTGACATATTAAAGTAGAATCCTTGATCTTATACAAATTGTTACCATATGCTTTACAGTGTCTATGCATTTTGCCATTTGTTGAAGATCAGCAGACCTGCAGCATGGAATGGATCATCAGCTACACTTCTCATTAAACTTGGAAGATTGAAGAGCATATTCCATTCTGAGAACAGATGCAATGATTTATAGCCCAGGGGGTTTGAAAAATGGAGCCAAACCAAATATTCCTTCCACATCAACAGGAACTTGAAGAGCATTTTTTATGACCTCTGGGGTTGTAGTCTTCCCTTTCCAAGTGTTAAACCATGGCCCTCCTCCTACTTCTAGTCCTGCCATGTCACTTTTAACATCCAAGATTAGCTGCATATCGAAAAGACGGGAGGTGTGAGCATACCATCACTTCTTTTTCTCTAGTAGAAGTCAAATTATTGTATTAAAAGTAAGGTAAGAACTAGACTTGACCAGATAGACTTAAATGAATTTATCAAAAGCAACTTCTGGAGCCAATAGCAATATAGCATTGAGGGTAGCAACAAAAGCCATTGGACAGACAAAGGTAAATACCATCAGCATTTTTCAAATGAGAAAGTTGTGGATTCATCAAACCTCATGCTAAGGAGTAAATCTAACAGGGATTTGCCTGAGGACACCGTACCCCCACAAGCATGTAATGGTTGCACAAATAGTGCCTTTGTCACAACAAGAACAATATTAAAACTAACAAGGAACTTTGCAATTTCAAAATTACCCATTCCTAGATTCCCATCTCAAATTGGACCAAATTTGGATGGGCAGAAAGCCCCAAAGGCAGCACGAATCATACTTAATGTATACTCAAATGTGATATAATCCTATTGAACTAGTAGAAAATTCAAAGAAGTAGAAAAAATCATTGCTCAGAAAGAACTGAAGCAGATTGTTTTACCTAGCCCTGAATTGATGGAAACAAAAGTTCAAAACTGTCAGGAAGATAACAATAACATACCTTCCCCTTAGTGCCACCATATTTTTTTTCCCAGATCTTCAATCTTAGATCACCAAAACAGGTGTCCTTACAAGCTGGAGCAAGGCCAGCCTCTGTTGTTGGAGCACGCAACGTTGTACCCACATCATTTGTTGCTGCCTCTAACTCAGCCTGCTCATAAATAGGAAACAATAAGAGTTCACCAATAAATACTTTTTAGACAGTACATGAGCATTACAATCATTCACACCACCTTTAAGTTTTAATCTACCAGGTCCACGTGTCCATAGATATTATATTTACAAAATGTTTGAAAACTCTTGACACTAGCACAATGGAGGGAAGAAAATATCACCAAGAGATGCAAAATTACCATATGTGTCTCATTCTCCGCAGCCATGTACCAGTAACCCCATTGAGCAATTTCCCAAGATAAAACACCATTCCATGGTACAAATTCATAGAAAACTCCATTATAGTGCACTCCAATCTGCAGCAGCAAATAAGATGAATATATAAATCAAGCTATAGTGAAAAAAAAAACAACAAATAACTACAAGCTTAAAACAAAAAATATAGTTTGCTCTGATTTCAAGGATATATTTGACAATAGCCAGCTTCAATTCTTAAAACTTTTAAGGATACTACCACATCAAGACAATCAAAACGTGGAAAAGAGGAAGTGGTTTTAACTCTTTCTCTTGACAAATAACGATAAAACAACAAAAATAACACTTCAGAACCAGTCCTCTGGGACATTAGGAATCAACAACAGACCTACTGATAAGCTCATATTGACAAATCAAACAATGGGCAAATACTAATGATAAATGTCAAAGATTCCTCTTCGCAAAAAAATGAGAAACAGAATTCATAGCAAGGTAACTTGAAAAAGTGGCAAAATCAGCTCTAGGACTTGCATTATGGTAAAAAGAGACCATTGTAAATACATTTCTCCCTTTCTCCTCCTTTCTCTCCACTCTATCGCTCATATCTTATTTTCTCCACAACAAAATTCTTTTCATGACAGGGGAATCATTAATGGAATCAAGAGAAAGCAAAGCAAATGTAAAAATTGATAAAATTGAAGTACCAATGCAGCATTTTCAAAGGTATCAGTCAGGCCAGGCAGTTGCCTCAACCCACCACCAGCAGTCAGAGCAACTTCTCCATTTGCACCTTCGAAGACATTACATTGAGCCTGTAGTAATATATCAATGATGAATCACCATGATCAAAATGGAAATGGTTCAGCATGATTCAATGGAAAACCTAACACAAGCAAAAATGTCTTGGGACAACATGATCAATAGTTAGCTAAGCATTCAGGGAGATGTGAAGGAATGAAGATATACCCAAAACCATTTTCTAGGGAAAGCTCCACCCCAATTCTTTTCTGAATATGAAGGGGCATCTTGAAACTCAAACCTTTCGCCATCCCACTCTATCCAGCCTGCAATCCAAAGTCACAACCAGAGATAATATTCTCAATAGGAAACATGGATTTCTAAAAAGATCAAATTTCAGTCAAGGCGATAGGAAAATAATGGTAAACAACATAGCAAACTGAGCACAGATGTAGACTATAAACTACAGAACAACAAGAGGAAATCAATTCAAACTGTAATTGATAATAGGGAGGACATAAGCAAGTGCCTGTTGAAAGTCCACCGGCCATGCAAATTTGCCAATGGGGTTCAAATATGGGCAAAACTGCAAGCCAGCCAGCTGTTGACTTCTGCTTGGACCCAACATTACCCCATCCATAGGTGGGGCGAGTACTGTACTCCCAACGTGCAGTTTTAACAGTTTTTGCGTAATATGTCCTGCAATTAAAACACAAACCATGTAAACATGAATGCTGAAATAAATGATAGTCTGTATAAAATTTTGCTCAATTTCTAGTTTTAGTTAATGTAATCACAACATAGACTTTGAATGAAAATAGGAAATGGGACTTGATCAAAGAATCACTTCTATTTCTGATGGCATGTTCGTTACGCCAAGATTAAACAAGGGACATAACTTGTAACCATACAGCAGGAATACTTCTACAAGGGAGCATAAGCACATCAACCATCAAAATAACACTCCCTAGATACTTCTCATAAAGACATAACAATATTAATTCCTTTAAGATATCCATAAAAAATCAGATGTTTCTTCACACCCTGACACACAAGTCTAATACACATTCACTGTTAGAGTTAAATGCTTTATGTTTCTGAATAAAAATGAAAAATCACAGTAGAAAAAAACAAAGGAAGGCTTTGTTATGTATGTTTAATATTAAAATCATGCTTATGGGTTCAATATGAGGAGGCACCTGCCATCATCACGAATAAAGCCTTGATGCCAAAGTGGGCTAACTTGAAAGCCTTCCAAAACTTTTCTATTGAATTCCTACAAGGAACAACCATATAAAATATGTAAAGTTAAGAAAGGATAAAGATTAACCAACATAAAATATCTCATAGCAGCAGCTTTATGGCTTTTTTTGGAGGCATTTTCCTTCAAATAGTAGAATCCAGAAACTGCTTATTCACCTGAGGAGGAACCTCCTTACTTGGAGGACGTAAGGCTTTGTTTGCTAAAAATGTATTCCCCAACATTAGCTCGTGCCGACCTACGCATAAAAAAAATTGTTAATTATGCATAGAACACTGCCATTTATATACATTCAGTCACTGCACTATAAAGGTATAAACCGGAAAAATACCAAAACAAGATTGATGATAATAGTATAAATTTTTAACAATGGTTATATTGATGCTGAACTGTTCAAGAACTCTCATCATGTTGTTAACTAACAAGAAAACATAGAGGAAACAGAACCCTTTTTACTAAAGTCCAAAAAAAAAGTTAATTGTACTCAGTAATAAACATGATGCTTGGAAAACCGCAGAGTTACTAATGAGAGGCCATAAGAAAATCAATGTAAATAGCCCAAAAATAAAAGTTTAAAACAATTGAAAAGAATCTCTGAAAACTGATTACACGTTCTTAATTGCTAAACTGTAACAAAGCCAAAGGACTATGTGTTATGGTGCACAAAATGGATGAAACATCACAGTGAAATAAAATTCTGAGGATGATGTGAATTAACATCGAGTTAAACTTCCTCTAGAAAAAGAAATTGATGTATCAGCATTTCATTTCAAAATTAAGGGCAAATGTTTGAGAACTTATTAATATGGATTAAGCTACTAACTTGCTATCTATCCAAGGACAAAGATAGGAGGTAGCTCCCCACCATAAATGTTATTTTTGTTTGAAGAGAAAAGAATCAAATATTTTATAATGAAGTCAACAAGGCATCATTCCTGCAGCAACTATATAAAATAAGTGACGTTGACATCTAATAGATCACAGTTGCATTGCTACATGATTGAAAGCTCGGGTACAATGGGATGGCCACAAGAAGATTCAAATCTCATGAGGCCAATAAGGGAGAAAACTTACTTCCCCAGAAGTTTTGAGATTCCTCAGTGTATTGAGATATATACTTGTCATAAGCACCAAGAATTTGAGCCCCAACTCCAGTAAACCTAGGTCCATGCTGCAGCATCTCCCACTGCGTCAATTCCCTCCTAAATGCAGGATTCTCCACCGAGTACATGAAGCAAAAGCTCTGTTTTCGTTCTGGAATTGCTACCTTAAAGTACCAACCCTCAAAAAATTGCCGGGTAGTTCCATCAAAGTGGTACCTATACTAATGCTTTTCATCAATTGGAATTATATAAAACATAGCCTTTGATTAGCTGATTGCCATGAATGGCAGACTTGACCTTTGATGAATTCAATTTAATATTACAACCTGAAATTTAGACTATATCAAAACTATGGTTCCTTGATACTTGATGGATTAAAATAATAATAAAAAGAAGAGATTATGAACCAACAAAAGTCTTTACATTTAAGCTTCAAAATGCACTTATTAAAATCTAATCTTGCTTTTTACTGAAGGGAACAAAAGCCAGAAAACAAAAAGTTTCATTGTATACAAAACTAAATTAGTATACGTTTAAAGAATTAATACTTAATTAAAAATACTGATTTTTTTTGGAATAATTAACAAAATGTATGATGCTCTTTTACAGTTATTTAATAGTATAAAAAAATAAATATGTTTAAATATATAGTATATTTAAATAATTCCTTTTTTACAAAGGAGTTCACAGTAGGAGACCGGAGAAAAGATTGCAGGTACCAGATTGCTGAATGTCAGCTCTTAAAGTTGTTGCATGAACCAATTTAGCTTAAGTGCGGGTTCTAAACAATTCATCTTTGATCAAATTGTAGTATTATTTTATAATCATAGAGAATCAAACAAAAGTACTAGTAGTTCATTACTTTTACTTAGTACCAAAATATTAAAAGTTCATTAATTTTACCTTTTAACCATTTTCACGTAAACAAAAGTAACAAAACAACAGCCAAGTCCAACTAAGACTTGAATAGAGAAATTACTGAAATTCATTAAACACAACTGGAATTACCCGCTGTGAGGAGTTCGAGTGTCTCGATTGGCCGGCGTGGGGACATAAACCGGATTGACGGAGACGGGACTCCCGGCTGCCGGCGAAGAAGTTTCAATTTCAGACTCGGCGACGGAGCTGCATGCGATAATCGGCGAGTTCGATCGAAACCCTACTCTGAGAGGGCGGAAGGGTCGAGGAGAGAATAAGGTTAAAGATTGAGAAAATTGAACGGTGCATTTGGAGTTTATAGAGCGAAATCCAATATAACAAGAAGAAAAATGGTGAAGCTCATTGATTGAGTAAATACTTGGCTCCATGGGAAATCACAGGAATATGAAAAATCAAAAGAAAAAAAAAACTTTCATTAACAAGAAAAGTCGGGACGCTGGAGTTCCAATTATTATTATTATAAAATAAAATAAAAGAGGTAACTGAGAGGTTTATCAAAGCTTAATGAGGAACTGCCAACCAGTAATTTCTCTGTCCTAATTATCCATTAATTATGAGTACTAGGCTGCGTCACGGTTCAAAATTTTTGTTATTTTTATTTATATATATTTTTTAAATTTTATTTAATTTTTAGAAAGTAAAAAAAGGCAAACAATTAAAAAAAAAACATGAGATGAATAGGATACTTAAATTATTTTTTATTTTTATAAAATTATAAAAATAAATTTTTTGATATTTTTATACGTGAAATTCATTTAATATCAAGTCTTAAACAAAAAATCGATGCATACATATATAATTATAAAATTAAATAAATAATAAAATATATATTTATATATATATTATGAGGCAATTTTTTTTTTGGTGTTATTATAAGGAAATTTTGATAAAAGATTAAATCCGTTGTTGATCCATTCCTAAATTCAATTAAAAAATCTATTCGAATTGAATCAATATCTATTTTTTAAAAAAATACTTATATCAAATCAAAATTATTTATAAATATATTTTTTTACTTAAAATGGTAAAAAAAATTAAAAAACGACTTGATGTAAAGTGAGTCATACTTTTAAAAAATAAAATTTATAAAAAATATTTATTAAATATAAGAACATTGATAAAAAAAATAGAGAAAAATAAAAAGCAAAAATTAAAATTAAAAAAAGAAAAAAAAAGAAAGATTGCCATATGACACCCTTTATCATCTAAGGATGGAATCTATTTTTTTAAAAATAAAATCTATAAAAAATTTATTAAATATATAAATGGTCAGAATTCAATATTCTTAGTATGTAACCCTCATTTCACTTCGGAATAATAATTTTATATTAAATTAATATTAATTAATTAAATAAATAGATTCAGATACACTTGTAAATAAGAAGATTACAAATTTAACTATTATATAAGAAGTTAGTATATAAGATTATTAAAATCAAATTCAACTTCTATACTTTAAGTTTCAACTCTCACAATTCTAAGAAAGACTTCCACTTTATACATTTAGCCAAGTTTCCATATATAATTGACTGCTGTTAATGAGACTTTGCACGCTTGACAATTAAATCAAAACAATGATATAGTTAACATTACACATGAAAATAGTAGAAATAGTTAAGAGTCTAAGATGAATAAAGCAATTAGAGCTTATAAAACATAAAATGCATAAGAAAGTAATTCGAAAATAAGCAAACATACCAAAAAAAGAAAGAAATACTTATAATCTAATGCACCGACACAACTTACAACCTCACACAACGATGGCCCATCTTTAGCGCACACCACTCATTTGAAAAAGTGAAATTGTTATTCAATTGGTCATCACAAGTAACAATATTATAAGAGACCCACCTGAAAAGGCGAAATTGCTGTAAAATTTGTCATCACAAATAACAATACTATTATTAAATAAAAAAATTAAGAAATTAGGTGTATGAAGATTGAACAAACAGAACAAATCCAAAGTTTAAAGATCTTCTAAATTTTGGAACTGTGATCCTTCCAAGATTTTAAAAAGATTTTTAGTTTTTAGCAATGTCACTGGCTTGGTAATCCCAAAAGAACCCTCACCCTAATTAAAATAATTCCCAGATACAAAACAATAACCCAAATCACACAAAAAAGTAAGATAACCACAAACACAGCACATCCAAGGTTGCAGACTACCTATTATTAAATAGTTATTATAATTTCGAGCTTTGGCAATTATGTTCATAATCAAAATAAACTGAAGATAATTTATGAAGAATGATACAGTTGGAAGTGTCAATTTGCAACAATAGGAACTTAATCCAACTCTCCAATAATGTTTTTTGTCCCAATTAATTGAATCTTAATTATCTGATATCTCAGCTTAATTAAGAAATTAATGATAATAGTGATAGATTTAAGATAATGTCCAATGTAATGTCATATCATGCAATTGTTTATGCTAAAATGTTGTAAAAGCAGTATTATGTAGAATCTTAACTACAAAAATAGGAAATGATAAAGTGATGATACTTGAAGAAGTGCTTTGACAATGGAAAGTATAGTCAACAACAGGACTTCGTCAACTGCAAAAGTAACCTGAATTTTTTCGATGGGTTTGCCAGTAAACCATTGAACTCTAAACCATTCAATGATTAAGCCTCCCTCCTTTCCTCCTCTCATCTTCCATAGTTGGCCTTCAATTAGGTGGCACAATACCCAGATTAGTTAAAACAATAAAAAGCAATTCCATAACAGCATTGGATACAAAAACTCTACTTAAAATCCCATCTTCACCTTAAGAAATTATTAAGGATTTAAACATGTAAACTGTAAATAAGTTTTAGCAAAACATATATGCTATTCATTTAAGCATAGAAATTTGCTATTCATTTAAGTATTATAAATCATAAAATCCACACAAATCTTAATAAGAAAAGAGAGTATCAAATAATGTACAAGCCAATAAAAACTCCATTATTCTATTAAAATTATTTCATATAAAAAAAAATAACCAATTTTGTATCCAAGCGTACATTTAACGTCTGCATCCAGTAGCTAATAGCAATTAATTAAATAAATCGTACTTTAATTACCAAATAAGCAAATGACTAAAATATATTACTTAGGTGTTAATAGAACTTTTTCTTATAAAAATTAAAATCATGCATTTTTCAATATAAAATATAAAAATTTTAGTTTTATTTTATTAAATATTATTATTTGTATCTAAAATATACCTTTTTGCTTTTAGAAGTGGTTAAAACCAAGTAAAGACCCAAAACTATACAAAAGAGATTTAGTTCTATTAGGGGATTCCATGACTACGTGAAATCCAATGGACCATTATTTAGCATAAAATGCCATCTAGTCGCACAAAAATTGGAGTATCAATGAATATGATGCATCTTAAAAATCCAATCTCTCTATTTATAATCCCTGCAAGCTTGAATCAAATTAAAATGAAGATCAAAATAGGGAGGAATCTTTCGAAGTTTTAACACAACCATTACTGAGTTTGATTCTAAACATATAGCTAGATGGCCTATATCCCAACATAGTTTAAAACTGGAGAGATAACGGGAGGGAGAAATGGAAGCTCCAATCAACGTCGAAGGACCAAAAGGATAGGCAAACAGAAATGAAAGCTTCCAATTCACTTGAAAATTAAGAGATAGTACAAACCTCATTAGCATTCACATTTAACCTACAATAATATTTCTAAAAGAATAATAGAAAAACATTAGAATAAATAACTATTAAGAACCAAACAAAATTAAAAAATAAGTTAAAAAAAAAACCACATAATCTTCAAAATTACCTTAAATAAGCAATTACCTTAAACAATCACTTTTAATGTATATTCCTATAATTAAAACAAAAAAACAAAAATAATTAAATAAATTCTATTTGAAAATAAACTAAAAAAACTCAAAGAACATCTCAAAATTCATTAAAGATATTTTTAACAAAAAGTAAAGGGATTTTAGTATTTCACTAATCGGGACGATATTGCAGCAGGTAAGATAGAGCCAGAGGCTTTCTTGGCACACTTCCAGAACCTTATTAACAAATCAACGTCACTCTCTATGTGTAAACACCAAATTCGTTCAAGTTTTCTAAATTAGGCTTCAGTTTTAAGTTCGAGTTTTATCAAGGTTTTAAGGCCGAAGTTTGATTTCAATTTATTTGACCCAGGGCCTAAGATAGAGCCCATTTAAAGGCCCAATTTTGTTTATTCAGCTTTATTTGTTAATTTTTATTTGTTAAATGGTAATAATAATATAATAATTAAAAAAATTTTAAAATAAAAAAAGATAAAATCAAGGGCCGATAGTAGTGGATGCCGTGCTTGACACTAGCAACTCACTTGCTTGAGCCACCACTTACCCACAGCCACCCCACCTACCTAATCATGACGACCTCTCTCATCTGCAAAACTACCATACACCAACCCACCTACCCACAACGGCCACAGTTGCTAGTAGCTAGTCGCACCTGCCACCATCACCTTTATAGCATAAATCATGATCGAAAATATGGGAGAATATCCCCAAGCCAGCTCTATAAATCAAGTATAAAAATGATGATGCATGAACAAAGGGAAAAAATGAGGAAGACTCCGCCAAAAAATAACCTAAAAAAAAAGAAATCCTACAAAAAAAGCAACAAAAACTACCTCAAAAAAATAAGAAAAAAAGCTTCAATCAAACCAAAAAAAAATCTTTCTAGCCTAAAAAATCAACTAGAACCAAAATTGCCAAGAAAAAAAAATCCAAGCCACTATAAACCAAACAAACAAACAAAAAATACCACAGTCCCTTCTAGCATGGAACCTAACACCAACATCCAAAAAAAAAAGTTTGCTAGATACTTTAAAGGTTGATTTAGGGAGATTGGGGTAGTTTTTAGTGAAAAGTAGGCTAAAAGTTGATAGAGAAGGGTATGAGGATCATTTTGGTATTTTTTGGATGATTTTTTACCACCAGAGGCAACTGTCGGCAATGAACAAGGTAACGGCTTGCTCGACACTAAACAATCTATTTTTTTAGGTTTATTAGAGGGCTTCTACTTTGGTTTTGAGAGAAAAAAAAATATTTTTGGTGAAGGAGAGAAGAAATGAATTGACAAAAAGTGTGTCTTTTATAGCAAGGAGAAGCCCAAAATGATGCCGTATAAAAACCTCAATTCCATGTGCCAACTCGTGAGTTGACTCCAAACCCATACACCTAACCCACCACTGCCCCTTTCAACCATTCCATAACTGGTTCAGTTAAACCACTTCTAAACCATTCTCAGACCAACCTAACTAATTGGACCACCAGTGAACCGTTTGTTTTCCATTCAAATTAACATCGGTTCATCCGAACCAAATCGGACCCAACAAATCACTTTAGGCTAGAAGGTTTAGGTAATGTTTACATTTCTTTTCTTTTTTCTTTGTTATCTATTTTTTTTGTTTACACAAATTTTAATTTCAAAATTTTTCAAAAAAATAAATATACATTATCTTTTAAAACATAATAATAAATAATGAAAATAGCATCCAAACTTTTAATAATTTTAAATTTTAAAAAATACTAAAAACTAAAAAAAAAGGGAAAAAATTTTTATCCGATGATAAGATTCTAAGGTATTTCGAATAGTAATGCCTATGAAATCTCTAAGTGAGAATATTTTTTTTAAAATACTACCAACATATTGAAATATTTATAAAAAGTTTTAAATGAAATAAAAATTTTCTTTTCTCTATAAAGTAAAATAAAATAAAATAAAATGAGTAAAATAAAAAATAAAGATAATAAAAATGAGGGAAAAGAAGGTTTTATTTGATGATAAGATTTTAACTTATTCCGAGTAGTGATGCCTTAAAAAAACTTTAGGTGAAGATTTTTTTAAATACTACTAGCGTATTGAATTATTGATAAAAATTTTTCAATATAATCTCTTTTTCTTCCAAAAATATAAAAATAATAATACTAATTAAAAAAACTAATAAAATTTTTAAAGAAAAAATAAAATGTATGCATCAATATATTGTCAATCGCATTGCATACATGTCTTTGTTTTTATGAAAAATAAATATGAACTTCCGAGAATGCAATATTAAGGTATTATGAAAAACGATGCCTAAAAATTTCTAGATGAGAAAAAGTTCTTTTAATGTTACCAACATACAAAAATATTTTAATAATTATTTCAATAAAAGGATTATAATTTATTTTTCTCAAATAAAACAGCAATAACAATAAAAAATAAATTAAAGGGAAAAAACAAAACTAAGATAAACAAAAGAAATTAGGAAAACTATTTTTAAATACCGAAACTAAGACTTTTTTTGTCTAAGATTAATGGAAAACATATAATTAATTGGTATTGTTTTAAATGGGCACTATGAGGTGCTAATATTCCTCATGCATAACCAATTTTTAGACCTAAACTGTTTCAATATCTTAAAATTATTTTTTTAATAAGTTTTAATTAATTTTAAGGATTTTATTGAAAAAAGTAAATTTTAATAAGTGGCTAATACACATAACCAAAAAAGATTGGTGACTATTCTATTTTTTTATTGTTGTTTTCAAATTTATGTGGCTCTAAAATTGTACGACAGTTTAATGACTCCACTGGGGAAGCCATTTTTTTTCAAGAGTTAGGTAAAAATTAATTAGGTGTTATCTTCATTTTTTATTTAAAAAGTCTTAATCGGTATTTAATTTTAATTTTCTTGATTTTGATTTAATTTTTTTTCAATAAAAAATAAAAAAAAAAACAAAACAAAAAAAAAAATTTTAATCACATTATTTTTTAACTATGCTTTTTATTCAATTATTTTTTGTATATATTATTCTTAATAAATTAGGAGACATTTGCATATATGATGACACTTTACACTTCATGCATGAACTCTATACCCTGGCTCTGTTCTTATTAAAGGAAGTAAGTACCTATGCTTTCATGAAGTGATAATTCCGTAATAACAAGCGAAATACTTTTACTTTTACTTAACCATTTCCATTCATAGTCCTATAATGAATGAGGATTAGGGTACCTTACTAATCTAGCATGGACAATAATGGGGAACAATTTGAGAACCTTTACTCACATGTTAATATGAACTAAGCGTATAGTAAGCCATAAAAAGCCAAACTTAGATAGAGCCTCACCCATCGGTCATAGAAAATACTTAATTTCAAAACATGCAGAAATAAAAATCGTATGTTAAAAAAATAAAATAAAAAAATCTTTAAAAATTTTTTTTCAATCTCAAACCACATCCTTACACTAACTCAATTTTGATTTATTCTCTTTTTCCTTTAACATAAATTGTATCATATAGTTCTCCATTAAGGTAATTGCTCAAAGACACCTTTTTTTCAGAATTTCTTTCATGGATCTCATAGAGCTACAGATTTGCTTATTATCTATTAATGTCCCATGTAAATCATATAATGAAGTACATGTTTAGTCAAATGAAGCCTAGCAAAAGAATTGAGATTGTTCACCTATCGATTATGTGCTGAGTTATCTGAAAAGGTACATTTGGATCTTACCTAAAATAATTTAAAAGATTTAGCAATCATCTAGGGTCAATTAAGTAAAGAAAGAACAAAAAAATTTTACAGAAAGTATGGGAACATTGCATCTTTCATTCTGGTAGTGATCAAGAAATAATTTATTAAAGCATTTATACAATTTCAGGACCCATCCTATAGACGCTTTATTTTTATTAGGAAGATTTTGTGCCGACCATTGAGGGTACTTGGTTTTGCTTAGGATATAACTATAATGTTCGAATAAGGTTTTTACCTATAAGCCAAAATTAGGTTAAGGGAAAAAGTTAGCCAAGCTTATGTGGGTTAAGTGGAAACCATAGATTCTTTCACGAAGCTTAAAGGTGAACATTTTGGTATTCGTTGGGACTTTTTTCATAATTTTTTTCAAGGGCATTTAGATGTTGATTAAGGCATGGTTATATTTGCTTTGGCATTGTATGGCATGATAATCTTTTTGAAAACTTTGGGCTACATCGAGCTACCATAGTGGACTTTTTTTAGTAAATTAAAACCCAAGCAATTAATCCTGCACTAGTAGTCTTAGCAAAAATCATCATGTTATTGAATTTCTATCGATAAAATAAAAAAGTATGCTTTATAAGTTATGCATTGTTGTTGTATGTATAAGTCAGAAGTCACTTTAAATGTGGAAGAGTGCATTTTCAAAGTCGTACCTTTAAAATAAAGCACCAATCGAAGAATTTTGTAAGAGTGCATGACCGACATTGAAGATTAAGAAAATTGGATTTTATTCCTATAAAGGCTTATTGGAAATGAAATAGAATAGATGGTGCTATGGATGCCCCTTATGCCTATGTTGTATTAAGAAGAAAATGAACCGTAGATGTCACTCTTAGGACTATGGGGTGTGGTAAGTTATGTTCCGTTGATGGTGTTTAGACAATTTGGTGCCAAATAGCTTACTCCTACCACTCAAGGTTTCGCTCAAGTATAATTCACTTATGAGGAACCCGATCCACTAAAAACCTCGAGCAATTGATCCAATTATGGAAACAAACACAAAGGATGAGATTAGGGCTTCTTCTCGACAAAGTCACTATTTATTACCAGATTTAGAGAATGAAGCGATTTAAAAACATGTTGCTCCCTCCTAATGATGGCTCACATCAATCAACTAATCTTTCAGTGCAATTATCAAAAGTCGAGCTTGTTAGAAAGGAATTAGAAGCTAAAAAAGAAGAAATAAGAAAAAAAATTAAGACTTCATGAGAAAATAAAATAATTAAGGTACGAAATAAAAGTACAAAAGAGTAGATTGGAAAAAGTCATAAAAGAACAAGATGTGACCAACAATGATTTGAAGATCTACACTAAAAAAATAAAAAATTATGAGTCCAACTCAAAACTGAAAAAGTTACCAAATCTTACAATAGTTGATACAAACTTTAAAAGGAAATGAAATATTGGAAAGGCAAAGCTCAAGAAAAGTAAGAAGAAGCTACTAGAATTTTTCAAGAATGCTAGAATTGGAAAAAATTATACTCTACAATTTTAGCAAGATTGATTGAATGCCAGAAAGAAAGGAAAGGTTAAAGATTAAGCTTGTAATGAAAAAAAAAAAACACCTTGAAATACTGAATGAAAAAGAATCATTTCACCGGGTGATCCAAGGGTTGGAGCAGCAATCGCAAGACCACAAGAATCATATTTCAACAATCATAGATGAATAGCAGAGAAAGAAAAAGTATTGAATATTCATATGTGACTCGAAAAGAGAAACCCATATGAAATAGAGAGCATGAAGCTTAGATAGGCAATAATACATAAAGCATCTGACCAATCAAGTTTGTAAGGCAGTGAAACAAGCATGAAAAATGGTTAAAAAGGTAAAGGTATTAAGGCGAGAAGTCAATTCCATAGAAGCTAATGGACAACGCTTAGTGAACTTTCTATACAAGGCTAAGGATCATTATGAGCAAGTCAAATGTTTCTATGGGTAAAATTATAGAATGATAAACTTCATGTAACAAAAGTTGTTTAGAATTAATGAAAATTTTTAGTGTTGAAATTTGTCTAAGAGCAAATATCCTTCACTTGCAGTCATTCATCATGTGCACCATTTTTGTTTTAATAACCATATTTTTTCAAAAAAAAATCATAAAAAAGTAAAAAAAAAAATTTCAACACATGGCATTCAAATTTTTTTAAAAATTATAGTAATAAAAGTTCAAAAATAACTCGCTCTCCAAAAATTTTGACTCAACCTACTTGTCATTTGCACAACGCCAGGGCTCAAATAAGAATTATGAAACAAGAACAGGTCAGTCGATTTGAGAAGATTGAAAAGGTGCAAGAAGAACTAAAAAAATGATCTTAATAAAATAATAGACATGCTCAAGAATCTCGACAAAGAAAAAGCAATGAAAGAAATCTTAGCTTTCAAAAGCAATCGTCGAACATGGTAGATCATGTATATCCTTTAGGGTTTAAGCCTCAGCCACCCCAAACTTCTCAAGGAGCCAGAATACAAATTTTTACTCTAGAGGATATCTATATACTTATTCAAGAATGACATCTACACATGTTCTATGACAGTTTCAAAATTTTGCTAATACAGTCTTGATAGAGAAACCATCTAAGCTAATCTTGATTCTTGACTTGGATGATCACAAGGAAAAGAAAAGCTAGGGAAGAAAACATTAAAAAGGTGAAAAATACAATTACCTAATAAAAGATGAAATTATTAGAAGAAAGACTTAAGGCCATAAAAATAATGGATTTTTATGATTTTATGGATGCAGCTAAGCTTTGTTTGATCCTAGATATGGTTATCCTACCTAAATTTAAGGTCTCTGAGTTTAAAAAATATGATTGCACAAAATACCAATAACTCATGTCACCATGTGTTGTCATAAGATGATGGTATATACTTGTGACAAAAAGTTACTAATGCAAGTATTTCAAGATAACCTTACATGTTCTACAGTTAGATAGTATATTCAATTAGATAGAACTCGTATCTATTTATGAAAAAAGCTTATGAGGGCATTTATTATGTAATATTGATATGTCATAAATCTAGTTTCAAATCATTTATCTCTGCAAAGCATAGAAAAAAAGAGAACTAAAAACTTTAAAAAATACGTGCAGAGATACAGAGATGTGATCACATAAGTACAACTTCCTTTATTAAGAAAGAAACACCTATCATGTTTGTTAATACCCTAAAGCACCATACTATGAAAGATCAACTGGCAATATAATGAAGAATTTTACAAATATGATGATCTTAGGTGAGATTATTGAGAATGTCATAAAAAATAACAAGCTTGATACAGGAGAGATGAATGGTGCAAAGAAAGATAGAGCTCTCAAAAAGAAAAAACATAAAGCTCAACCAATAAACAATGTAAGATGATAGATAAGAGATTTCACTTTATACTCTATACCAATGTACTAAACACATTACCTATTATAAATAATGTGACATCCATCTCTTATCCATATCAGCTGATACAACAACCAATTTATCTACCTTATTTTCAGTCATTTTTTTAAACACTCACCTATATGTACAACCATCCTACTACACTTACTGGACTAGAATGAAAATCTAACCTAAGTAATGGTCTAAGAGCTCTCAAAAATACCCAAGAAAAAGTTTTTTTAATTCTATCCCTATGACATATACAGACTTATTTCCTTAGCTTGTTAAGAAACATTTACTAGTCCTTGTTATTATTGAACCATTGAAACCTTTATATCTCAAATGGTATGACCCTAATGCATATTGTCATTATCATTATGGAAATTCAGGCAATTCTACAAAGACCTACATTATTTTAAAGTGTAAAGTGCAAAGTGCAAAGGTTAATTAAAGAAGAAATGTTAAACTTTGATACCAGCCAGTGAGGAGCTTTAAATGTTAATAAAAATCCTCTATCAAATCATACTAGACTAGTAATAAATGCTTTGATTAATGGACAATAATGTTATGTTAAAAAGGGATAAATGAAGTCAAAACTTTAATGGCTAAGGTGTTTAAAGTTATGATTAAGGTTGGTATGCTAGAACCAATAGAGCCTTATAATTGCCATAGGATGATTAACTTAGCCGAGAGTTACGATTATCACAAAAGTGTTTTCAGGTATTCTATCGAGAATTGTGATCAATTTTGTCAAAGGGTACAAGGTTAATAGAGAAGGGTTGAATAGAATTCTATAAAGAAAGATAAGATATAATAAAAGCTAAGGTGTCTACCTTTGATGCAAAAATAAATTTTATACATAAATCGATGACCATATATTATGATAAGAAGCCAACTTCAATGCCAAAAAGGCATGTTTCCTAACTAGTAGTGACTATTAAAGTTTTTGGTCCTTTTTCATACCAAAGCAACAAGGTAATACCATAAAAGTATGATTGTGATGTTATGATCAACTCAAATACTGTAAAATAACAAGTGTAAGAGGTACAACCCAAAGTGAGAAATATCACATTTCAAAAATACTGAAGAAAGCTATGAAAGAAAAAGCCAAGGTCGAAAAAAAAGAGAAAAATCAGAGTAACCTTGTAGCAGTCTCTAATAAAGAATACCAAAAGTCAATCTTTGACAATAAAGCTTGTTAATTTTTGAAATTGATAAAACATAGTGAGTATAGCATGATAGAATATTTGAATAAGATGCTAGCTAAAATTTCACTATTGTCACTTTTGCTAAGCTCAAAATCGCACATTATACTTTACTAAAGGTGCTAATCAAGCATATATGTCCCATAATGTATCTATTGAGTACATAGAATAGCTTGTTAATAATCTAGCAATGTTAAACTACATCTCTTTTAGTGATGAAAAGATTTCTCTAAAGGGATGAAAAAGTACCAAGGCTCTTCACATTACTATGAAATATAAGAGTCATGTAATGCTAAGGTTCTAATTAAAAATAGCTCATCAATTAATGTTATACCTATGACTACTTTGGTAAAACTACCTATTGATGGATCTTACATGAAACTTAGTCATATGATTGTTCTAGCTTTCTATGAGACTTAAAGAGAGGTGCTGAAAGATATAAAAATGCCATTGTAAATTGGTCTTTACACTGTCAATGTGAAATTTCAAGTTATGGATATTTCTCCCTTATATAGTTGTTTGTTAGATAGGCTATAGATTTATATGACGAGTGCTATTCCATTTTTGTTACATCAAAAAGTTAAATTCATTATTGATAAGAAACTTATATATGTAGCAAAAAAAAAGATTTATTGGCAACCCAATCGATAAATACTCCTTATGTGGAAGTAGCAAATGAAGCCTTCGAATATTCTTATAAATCTTTTGAGATTGCCAATTCTACATACGTGGTTGAAGGATCTAAATTATATTCACCACACTTATCTATAACTATTAAAATAGTCATCAAGCAACTTACTAGAATAGGATGACAACCTAGAGTAAGATTTGAGAAAAATCTGCAAGGAATCACAAAGTTGCCAGCAATATATGAGAAAAATAAATTTGACTTGGGGTACAAACTGATAAGAGGGGACAGAATGAAAATTATGAATGAGAAAAAAGAAAAGAGAATGGTTAATCTTGGGGAATATGAACCGAAATTAGAGCCGATGGTCATTCTTACCTCTATGATTCTTTATGTTTGGAAGGATGTACCTATCCAAATTCACTTGAAGTTCTATGTGCAAAATTGGTGAAAGTTTTTTCTAAGCTAGCCATTCAGATGATGGATGGCGAAAAAAAGAAAAATCATGATGAAAATTTATTTGTGTGCCCTTGTCCTCCAAATTTCAAGCTAAATAATTGAAAAGTCATAGAGCTATTGTTATCTTTGAAACTTTTGAAAAGTAATGTACTGTAAAACTTTAAATCCCTAATTGCTTATTCTATAAGCATTAAGAGATCTTTTACAATGTTTTATATTTGTCATTTTAATAAAAGAATTAAAACATGCATCTACATTTCTTCTAATGCTTTCATGTTCATTCATTCAATCCATTTCTTTTGTCATTCTTCCTTTTTCATTTCTTACTATTCCACTATTATGTGCCAATATTCTCTTAATCTTACCCACTTATAGATGCACAAATAATGAATGTGAAGATAATCATAACAATAATCTTGGATTCAATTTTGAAAACCTAATTCATATTGACAAACTTGATAATTGAGAAGACTCGGACAATTACACATTACCTCTTAATTCGTTAAAATTAATAGAACATTAAGATAAGCCAGTAGAGTCTCATTAAGAAATTATCAAATTAATGAATTTAGGGGATGATAAAAACAAAACAAAGGTTAAGCTTGGTACATCCTTTTTACCAGCTAATAGGTAAAGGCTAAACAAATTACTCTGATAATACATGTATGTGTTCGCATTATCTTACTAGGATATGTCAGAACTCAGCACTAATATCGTAAAATACAAATTGCCTTTTAAATCAAAATGAAAGCTAGTACATCAAAAATTAAGGTGTATGAAGCCAAAAATGTTGTTGAAAACTAAAGAGAAAGTGAAAAAGTAATTTGATGCTAGATTTTTAAAAATGGTAAAATATCCCGAATAGATAGCCAATATAGTGCCAATTCCCAAGAAGGATAGAAAAGTGAGAATGTGTATCGATTATCGAGATCTAAATAAGACAAGTACCAAAAACAATTTTTCTCTACCTCATATTAATATTTTAGTAAATAACACTGCTCGATATTCTATATTTTCCTTTCGGATGGTTTCTCAAGCTACAACCAGATTAAAATGGCTCGAGACAATATGGAGAAAGTAACATTTATGACTATATGGGAATATTCTATTACAAAGTCATGCCTTTTAGATTGAAAAATACTAGTGCTACTTATCAAAGAGCAATGGTGACTCTATTTCATAACATGATTCACAAAATGATAGAAATATATATGGATGATATGATTGTAAAGTCTTGTAAATGAGAGGATCATGCAGTTAATCTAATAAAGTTGTTTGATAGGTTGAAAAAATGTCAACTAAAGTTAAATCCTGCCAAATGTACATTTGGTACCCAATCAAAAAAAATGTTGGGTTTTATGGTTAATGAAAGAGGAATCAAAGTAGATCCAAATAAAATACATGCCAATTAAAACTTATCCCCTTATTGTACCCCAAAAGAAGTGTAAAAGCTTTTTGGGGAGATTGAATTATATTGCTTATTTAATTTCTCAACTCACTTACAAGTGTGATCTTATTTTCAAGCTTCTTAGAAAAAATGATTCGGGAGAATTGAATGATGAATGCCAAAAAGCTTTTGATGAAGTTAAAAAATATTTGTCAAATTCACACATGTTAGTGCCACCAATTTTGGGAAACCCTTTAATTTTGTATTTAATAGTATATGAAAATTCAATGGGATGTGTGTCAGGGTAAAAAAATGAAACTAACAAGAAGGAATGAGCAATTTACTGCTCAAGCAAAAAGTTCACTAATTGTGAGTCCAAGCATTAGAGAAGATATGTTGTCTATTGGACTAGACAACTCGAAAGCTCAGACAATACATACTTTACCACACTACTTGGCTCATAGTAAAGTTAGATTCTATTAAATTATCTTCAAAAAACCTTTATTGATAAGAAGAATAACACAATAACAAGTTATGCTTTTAGAATATGATATTATGTAACTTAAAATGCTATTAAAAGAAATGCAATAACTGAGTTCCTTGTCGATTGCATGGTCGAAGATTATGAACCAATGAAGCTTGATTTTTCTGATAAAGATGTGAGTCATTAAAAAAAAAGAACTTGTTGAGAAGTCTTTAAGAATGTATTTTAATGGAGCTACTAATGCTTTTGGTCATAATATTGGGGCAAAGTTAATATCTCCCGGTAGACACTATTATCCCATCACAACTAGATTGAATTTTAATTGCACAAATAATATGACTAAATATAAGGCTTGTGTTGTAGGTTTACAAGCAGTAATAAAAAAAATAAAAATATTAGACGTGTTTGGAGATTTAGCTTTGGTCATATATCAATTATGAGGTAAATGAGAAACGAGAGATTTGAAGTTGATTGATACCATAAATACATATCTGAACGGATCAAGCAATTTAAAAAAATTCAATTAGAGCATCTACCTAAAGAAAAAAATCAAATTACTAACGTACTAGCTACTTTGGCTACAATGATCAAAATCGATGCAAATATCGAGATCTAACCCATCAAGTCGGATGTGAAAGATGTAACAGCACATTACTCAAGTATTGAAGAAAAAATTGATGGGAAGCTATGATATCATGATATTTTGCAATATATCAAAATCAATAATACTTGAAACATTCAATAGAAAATGATAAAAGGCTGACTACGGGTTTTTTCCTTAATAAAGATATCATTTATAAAAGAAGTTGAGATCAAGTGCTTTTAAAATGTGTGAATGCAACCGACACGAATAGGATTCTTAAAGAAGTACATGACGGGGTTTGTGAAGCACATGTGAATGGTCATATGATGGCTAGACAAATTATGAGGGCTGGCTATTATTGGTTGATAATAGAGAGTGACTGTATTAATTATGCTAGAAAATATCATAAGTGTTAGATTTATGATGATAAGATTCACGTTCCTCCATCAGCTTTCATATTTTGGCTCCTTCATGGCTATTTTCTATGTGGGGCACATATGTCATTAGTCTCATCACTCTAAAAGTTTCAAATGGGTATAGATTCATTTTTGTAATGATTGATTATTTCATGAAGTAGGTAAAAGCTGCATCATATACTAGCGTGACCCACTCAGTGGTGTGCAAGTTTATAAAAAATGAGATAATATGCATACATGGGCTTCTAAAGATGATTATTTCTAATAATGCCAAAAACTTGAATAGTAAAATGATGCATAAAGTGTGCGCTCAATTCAAAATCTATTATTGTAATTTGACACAATATCATTTGAAGATGAGTGAGACAGTAGAAATAATAAATAAAAATATCAAAAAGATCATAGAGAAAATGATTGATACTTATAAAAATTAGCATAAAAAGTTACCTTTCACCTTGTATGCTTATAGAACATCAATTTCAACATCTACTAAGGCTACCTCATTTTTGTTGATTTATAGAATGAAAGCTGTGCTATCAGTTGAAATAAAAATTTCCTCATTAAGAGTTTTGATAAGAGTTGAGTTAAAAGAAATAGAATGGGTTTGGAATCACTACAAGCAGTTAAAGCTCATTAAAGAGAAAAAACTTATAGTATTTTGCCATGACCAATTGTATCAGAAGAGGATGATAAGTGCGGATGATAAGAAAATTTGTCCCCGTTGCTTTTGAGAAAAAGATTTAGTGCTAAAAATGATCTTTTCATATCAACAAATAATCAAGAAAAAAGATCACCAGATTGAAAAGGTCCGTATATGGTGAATAAGGTTTTTTTTCGATAGACATTGATTTTGGCAAAAATGGATAGAAATGATTTACCTACTTCGATAAACTCAGATATTGTGAAAAAGATGCTTTGCTTAAAAAATAAAATAAAATAAAGATATATCTAATTTGAAAACCTGAAAAAGTAATTTGGATGTAAAGGCAAAGCATCATCAGAAGATGACCTTACAACACAAGGACAAACATAGTTTAACGAATTCTAAAAAATCAAGAAATCAGCTGGTTGAGTTTTGAAGAAAGAATTCAGGAATAATTTGTTCATGATTACCTTGTAATCATTATTTGGGATGCTTTTGTTTCTACTCGAACACTTTTGATGCCATGCACTTATTATTTGTTTGATGAAATATCTTTTTCTTTCTTTAAAAGTAATGTTTATCCAATCATTTATCTTATTCACTATCTTTGTTCACCTTACAAATGAATAGGAGAAATATGTGATTGTATTTTGTTTGCCTTGAACCAAAAATGATGAAAAACCAATAACACAGAAAATTTTAGCATTACTTTTTAAAAGTTAACAAAGGCAGGTAAAAAATGACGAGAAAAGCATGATAAGACATTGATATTGTAAACTTTAGAAAAGGAAAAATATTCTTGAGAAAAAATACAAGGATCATACGTCAAGAACAGATTGGTCTTATGGTAATTGTTGAGAATTTTGATGATCAAAGCAAAAATGCAAGAGGTTTTAAGAACATTTTATCACAATTGTAAGTGAATAATTGTGATTGCATTACATACATTGCATGCATCCATGAACAATTAAGATCACAAGTTATAGCAATGACAAGAATTTTTCATTCCCTAATGAAAAAAAAGGATTTTGGTCTTTAAGTAAGGATAATGATCAAAAAAGAGACTTCAATCCTTAAAAGAAAAAATTTGCTTTTTTAAAGATGAATTCTTAGTTTTGAGAAAAGATGAAAATTTTAAAGTTGTTAAGCCTCTACTTAGAAGAACCATTTTAAATTTTTAAAAGTTGTTGAGCCCCTGTTTAGAAAAGCCATTTAAATTTTTTAAGGTTGTCGAGCCTCTGCTTAAAGGAGCTTTTTAAATTTTCAAAAGTTATCGAGCCTCTAGTAAGAAAAGCATTTCAAATTGATTTTCAAATGTTATCGAACTTCTAGTAAGATGAGCATTTTAATTTGATTTTTAAAGCTATTGAGCTTCTACTTTGTCAACATTCATGAGTCTTCTAGATAGAATATTTTAAATTTTCAAAAGCTATTGAGCCTTTACTTAAATGAGCCATTTAAAATTTTTAAAAGTTAGAAGAGCTTTTTAAATTTTTAAAAGTTGTTGAGTCTCTACTTAAAGGAATCAGTTAAATTTTTGAAAATTATCAAGCCTCTGGTAAGAGGTGCATTTCAATTTGATCTTTAAAGTTGTTTGGTCTTTAATGAGAGGAGCTTCTTGATTTGCTAAAAAAAAAACTTTCGACTTCAAACAAAATTGTTGTTTTGTCTTTACCCTATCTTGATTCTCAATAATGCACAAAGTGGGTTGCCAGTACCCTATCTTTTATATTTAGGTTTTATGAATTAGCCCTCGGTTTTAAGTTTATCAGGTTTTATCAAGTTTTCAAGATCAAGGCCCAATTTTAATTTATTTCACCTAGAGTCCAAGGCAAAGCCCATTTGACGGCCCATTTTGTTTATTTAGCTTTATTTGTTAATTTTTATTTGTTAAATGGTAATAATATAATAATAATTAAAAGAATTTTAAAATATAAAAGAAAAAATTAGGGGCTAGTGGCACTGGCAACCCACTCGGCTAAACAACTAGGTACCCACATCCACCCCACCTACCTAATTGCCTAACCATAACAATCTTTTTGCTATACAAAACTACCCTGCACAAACCCACTTGCCCGTAATAGCCACACTTGCCAACTGCTAGTCACACCTATCACTATCACCCTTGTAGCGTAGACCATGGTCAAAAATGTGAGAGAATGTCCCTCAAGTTGATTATATAAATCAAGCACAAAAATGAAGAGGCATAAACAAAGGGGAAAAAATGGGAGACTCTACTAGAAAACAACCTAAAAAAAGAGGGGAAATCTTGCCAAAAAAAATTACCAAAAACTACAAAAAAAAAACTTTTGTCAAATAAAAAAAATCTTTCTAATTAAAAAAATCCAACCAGAACCAAAAATCGCAAAGAAAAAATAATCCAAGCAACTGCAAACTAAACAAAAAAACAAAAAAAATCACAATCCCTTCAAGCGAGGAACCCAACACTAACATCCAACAAAAATAAAAAATAAAAAAAAAGTTTGCCTAATACTTTGAAGGTCAATCTAAGGAGATTGGGGTAGTTTTTTATGAAAAAGAGGCTAGAAGTAGAAAGGGGAGGGCAAGAGGACTGTTTTGGTATTTTTAGGGTGATTTTTGGACACTAGAGGTAGTGACCAATTTTTAGGTTTATTAATCGGCTTTTATTTTGATTTTAAGAGAAAATGAAATTTTTGTGGTGAAAGGGAGAAGAAATGAATTGAAAAAAAAGTATCTTTTATAGTAAAGAGAAAGCCCAAAACGGCGTCGTATAGGAGCCACATGGTCCATGTGCCAACCCGTGGATCGACTTGAAAGCCACGCACTCAACTCACCCCTACCCTCTTCAACTAGCCCCCAATTGGTTTAGCTGAACCACTTCTAAACCATTATCAGATCTGCTGAACTGATTGGACCACCAGTGAACTGTCTATTTTTCATTTGAATTAATGTTGCTTCATCCAAACCGGACTGAAGCTAGCAAACCTTTCCAGACCAGCTGGTTTAGGTAACATTTACATTTTTTTCTTTTTTCTTTGTTATTATTGTATTATCTCTTTCCTTGTTTACACATTTTAATTTTAAAATTTTCCAAAAAAATAAATATACATTATCTTTTAAAAAATAATAATAATGAAAATAATTTATAAACTTTTAATAATTTTAAATAAAAAAAAACAAAAAAATAAATGAAAATATAAAAAATAGGAAAAAAATTTTATCCGATGATGAAATTTTAAAGTATTACGAATAGCAATGCCTACAAAATCTCTAAATAAGAAGATTTTTTTTAAATACTACCTACGTATAGGAGTATTTATAAAAATTTTTCAATGCAATAAAAAATCTCTTTTCTCTATAAAATAAAATAAAACAAAACAAAATTGATTAAAATAAAAAAATAAAGATAATAAAAATAAAGGAAAAAAAAGTTTTTACCTGATGATAAGATTTTAAGGTATTCCAAGTAAAGATGCCTAAAAATATCTTTACATGAGAAGATTTTTTTAAACACTATCAGTATATTAGAGTATTTATAAAAAAATTTTAATCTAATAAATTTTTTTTCCAAAAAATAATAATAATAATAGTAATTAAAAAAACCAACAAAATTTTTAAAAGAAAAATAAAATGTATGCATCAATATATTTTTCATTTGCATTGTATACATGTCTTTGTTTTTATGAAAAATAAATATGAGACTTCGAGGATGAGATTCTAAGGTATTCTAAGAAGCGATACCTAAAAAATCTCTATGTGAGAAAAAAAATTTTAATATTACCAACATACTGGAATATTTTAATAATTATTTTAATAAAAGGGTTTTATTTTATTTTTCTTGAATAAAACAGAATAATACTAATAACAAATAAATAAATGAAAAGGAAAAACCAAAACTATGATAAATAAAGGAAATCAAGAAAACTATTTTAAATACCGAAACTAAGACTGTTTGTTAAGATTAATAGATAACACGTACTTAATTGGTCCCATTTTAAATGAGCATTATAGGGGTGCTAATCCTTCTTCACGCATAATCGTATCCTAAATCCAAACTATTTTGCAAACCTTAAATTTTTTTTAATAAGTTTTAATTAATTTTAAGATTTTTATTGAACAGGTAAATTTTAATAGGTAGTCAATCGTACTTTACCAAAAAAGATTAGTGGTGACTTTATTTTTTCATTATTGTTTTCAAATTCATTGGGTAGCTCTAAAACCATTACGATATTATATCATCATCTTCACTACTCTCATTTCCTCCGCTATATTGTCAAAGAAATGTTCATCGATCCCTTCCATTTCCTCACTAGTTGAACCATCAAACTGAAAAAAGAAAAAACACATACGTTAGTGGCAAACTAGTATATTAGCAAAACGAAAAATAAGAGTTTTTTGTTGATAAAGCTACATGGCTATAGAAAAATGATGAAATGAAGGTTTTGGAATTGAGGGATTTATGATGGAAATAATGGATTATGGGTGAGAAGAGTGAAAAGTGGGTGAGAATAGTGAAAAGTGAGAGAGTTTTTGGTTAAAGTTAACTCACCTTGCTTTTGGTAGTAAATGATAAATAAGAGTATGTACTTTCTTCTTGGATGATCTCTTACCCTCAGTTACTTTTTTATTGTTGTTCATAAGAACCTTATCTTTCTTCTTTTCCACCTCCATCGATTCTTAATTAATATCCAGATTGATTTTAATCACTTCTGTAGGCTTGGGCTTAGTAGTTGGCTTCTTTTGAGTCGACTTTGGTACAGCAACCCTTTTGGGCACAATGCCTCCATCAAGAATAGAAGCTTTATCTTATCACAAATATTTTTTTTATTTTAAAGAAACCTATAAATTGAAATATTATGTCAAAGAAAGAACTTCTTGCTACAAACTCTTTTACATTGTTATTTAACTTCTACCAAAGAAAGATTATAAAAGAAAACAATGAAAAAGTTACAAAGGAATCAATAGAAATTATATATCAAAATATACCTTTTTGTTTTCAACAAAAGCAACAATTTGTGCATTAGCAAGTAACTGTGCGTAAAAAGACCTCGTGAAAAGACAGTGAATCTAAGATTGAGGCTTGCCATTAACCAATCCTCCAACATTTACCATATTTCTAATATCTCCTAATGCATGATAGCTCTTCCCATCTCTTACCACATTCTTATTTGTTCGCTTATTAATTGTTGCTCTTACAACGTCGCTTTCGCCTACAACAAACAACAACAAATCATTATTCCCCCAAATTATTTATTCCTTCTTAAGAAAAACAAGGAAAGGTAAACTCTCAAAAAGAGAAAGAAAGTAATAGAATAAAGTTTGGGAGTTGTAAGGAGAGGGAATTTTATTAGTATTATTTTTCTATGATCTACTTTTCCCTTGTTACACCTATTAAGAACTTTTACCACATAACATTTAGAAAACAACATATGGCAATTAATCTAACATTTGAAATCCTCCAAAAAAATAAATTTCTCAAAGCTATGCATGGAAGCTTCCACAAACAGAAAAGAATAATTAAAAACAAAACAACAACAAGGAAACCCAAGCAAAAAAAAAAAAAAAAGATAGATATTAATCATATGATGCTTAAGGAATCCTCTTTATCCATAGTAGTGTAGATTTAAAATTCAATATCAAATGAAGTTAAAATCTTCAAATTAATTTTTAAAAAAATTTAATATCATTTAAAAACCAAAAAAAATAAATTTTATTAAAAATATTCTTTTATTCATAAATCATAATAAAAGTATTATTCTCTATGCAAAAAAAAAATATTTTTTAAATATTAAATATCTTTTGTTTTTTCCTTTTCATATATATATATATATATATATATTATGAAATATGTTTTATAAAATGGAAAATAAATAAAGAAAAAGAATTTATTTTTATATATTTCAAGGAAATCCAACCCAATCACAAACTCATAGTCGTCAAGAGGTATTACCTCAATGGTCTCCTTGTGCCTTTTGCCGATTGTGTTTGCATCTTGGATGCACGGTGCCAATGCCTAGTACCATTGAGGAGAAGGTCTGGAGTTGGGTCATAGGTGGTGTCAGCCATCCAATTTGCCAAGGCGGTAAGCAGACAAGAAGACACCTTCTTGGCAACCCTGAAATATGATGAGCCAAGGGAGAAGGAAACCGAGTTACCCTTGGAGGTGCTAAAGGTGCTGAAGACCTTTAGTGATGTGATGCCCACAAAGCTGCCTAGCAAGCTGCCACCTAAGAGGGAGGTGGACCACAAGATCGAGCTGGTGTCCGAGGCCAAGCCATCAGCCAGAGCCCCTTACCGAATGTCTCCACCAGAGTTGGAGGAGTTGAGGAAGCAGCTCAAGGAGTTAGTTGATGCTGGCTCCTGATTTTCAGGGTCAACCAAATCTGCCAGGATGTTGATGCTGATCCTGCCTGGTTCCAGAAGCTTTCCTTGCGTGTCCAGCACCTTGGGCCCTTTTGGATGTGGTGCGGGCAGCTTGTATGACAGGCCTTGGTCTCACGGGCTGGCCTGCAAGTCGGGCGGGTATTCTGAGCTCGTTTGCTAGGCTTTGAGCACAGATACCCGCTAGCACGCCTGGTCTGCGGGCCTCAGCCTCTGGCTCGCCTGAAATTTTATTTCTTATTATAATATGATTTATCAATAAAATAATATTTTATTAGAAAATAAATTTTTTAAAATTAAAATTAAGTTAAAAATTTTAAAATAATATTTTAAAAGTCCATATCATTTTATAAAATTAAGTAAAAATTTATACATTTGTTTTCAAAATTAAACAAAAACTCTATATTGATTTAAAATATTATGTAAAAATTTTCATATCATTTTAAAAATAGATTTATTAATTTATTCAAAAATTTATTTTTATCCAAAAAATCTAATATGAATCTATTTTCTAAAAAACTTTATATTCAAATAAAATAAAAAGTATAATTTAAAATATTTGTTAATTTTCTTTTTAATAAAATATATTTGAAAAGAGAAAAATAAAAGTTATTTAATACTTTTAAAAATAATTTTTTTGGTAGAAAATAATATTTTTTATTATGATTTATGAGTAAAAAATATTTTTATAGAAATAACTTTTTTTTTGTTGTTAAATTGATATTGACTTTTTTAAAAAAAGAATTTGTAATTTTTAACTTAATTAAAAACAAAAAATCTAACTAATAAATTATATTATAATAAAAATATAATTTTAAATTTAATATTTTATAAAATATATACAATTTTGATATAGTTTTATCATTGGCCTCTAAACTTTAAGATAATTCTATTTTTGTTTCTCCTCTATCACGTGAGATAATAGCTATCGTTATTGTGCGACACCAGCTAGCATTAATCAATTTATATGATTTTATATATAAAAAGACCAAAATATGACAATTTTAAACAATTAAATATTTAATTATAACTTTTTAAAAATTAAAGATCAAAATAGATTTTGGTCAAAATTTAAGGATTACAAGAATTATTAACCTTTTAATTAAGATAAAATATATCAGTGATCATTCAATTATGATTGTGCGTTTAAAATAATAATTTAATTATTAAAATTTATAATCTAATCATTAAAATTTAAATAAATATTTTTATAACTCAACCATTAGTCTTTATCAGTACGTTAACATGACAAGGCCACATCAACTTTCAGATGTCACGTTGCAATGTCACTTAATATATCACATGGTATTGTTGACATAACATTATAAATTTAAAAAAATAAATATTGTTGAGATGAAAATGGCTACCTTAAAGCTAACATGACAAATACTATATTAATTATTAAGTCTTACGTGACATTGCCACATTATTTACTGTGCTATATGACATTGTTGACTTTTTATTATAAATTTTGAAAAAAATGAATTTTGTTTATGTGAAAATATTGCATTGAGTTTGAAAGTTGACAGGACATTACCAAATTAACACATTATTATAGAGTAAAGGTTGGGTGATAAAAAAATAATTATTTAAATTTTAGTGATTAAATTAAAATTTGCAGTAGTTTAGTAACCGTTTTAAAAATATAATTATAATTAAATGACCAATAATATAATTTATCCATTAATTTAATATATAAATTCATAGATCAAGATGAATTAATTTGTTAATATATAAACATATATTTCAATGCTATATATAATATAGTAAAAAAAATAGAAACGTGAATAACATAGAATTTCTGTTTAGATTTGTTATTCTTCATTTAATCAGTTTTTTTATCTCTAAATTCCGATTAAATTACTATTACGACAATCTTCTCGTGCGGAATAGCAATAAAGCATCGATGCGGTTCATGGCACGTCGGGCATTTAGTCCGAGTTGAGAAACCAAAGCAACAGCAATTGCATATCGCATTAGCATGCAGAAAAGTTGAACTAAACCCAGTTCAATATTAGCCTCTACCGATCCAACATACAGAAAAAATTAACAAGGAAAATATATTATATACATCCATGAAAATAATGGAGAATATTTATAAGAAAGAGATAGTTAGCAAGAGGATGATTAATTAAGATGACAAAAGGCAGGCACGAGAAGAACGCAGACAATGAAGTAGCCATAGAGAAATGGGAACCAATTGGAGAAAGGAAGTGAAAGAAAATCAAGGCAGAAGAATGATCTTGTCCATGGGGTTGTTAAGAGAGTGAAGAAAAGCTCCATTTTGAAGGAAGAGACAACGAAGTGAGTTGCACTCAATCTCATTCTCTAGATGAATTTAATTACCCTGAATGCCCTTTGAGCATAAATATCAACAAAGGAAAGAATCACACCCAATAACAGCTTATCAATAAACATTTCAGTAGTATTCCCGCAATTAAAATATATGCAAAGTTCATGCCTATGAATGTTTAGGTTATAACCTTGCTTTGCTATGGAACAAGAGAGATAAATCCAAGTTTTATACTGTAATCCTTGTGAGTTTAAAAAGTAAACGCCAAATATTCTTGAGGGATTATTTATTAGCTGTTACTTCATGCAGAAAGACAAGAGGATGAGATAGAAGAAAAAGGACGTCGACAGCAGGATTCGAACCTGCGCAGGCAATGCCCAACAGATTTCGAGTCTGTCTCCTTAACCACTCGGACATATCGACGCCTTGTTTGAGGATAAGATCTTAAAATAACTTATTAATTATCACCTATTCTACTGCTTTGAGTAGTTGACATGACATCTCTGTACATATACTAGTAATGATCGCTAAATTGAATTCAGAGTTCCAAAGTGGTCAGCCGTCAAATTCGCATTGCAAATCGCCAAAGGATAAAAACAAAGAAACAGGGACATTGTCAGGAAATATTCAGCTTCCATGCCTGGAAATGTTCACATGAAAAAATAGGTAGTACACTAAGATAGGGTCAATATTAGAGGGCTAACCAATACAGTAATTATAGGAAAAATTCTTTTATCCTAGTAGATTTCAAGATTAGATGCTAAAGGATATATATTTATATTTTAGAACTCAACAGGGTACAATTATGATAAGAGTTTCACTTCTTAAAAAGGTTGAAGAAACCTACTTGTAACAACAGCTATTAATATAACACATCAATCATGGTAGATAAACTAAAAGAAAATACACCCAAAATCCTATCATAATATGGCAACATTGTAGTTTAATGTAGTCATTGTCCATATCAGTGAAACAGCATTTACTACTGAATTCAAAGCTGCATCACACAAACACATTATAACAATGTCCTAAAATGGAGAGCTGGAGGTAACAGGTAAATAATCAAAATTGCTTTCAGTTTTACGCAAAGGACTGGCTAAACCAGAATGAGAGCCAAAGTAACGTAACATTAAAGTCAGTATCACACAAGGATGCTTTTCATTTGGCCATCCTTTTCCTAACTAGTCCCATCAAATTTCTCTCAACCAAAATGAGCAGGCAATGCAGAAATGGAAAAAAATATACTGTACAAAGATTCTGCTTACACTTGTCTGCAAAATACTCTGACACTTCAGCTAAGAGGTAGTATATCAATGATCCATATGCTTGGCCACTTAGTGTAGGTATCAACCTAGTTCCGAGTACACTTTACTGACAATGAAATGAATTATTGGCCACCTTTCCTACTCTCCAAATGATCAACATGAAAAATCAGATAAATGTAAATTGAGATACCACTTTGCAGACATGTTCCAAACAAGTACAGAAACTCAATCCTTCCAGCATGTTCTGTATATATAGTTGTTAAATCATTTGGAATAAAGTTTGAATCAGCTCATCAGAAATTGGTTGCTATATTTCTAAACCCCAACATAGGTAAAATCCAGAAAAGGCTGCTCGTCTGGAGGTGATAGTCTCAATGCACTAGGGCAACATTCATAGTTCAATGGATTGGCCCGGCGGGTCAAAACTTGAAACTTTTAAATCAAGGAAGACAGCTAAAAGTTCGGTTTCTCATCATCCATTAGATATCCAGAAAATATATTAGATATCCCACAAAATATAATTTTATTTTCTGAACATCCTTCGTTCTCATACACTGAACGCGGGTTAATATAAAATTACTTTTATTTTCGTGTTGATTTTTAGCATTTCATATGCTAAATTTTTTGAACAAATACTTTGATTACTTAAGAAAGAACTGACACTCACCTCGCCAATGAAAATTAACTCCATTCGCATCCAGAAATTCATGCAAGTGGAGCAATAACGTCTAAATTATTCATCATTGACCATTTTTGGGGGTAGAAGGAATTAGATGATTAAAAATTAAGCTCCCAAACCATTATTCTTGAGCAGCCCTGCAGTAAGCCTTCCATCTGGCTTTCATCTTCCACAACTTGTTCAATAAACAAGCTTGCCTGCAAATTCAAATCAATAACATTGAAAGATTGAAAGAAATAAGTATGTATCAAGGCATTTCAACATAGGTTATGGAACAGAATACTCTTCCAAGGGTTAAATTTTGGAGGAAAAAAGTCTCAATCTTCCACACCAAGTTTTGGGGAATTCTGTTCGCTTTTTTTTTTTTTGGTTTCTATCTTTTCACCGCTCAACCATAAAAGTCTGATCTGATCATTTTCTCTTTTTTTTTTTTTTCTTCCCCTACAAAAATTGACTTAATTGACAGATGTAGTAAATGGAAGCAACAGCCATGATCACTGCAGTAAATTGAAACAATAAGAAGCTTAAAGATAATCAAAGAAGAGTCAATAAGGACTAACTTGGAAGCCACCTTTTACTGTGTCAAGCTGTCTAATCGGTTCAAGATTAGGCCGGTGCTATCGCTTTGGATCCCAGAGTATGGTACTGTTGAAGGCAAACCTTGATATTTCAGCATGGAATCTTTGGAATCTCCTACTTAATCCGTTTAGGTGCCAACCGATGACTTGAGTTCCATTACAAACAGGGCCCTCCAATACAGTTCTGCTTTTGTCCCATGTTTGTTTGGCTACAGTCCATGTCCCAGACTGCCTGTAAAAAAAGGCCAGAGTGAAATAAACTGCGGTTCTAGGCACTTGTAAAAGGGAGAAGGGGATTGCGACTATGACACCTAAAATGAATAAGCAAAGCACTCCATGCAAAGAATGAACAGCAGGAAACCATACAGAGAAGACAAAAGCCTAACTGGAGGCATATTCAGTAGTTAACTTTTTCCTGTAACTACCATAATTGAAGGGAACAACTAATTCCTTGTCAAAAATAAAAAGTTAAACCTATTGATGCTGACTAAGTTATAACTAAATCAATGCATTACTTTCATTTTTCCAAGTTGGTGCTGACTTTTATATATCTGATTCCTATTTTAGCCCAGTGCTTGGCTAACATATCATTTTGACCACTATTACACTTATACAAGATCATCTTACGGAAATCTGTTCCCAGTTATAGACATAGCGACATCAAGAGATAGCTAACAAAGTCGCCAGATTTGCATTGCAATACCATCAAGAGAGAAATGAAACAAGAGACAATAGGAAATTCGTAATAAGCAGAATAAAAAATAATTAGACAGAAAAATATAAAGGAGGTACCTAACACGCCTCATTTGCTCAAATAGATCAATTGAGTAGATGTTATCCTCATTGGCAAAGTAGACAATTCCATCAAGATGATGAGTTTCAATGTGAGATAGTGCCACATTTCTGTCTTTTATATCAGTCAGATTTTTCTTGCAACAAGATGCCTATACATAACACTGTTCCTTCTTAGGATGTCAGCTGTTTCCTCAGACTGCGAGGTCATCTCCACAACTATCCACAATAGAGGAGGTTGGACCAGCTTTAATGTGTATGCCAAACGATTTAAATAATAGGCCTGAAGTGGTCGAGCATATGTTGGAGTCACAACTATTAAAAGCTTACAAGATTCCAGATCTATATGTTGAGAGAGTGACTGATTTGTCAAGGCATTATCTACATTCCCTTCTATTATTTTCTGTCCCTGCACCAGAGCCTCCAATGTGACATCATTTTTAACCCCTGTGTCGTCCATCATTGTCGTTACGTTTCTTTCTGAACTGTTCAGGGTTTGAAAATTCCCAACAGTTGATAATACCCCAAAAGAGAATGCCCGGTGCTTTGAACTGGGATTCATATAAGAAAAATCCATGGAAATGAATGGCGTCAATCCAATAAAAGAACCAACTATGAAACAAATAAAGAAATGAAAAAGGGCCCTCCTCCAAACTTGTCCTTTCTGTTTTGACCTGTCAAGAGGCCCGGAGGATCTTGGCAAAAAAACACCAAGAACCCGAAAAACCAAAAAAAGAAGACAGCAATCCACCAGTCGGTGGGTAGGTCTGACTAGATGATGAGACTAGGACAAAGGAGAAGGGAGTGACGTTCAACCTCCCCCGTAATTAAAGTCCCCTGTCGAGGCACCAGAGACAGTGTTCTTCTAATGGATGCCATCAACACTAATCTTATTTACTTCTTAATCAATAAAGAATCACCACAGTCCACAAGAGAGCAACCAAAATTATCACAAGCTCATTTTCTTTACCAATACACCTTTTTAGACATGAGCATCCCAATATGCAATATGTTCTCTTTGCTCCATGGCACATTCTTTAAAATATCTTTTTTGCAACAATCTTGTTCCCGTATTAACCAATAAACATTAAAACAATCCTACCAAATAGATTCAACCACTCGAATCCAATTTCAAAAATACAACTTTCCCTCTCATCTTAACAATGCCGGTAAATCTACCAAAGCCAAAGCAAAGTTCTTGATCTACAATGAACTGCCTAAGCAACTATCAATGATTTCAGATCAAACAGAATGAACCCAAATACTCCAATTATCAAAACAAGCAAAAAGGCTCCAAACTTGATTAAAAAAAAATGAGATTCCAAATTAAAATGTGTCATGATTCCAACCTTAATGATATGAGCAACCGAATTACCTTCCAACGGAAAATGGGTCTCCGATCTTCCATCCCAAAAGTCACAAAGGAGACGAAACTAGCATCATCTCTGAGCTTTTATTCAATGCTTTACAGAGGAAACAAAAAAGCATCAACATTTTCAGATCTTCCTTTGACTTAACCGAAGGTCAAAATGGAGAGTAAAATAAGCGTATAAGAAAAGGTGTTCAAGGAATCTTTGTAATGGCCTTGAGAGTTGAAAGCCTACAAAAAGGAGAGAACACGGCGCCCCTGCTCTCAAGTCCCAACTGCAATGATTCAGACCCAACACAATAAATTCGATTTTTGTTTTTGTTTTTTTTTCCTTTGCATGAATATTTTTAGTTGACCGACGGTGGTGCGATGTAGTATGTATAAGATTGAGGTGTTTGATACACGTGTAAGCACGTGATAGTTGCACAACGCATCCACGGCCACAGCAGTTCAAATTTTCTTCTCGCTTTTTTGTACGTAACAGCTTAGCCCAACCTTTGTTTTGGTAAGAGGAGTTTGATCAACGATCATTGACTTTCTAGTCAAATAAAATCTACTTCCAATGTATATTTGAGAAATTTCAACACCTTTAAAAAAAAAAAAAAAGGATCATTGGAGAAAGAAAAGAACTCTTTTTTGATAAAACTATCATTAAATTGTTATAAATATGACTTTGTAAAAAAACTAATTATCCATTAGTAACATTAGTGAATAGTGACATGGTTATAAAATAAAAATGTTCTACCCGATTGATAAGAAGAAATTTTCATTTTTTTATCAATCATAAATGTGGTGAAACGCACTTTAAAAGTAAATTTTTGAATAAATCAAGTCATAGTGAAAAAAAAAATTTTAATTGTTGAGAAAAAATTAAATTTAAATAAAACTTGAAAATACCTTTTGATTATATTATAAAAAAAAATCTTAAAAAGAAGATTGGTATAAATCTTTGTCCATGGTTTTGATAATGAGAAAAGGCATGTTAGTTACTTGGTTAAGAGCATTTAATTAGTTTTTATTTTACATAAATAACTTCTTAAAAAATCATATTCATGCAGAAAATCCATATGAAAGAATCAACATTGGAAAACTATAAATAAAAATTAAATGCAAAGGAGATTAAGCATCTGTTTAGTCAATAATTTCATCAATATGTTGACTGGCGTACAATTACAAGTGGACAACTTAGTGACCAATTGACAACATTATTATTTTTACTCTATCAAAGCAAAAATGGAATTTGTTTTATTTCAATGGGCTTTTCTTTTTTTTTTTAACAATATTTAAATGGGCTTCTAAGTAATGGGTGTAGGGCCATCAAGTTAAGCGCTCAAGGCCCATGACTTTCTAGTACATATTGGGCAAAAACAATTTTGTAACTTTATAATAAGCTTTAGATAATTTATAAATCACTTTATTATTATTATTATTATTTTCTTCAAGATTTAATTTTCTTTATTGCTGATAGCTTGACTTTTATGAAATTATATCTTTTGCAATAATAGCTTACTTCAGTATTTCTTGATATAATAACTTTTTTTTATTAAGTGAATTAATGATCCATTTACAACTTTGCAAGAATTCTTATGTAAATGATCCATAATATTATAACAATTACAGAGCATATTAACTTATATCATTATAAACCAATATATAAAGGTTAAGAACTACTTCTAAAACTAATATGATAATGGAAAAGAGTCGCCAAAAAAGAAGAAGTTTAGACACACATACTTAATATTTCAAAATAAGTAGAAAGTATTACAATTTATGATTCTAGACTTTATCCTAAGATATAAGTTCTAAGTCTAAGTGATAGATTGTCTTCACAAAAAAGGAGTTACAAGCTTATATAGAAAGAAAAAGCAAATGAATAGGTAATGATAGGATATATCAAGTTCGTAACTGTGATATAAAGAACTACAAACAAAATAGTAAAGTAACTTTAACAAAGTAGCTCTAATAACGAAGGAATTAGATTCTTTTCTCTTTATCAAAGTGTCTATAATAAAGTTAACATTACTTTAACATAAAGTAAACTTGACACAAAACTTAACATAAAGTTGATGTAGAGAAAAATTGATATTGATTTGTCACCACCAATCTTGTCTTGTTGTAGTAAGAGCATCAAACTTGAATTTTTGCACACTGAACAAAGTGAATAAAGTTGCACACATAATTAAATATATCTTGGACTAAAATAGGGAAGATTTTTTCATTCTAAACATTATTTGAAGAAGGAACACTGGGAGCAATACTCTGGAGAGAGGTTGAGATGGGAGTTGTTTGTATTTAGAGTGAAATCATAACCAAAATTTTTTAAAATTGGTTTGGATCAAAATCATCATATTAATCAAATGGATCTTAAAAGTTTTTTCAATCTTCCAATGGGTTCCATTCAACTAAACCAACATGATCGAGTTCAAATCTTGTAGTTTCAGGAAAAAGTTCTTGCCATGCACCATTAAACCTAGTCTCATGAATTTTTTTGTTAATTTTGAGCTGATAATTGTTATTCAAAGGGTAGTTATCCCATGAAACATCATCTTGGAGTTTTGGTCAAATCTAAGAAGAAATTTTTTGGTTCATTTCATAAATTCGTCTTTGAAACTTTGTGCACTCTTATCGGTTATCAAACTCAGAATCTAACAATGAATAAGCTTGTGAGTTATAAATTACTGATATATAAGAAGTACTGAGGTTCATCTGCCAAATAACTGTAAAGCCTATAAAAGATGAGAATAATTTGAAGAATAAAGGAAACTTTATTGTATCTCTTATAGGTTTGTATCCAGTGTATCCACATAGGAATATGTTTGAACTATTAAAAGAAAACTTTTAAGTATTGGTGGTTGAGGTCCATCAAGTCTTTTTTTGGGTTAATAATTGCTTCACAGAAAGTATGAAGCAATTTTTTAATGCGCTAGGGAGGGAATTCTATAGCAATGTGATAGAAGTGACAAAGATACCATATGAAACAAATTGTTTCTTTTAAAAACTAAAATGGGTCAAGAAAATTGAAAGGATGGATGAAAGGTAGTCTAGGTGTATACCTAAAGGTTGAATAAAGGTGTCTCCAAATTTACGAAAGATCTTAGACTGGTATTTGAACAAAAAATGTGGGGCTTTGACATTAAAGGATTTGGTTGCAATCATCAGTCTTGGTAACTTTGAATGGAGTTGTTCTATTAGGAGTCGAAACAATTCATTTAGAACATCAAATTCATCATCAAGGTGGGATTTTTTTATAAGAAGAGATTAGGGTTTCTGTAAGGATGAAACTTCAGAGGATGGTGAATGATTCACATTGCAATGACTGAAATAATCTTTAAAATATTTGAAAAAAATCTGAATAACATATCTGAGAAAACATTATCTTTTCCTTTTATATGCTTTGTGGTGAATGAGTACTTTTAAAACCATTGGAAGAGTTTTAGGAACTGAGCATTTGGCATCTATTTCTTCTTAAAATTCATCATCTGATCAAACGTTTCAGTTTGTAAGGTTATTTTTCTTTCTAAGGGAATCTGTAAAGCTATAATACACTTTGACTTGACCTTGAGTATTTTTACTGATAGTGTCTATTATTGGGACCATTTAGGAGGCTTTTTCTTTAACATTTTTATGAGAAATTGAGTTATCTGAACAAGATCTTAAAGAAATTCATTCATGTAATTCACTTTGTAAGATTCACTATTAGAATAATGAACTTGTCATTTTGAAAGATTTTCATTTGGAAAATCTTTAAATGCTTGTGTAATGTACTGTCCATCTTTAAATGCATACAAGGAAAATCAATTTCTATTGCACAAATGATCTTTTTTTTTCTAACAATATTATTTCATACTGTTGCACAATCTTCTAGAACTTGTCCAGTAACTATACGTAAGCTGTCACATCTGGAGAAAATAAAAGGATATTATTAATGTAAATGAGTGCATTTTCAATAATTGGAGTAAATATTTTTATCATTATCTTTTGAAATAATAATAGAGTTACTTTCAAACCAAAGGGGAAAACTATCCACTGAAAGTGATGTTAAGGGATGCAAAACCTTGTTTTGTATCTATTTTATAAATGTATATCTAGCTAGCAAATCTTATCTTAAGATAAAACTTTGAGAATACTTTTGCCTGTGCTAAATTTGCAAACAATAATTTTTTGATGGGAAGAGAAAACTTATCATCTACAAGAAAAAAATCATGAGTAGTTGATAACCAATCTTCATTTTTCTTAAACTTGTTTTGATCTTTTATTTACATAGAATGCTTTACATGCCCATGATGAAGTGGTTGATTCAATCAAACTTTGAGGTTGAAGTTGTGAACATTTTTCAATGGCTAACTTGAGGGGATCTAGATTCATATCCGAATGACTAGCTTTTGTAATATTGACATCTTTATTATTCTTGAAAAGAAAAGTAATAAACAATTCAAGGTTTTGCCATAATAGATTCTTACATTTTTGAAGAAATTTCGAGTGAGAGTTTACACATGAGATTTAGACTATCTTTTGCATGATTTCTTGAAATAATTCTATTTGAATTGTCATGGTGAAAAGGTTAGGAAAATATTTCCAAGATTGAAAATAACTTTCAAATGTGATACCTTTTCTATTAAGCTTTAAACTTAGAATATTGGTAATAACATCAAAACCAATAACTAGGTCTTTTCTGTAAATGTGGTGATCTTAAAATTCTTTGGGTAATTTGAAAACCTATGAAAATCTCAATGGTAACAAGTTTGCTGATAAAATCTATAGAAAAAATATTTTCATCAGTAGTTTTGAAAAAAGTTTTTTGTCTTTTCCAAAAAGATTTAGGTAAGACAATGGGGTTGACTATGGTTTAGGTTACACCAGTGTCAAAGAAAGCAATAACTCTAATGAAATGTGAGTGTTTAAATATTTGAATTGAGGTTAAAAGTGTCTTTAGAGGTTGAATGGTTTCGATTTTCTAAAGTTCTTGGATTGATATATAATCAAAATATTGATCATCATCTTCTAAGTAGCTATTTGAATCTGAATTATCATCAACATATTGCTTGATCATAAATAGCGATTGAGGAGTCTATTCATTATTAAGAGAGAATACTGATTCGAGATCATCATATGAAAGATTAATTCTTGAGATATTTGGAATATTTTCTATCATTTTAATGGACTTCTTATTAGACTTTAAGTAATTTTTTGCAAAATATCCTAGTTTTTTACTAAGAAAATATTTATTGCCTTTGCTCTTTAGGTCTCTTTTTTTCTATCGAACTTTAATCTTTGAAATCTTCTAGACTTTCTATAGAGTTTCTTGTGTCTAAAAAGATTGAAGTTTTTAGGCCATTTAGACAAATTGAACTTTCTGAAATGTTTCTTTTTCTTATGATGACAAAAACATGAAGAGTTTTTTTTTTAAGAATATTTGATCTATAAACCAGTTGAAAAATAAAAACATGGTCTGTCCATTTTCTTGGAGTTGTTCACTAAGTCTATAATGTACTTCTGTTTTTTGCAAATCTTGTCAAAGGGCTTTCATCATAATCTTGTAAATATCACTAAAGTTTATACTTTTTCAAATCAAGTGATCTAAGATTGAGTCTTTGTCTGTTAGGCAAGTTCTTTTACAACTGAGTTAAGAAAAGTTTGTTTCATATTAACACTATCAAATCCATCAAGGAGACAAAAATATTGAGAAAATTGTTGGTAGTGTTTGTCAAGATCTTTTGGATGGAATGAATAATATTTTAACTTGAAAAACTATTGTATGATCTTTCCCATTCGATAAGCTTCTACGTCACAAAATATTACTAAAAGCTAAGATATAGCTTCTGTAATTATAAGGCATTGGAGAAACTGTTGCTGTCTATATTCACCAATATTATCCCAAAAGTTCTTGAAAATTCCAACTAGTCTTGAAACAAATCCAATTAAAACCATATGCATTGTGATGTTGGGATTAGAATTCAATTCAACTAATCTTTATGCAAGAAATTCTTGAAATCTTAAGTGCCATTTGAAAGTAAGAATGTCATCAATTGTGAACACTAAAAATTTGGTTTAGGATAAAAAACTATAAGCTTGAGGAGGAGGTTGATTTTATTGATCACTATCTATAGGTTTTGGGTTGTGAACTTCTGAATTGTCATCTATAACTTCAATTGTTAGTTTTGTCATGAAGATCTGTGGTAGGTTTCAACAATATTTGTTTTAACCATATCTTTTGAAAATACTTTATTAAAGTCCATTATTGAAGGATCCTTTACATCTCTGGTAAGAAATATATCTTTAAAACTAAAAAAGACTTTCTTGTGCCATTTGCTTAAGTATGTTGGGAAAGATGTTTGGTATGGAAGAAATCATTAGCTGGAATGGAGGTTTAGGTGAAGCATAAAAAGAGCTTTTAGAAGTTTGGTCAAAAGTGGGATTAAAGGAGGTGGCAACTGTGGTTACGGTTGTTTTTGGCTTTGAAAGTTAAGGAAATGTTTGTTATATTGTCTTTTTGGGTTTCTATTCAATTTATTATTTTTCTTTGAATTTGTTTATCTATTTTTCAATAGTGCCAAAAGAGGTTGTTTTGAGGGAGGAGTATAAAATGGTTGTTTTGAGAAAGGTGTGAAGAATGGTTTTATTTGAGGGTATGAGGCTATGGTTATAGATGAAGGTGTGAACATTAGTGTACTTGGTTTAGGTTGGTATTGGAATCGGGTAAATAAAGGTTTTGGAGGTGAAGGTGGAGTTTATAGTTGGTAAGGAGTATCATGCATTCCTTGTTAACAAAAGTAAAAATACTTGAGGTTTGTTGTTGTTGGAGTTTCTAATGGAGTTGATTATGGAAATCTACAAGTTAAAACTTGAGACTTTTCATTTTTTTTCTCTTTTAACAAAAGCATAAATGTAACCAATGTTACTTTCAGCCAATTGTCTAAACTCTTGATTTACAATAATCATTCTTTCTTGGACATCAAGAATAATATTTCTGAACATTGATGAGATTATGGTCCAAATGTTGGTTCACTTAATCTAACTTATTATCTATCCTATGCAGAGCGACATTTTGAAGAATAAAGTTTTTTGTTTGCCAATTCAAGATTGCTTTTACTTAAGAGATTCTTTTCTAGTTTCTATATTCATCTCTCTATGTGGGATTTGGGATTTTTGATATGTGTCTGTATTAATCTTTTGTGAATTCATACAGAAGAGGAAATTCAGCATCATAGGAATATCCTATTGGCTGCATCATGCAAATTTGAGGAAAAAATTGATAGTTTTGTGGCTAAATTTTCTTTAGTTGTTGTTTTTTTTTTTACCTTTTCTGCATCATTGACTTGTTGCTTTAGTTTAGCCTTTTATGCTTCTTCTTTAACAATGTAAGCAAGACTAGTAACATACCAAGGTAAGGATTTTCTTGGTTGAAGTTTTGGCTTTTAAAGTTGACATGGTTGTATCATGAACTATGTAGGTAAGACAGAGGTTAGAATAGGGTCTTTTTTTTCTTGTTGTGGTCAAATTTGATTATGACAGTACCATCTAGGTTTATGGTGTAAAAAAAATCAAAGTGTTGGATAGGTTCATTCTGGTTCTAAAGCTTTTGATAACTTATTATTCATAGCTAAGGAAGTAAAGTAGCAAGTTCATCAACTGAGATCTATTTTGGAATGTGAATGCATCTGAGGTTATTATCAGTAGCTTCTAGCTTTACAAAGATCATATCACCAGTGTTAGGCACAAGGAGGTTTATGGCATGATCTTAGATTTTGTATGACATCTAATAGTGAAGAGTTACCTGAAATCCTTTCATCTAAGTTCTAACAATCTGAACTTGAACTTTAAAGCATAAATGAGAGTTAGATCTTATAGAGACATATTGTAGTTAAGAAATACTATGAACAAAACAGTTCTCGCATTGAGGGTTGTCTCAAGTATACCAAGTACTATACGCTTATAGTCTTTGAATCTTATATCCAATAAAGCCATCTTTGTACAAATAGGAATACCATTTCACTCATGAAAGCATATTATGATAGCACCAAAGTGGATAGGGGTGTATCTTTGCTCTATCCACTACTCTGAAAATTTTGAAAGAATCTAAAGAGTAACAAAATGCTCTTAAGATCTCATTAAGGGAATGCACTAATCAAACTTGAAAACTTAAACATATTATTTTAGAGTTTGAAAACTTTGTTTGAGAAGGATTTTTATAGATCTAACAAGAGAAAGTTTTGTTTTTTTGGATTTTTTTGTTTTCTAGGATATAATTAATTTCATAAAGGAAAATTTAACCTAAAAGAATATTTTCTAAATACAAAAGAAAGTAAAGAAAAAGAAGATCTAAAGGTTGAAGGAAGTGACTCACAACCTGTGTTTAACCTATCCATGAAAAAAAAGTCTTTGGCTATCCAATTCCACTTAATCTATCTATTAATAGATTAGTTACTTAATTCTATATACCTCTAACGAGGTTGAAACTCTGATACCATTTAACGAGAGGTTTAAAGCTATCAACGAATGATGAGGTTTTAGGTTCGTTGATAGCTATGAATTTGTCATTAGTTGATATTAGAGTTTCAACCTCGTTAGAGGTATATAGAGTTAAGAAACTAGTTTATTACTAAATTTGGTGGAATTAGATAGCCAAAACTTTTTTTTATCATGAATATGTCAAACACTAGTGATTTCTAACCTTTAACCTCTAAATCTTTTTTTTTTCTTTACCTTCTCCCGTATTTAGAAAATCATCATTTTTTAAGTTAGATTTTCTTTATGAAATTAATTATATCCCAAAAAACAAAAAAAAATCCAAGAAATAAAACTTCCTCTTATAAATCCCTATAATACTTTTCTCTAGAGTTCTTACTTCCTTATTTAGATCCATAAAACCCTCCTTAAACAAATATCTCAAGCTTAAAAAAAAAAATGTTCAAGTTTCCAAATTTGATCAGTGCATTCTCCCAACAAAATCTCAAAAGCACTTTGTTACTTTTTAAATTCTTTTTAAAATTTTCAGAGTAATAGATAGAGTAAGGATACACTCACACCTACTTTGGTGCTATCAAAATAGCATTAAACTTTCATAAGTGAAATGGTATTCATGTTTGTACCAAAATGGCTTTACTGGATACAAGATTCAAAAACTACAAACATACAACACTTGGCATAGTTGAGACGACTCTCAATACAAGAACTATTTTCTTTACAGTGTTTCCCAACTACAATATGCCTTTTCAAGATTCAACTTTCTTAGATACTTTAAATGTTTAAGTTCAAATTGTTGGAACTTATATGAAAAGATTTCAGGCAACTTTTCACTATCATATGGCATACAAAATCCAAGATCACACCATAAACCTTCATTTGCCAAACACTAGTGATGTAGTCTTTGTAAACCTAGAAGTTGCTGACAAAAACCCTAGATACTTCACATTCCAAAATAGATCTCAAATAAAGAACTTGCTACCTTACTTCTTCAGTCATGAACAACAAGTTATTAAAAGTTTTAGAACCAGAATAAACCCATTCAACACTTTGATCCTTCCTATACCACAAGCCTATATGGCATTGTCATAATCAAATTTAACCATAACAAGCAAAAAGAAACCCCTACTCTAACTTTTGTCTTCCCTACATAATTCATGATGTAACCATGTCAACCAAAACCAAATGTAGTAGTTACACACTTCAAACATGATGGATTACCTATATATTCATATAGATATCCAAAAGGACATTACGATTGGGATATTGATTATAGTTATAAAGGATGCTAGAAAGAAAGACGTAGAAGTTTCTTTAATGATGATTCTCAAAGGAAACCAAGACATAAATCCTCTCAGGAAAAGTTGAAAAAAAGATTTGAAAATGAAGACCCTAAAGTAGATTTCTTTGGTGAATCCTTGAGAAAGTTTGATTATTATGTCATTTATCCCAAACATAAAAAACTAGACAACCTTTAGCCAAATTGTTCAAACCAAACACCTAAAATGCCAAAACCTTAACCAAGGAAATCCTTACCTCGATATGTTGCTTGTTTTGCTTACATTGCTAAATAAGAAACAAAAAAGGCTAAACTAAAGAACAAGTCAACAAAGTTGTTCCAGATGTTGACAATGACAAAACTATCAACTTCTTCCTCATATTTGCATGATGTAACCAATATTTTTTTATTCTTATGATGTAAAATTTCATCTTCTTTATGAATTCACAAAAGATTAGTATAGACACACCTAAAAATCCTCAACCCCACTAATAGAGATGAATATGGAAACAAAAAAAAAAAATCTTTCAAGCAAAAGCAATCTTGAATTGGCAAACAGAAAACTTTATTCTTCATAATGCAGCCCTGCACAAGATAAAGAACAAGTTAGATTAAGTGAGCCAAAATTTTGACTAGAATCTCATCAATCTCTAGAATATTATTCTTGACATCCAAGTAAGAATAATTACTGTAGATCAAGACCTCAGACAGCTAGTTACAAGCAATAATAGTTGCACTTATGCTTTTGTTGAAATAAAAAAAAAAATGAAAAGCCTCAAGATTTAACTTCATCAGAAACTCTAGCAATAACAAGTCTCAAGTATTTTTGCTCTTATTAACACAATAATACATGATACTCCTTACTAAGCATACACCTCACCTTCACCTCCAAAACCTTCTTTCACCCCATTTCAATACCAACCAAAACCAATTACACTAATGTTCACACCTTCATCTACAACAATAACCTCATACCCTCTAATAAAACCATTTTTCATACCTCTTTCAGAATAACCATTCTCTATCTTCAGAATAACCTCTCTTTAACACTACTTGAAAAATGGATAAACAAACTCAGAGAAAAATAGCCAATTGAATAAAAACCTAAGAGAATAGTAAAACAACCACTTTTACAACCCATAAAGCCAAAAACAACCATAACTACAGTTACAACCCCTTCAAACCCCATTCTTGACCAAACTCTTGAAAGCTCCTTTTATGCTTCATCTAAACCCTCTTCATAATTAATGATTTCTTCTACACCAAACATCTTTCCCAACATGATCAAGCAAATGGCACAAGAAAATACTTCTCAATTTTTAATTAAAGATATCTTTCCTACTAGAGATGTATTAGATTCTTTAATGATAGACTCTAATTAAATATTTTTAAAAGAAACAGTTAAGATAGATACTATTAAAACCCTACCATAGATCTTCATGATAGAACCAACAGTTGAAGTTTTAGATGACAATCTAGAAGTTCACAACCTAAAACCTATGGATAGTGATCAAAAATAACCTTCTCGTCCTACTTTTCAAGCTCATAATTCCTTATCCTTATCTAGATTCTCAGTGTTCACAATTGATTACATTCCTCCATCTAAATGGCACTCAAGATTTCCAAAATTTCTTGCATGGGGACTAATTGAATTAAATTCCAATCCTTACATAATAATGTAGATGGTTTTAATCAAATTTGTTTCAAGATTAGTTAGAACTCTCAAGAACTTTTGGGATAATATTGGTGAATACAAACAGTAATATTTTTTCCAATGCCGTGCAATTACATAAATTGTATCTCAATTTTTAACAATATTGTATGGCCAACAAGCTAATCAAATAGATAAGATCATAGAGTAATTTTTCAAGTTAAATATTGTTCGCTCCATCTAAAAGATTTTGACAAACATTACCAATAATTTTTCAATATTTTTATCTCTTTAATGGATTCGATGATGTTAATCTGAAATAAACTTTTCTCAATTCAATTCTAGAAGAACTTGCCCAACGACAAGGACTCAGCTCAATCATAAATCACTTGATTTGAAAAGCATAAACCTTAGTGACATTTACAAGGTTATGATGAGAACTATTGACAAGATTTGCAAATAGCACAAGTATATTGTAGACTTGGTGAACAACCCTAGAAAAATGGATAGACTATGTTTTTTATCTTCAACTGGTTTACAAATCAAATATTCTTTAAAGACACCTTATGTCTTTATCATTAAAAAAAAAAACATTTTAAAAATCTCAATGTGTTCAAACACCTTAAAAACTCCAATTTTTCTAGACACAAGAAACTTTCCAAAAGGCCTAGAATATTTTAAAGATTCAAGCTTGGCAAAAAGAAAAGAAACCCACAAAAAAAAATCCAACAAATGTTTTATTAGTGGAAAACATGATATTTTACAAAAAATTGCCCAGAGTTTGACAAGAAATCCAGTTAAAAATTATAAGGATATTGCAAATATCTCAATTATTAATCTTTCAGATGATTATCTCAAATCAATTTTTTCTCTCGATGATGAACAGACTCTTCAATTATTGTTTATGTTCAAGCAATATATTGATGATGGCTCAGACACAAATGACTACTCAGATGATAATGATAATGTTTTGATTATATGTCAATCCAATAACTCTAAAGAATCCAAACCATTTAGTCTCCAAAGATACCTTTAGCCTTAGTTCAAATCTTCACTTATAAACACTCACCTCCTATTAGAGTTATCGCTTTCTTTGAAATCAGTATAGCCTAAACCATAGCAAATCCTATTATCCTACTCAAATCCATTTGGAAAAGACAAAAACTTTTTTCAAAACTGCTGATGAAAATATTTTCTCTATAGATTTTATCAGCAAACCTATTACCCTTGAAAGATTCTTAGGTTGTCAAATTACCCAAAGAATTTTATGATCACTATTTCACAAAAAGACTTAGCTATTGGTTTTGATGTTATTACTAGTATATCAGGTTAAAGCCCGTTGAAAATGTATCAACTTTGAAAGTTATTTTCAACCTTGGAAACACTTTCCTAACCTTTTCACCATGTTAGTCCAAACATATTTGTTCTAAGAAATTAAGTAAAAGATACTCCAAATCTCATATGCAAACTCTCACTCAGAATTTTTTTAAAAGTGCAAGAATCCATTATGCAAAACCCTAAATTCTTTATTACTCTTCTTTTTAAGAAGAATGAAGATGTCAGTGCTACAAAAACTAGTCATTCAAGTATGAATCCAGATCACCTTAAGTTAGCCATTGAAAAATGTTCGTAACTTTAAACTTAAGATTTAATTGAATCAACTTATTCACCATAGGCATGTGAAGCATTCTATGAGAACAAAAGATTAGATAAGTTCAAGGAAAATTAAGATTGGTTATCAATTACAAGCCTCTTAATTCTTTTCTTGCAGGTGATAAGTTTTCTCTTCCCAACAAGAAATTATTATTCGTAAATTTGGCATAGGCAAAAGTATTCTCAAAGTTTGATATCAAAATAAAATTTTAGCAGCTAGGTATACATCTACAAGATAAATACAAAACAATATTTTACATCCCTCAATATCACTTTCAGTGGACAGTTTTACCCTTTGGTCTGAAAATAGCTTTGTCATTATTTCAAAAAGTGATGATAAAAATATTTGCTCTAATCCTTGAAAATGCACTCATTTACATTAGTGATATCTTTTTCTTTTCTCTATATATGACAACTCATGCACAGTTACTAAACAAGTTCCAAAAGATTATACAACAGTATGGAATAATGCTATCAAAAAAGAAGATGATTATTGGTGCAACAAAAATTGATTTTCTAGGTATACATTTAAAATATGGACAATACATTATACAACCCTACATTATACAAGCACTCATATGAAATTTTTTCAAAAAAACAAGTTCATTATTCCAAGAATGAATCTTACAGAGTGAATTACATGAGTGAATTTCTTTCAAATCTTACTCAGATAACTTATTCTTTCAGATAAATGCTAAAAAAAAGCCTCACATATGGTTCTAGAAATAGACACATGTAATAAAGATGCTTAAGGATAAGTTAAAATCAATTCCAGCTTTGAAAATTCCCTTGAAAAGAAAAAAAATCTTACAAATTGAAACATTTGATAATATGATGAATTTAAAAATGAAACATATGCTCAATGTTCTATTATTAAAACTCTCCCAATGGTTTTGAAATATTCTTTCACCATGAAGCATATAAAAAGAAAGGATAATATTCTTTTAGATATGTTATCCAGACTTTCAAACATTTTAAATATCATCCTAGTCATCACAATGATGAATCATTTACCATTCTCTCAACCTTCATCCTCATAAAGATCCTTATCTCCTTCTATAAAAGAGCCTCACCTTGATGATGAATTTGATGTTCTAGATGAATTCCTCTGACTCCCAATAAAATAACTCCTTCCAAAGTTAACAAGACTGATTACAACAAAATCTTTTAATGTCAAAGCCCTACAGCTCATGTTCAAGTACCAATCCAAGATACTCTATAGATTTGGAGACATTACCTCTAGGTATACACCTATTTTTGTCACTTTTACCACATTGCTGTAGAATTCCCTCTCTAATGCCTCAAAAAATTACTCCATACTTTTCATGAAGCAATCATTAACCTAAAAAAAGACTTGAAAGACCCCTAACCACCAACACCTAAAAGTTTTCTTCCAATGATTCAGACCCATTGCCATATAGATACAATAGATATAGACCTATGAGAGATACAACAAAGTTTCCCCTGTTCCTTAAATTATTCTCATCTTTTATAAGCCTAGCAGTTACTTAGTAAATGAATTTCAGTACTTCATATATACATCAATTTATAGCTCACAAGTTCATTCATTGTTAAATTCCATGTTTGATCATCTACAAGAGTACACAAAGTTTCAAAGATGAATTCGTGAAATAAACCAAAAAATTTCTTTTCAAATTTGGCTAAAACTCCAAGATGATGTTCCATGGGATAACTACCCCTCAAAATATAATTATAAACTCAAAATTGACAGAAAATTTTATGAGACTAGGTATAATGGTGCATAGCAAGAACCTTTTTCTTGAAACTACAAAGTTTGAACTCAATGATGCTAGTCTAATTGAATGAAACCTAATATTGGAAACCTATTAAAGTCATTAAGGAATTGGATTGGTAAAACTCTCAGGATCCATTTGATTTAGATGATGATTTTAATCCAGACCAATTCTTAGAAAACTTTGGTTATGATTTCACTCTAGGAGTAGATAACTCCCATCTTAACCTTTTTTTATGGTATTACTCCCACTGCTCTTTTTTTTCAAATGATACTTAGAATGAAGATTCTTGTTATTTTTCTTAATTTAGTCTCAGATAAGTATAATTATATGTGCAACTTTGTTCAATTTGTTTAATATACAAGTATTCAAGTTTGAAGCTTCTACTCTGCCAAGACAAGATTGATGGTGACAAATCAACATCAACTTTTATCAATATTAACTTTATGTAAAGCTTTGTGTCAAGTTTACTTTATGTTTACTTTATGTCAAAATCATGTTGACTTTATTATATGCATTTTAATTAAAAAAATCTATTCTTTCTTTATTAGAGCCATTTTATTAAAGTTAACTTACTATTTTGTTTGTATTTTTTTGTCATAGTCATGGACCTTATATGTCTTATCATGTCCTATTCATTTGCCTTTTCTTTTTATATAAGCCTATAACTCTTTCTTTATGAAGACAATTTATTACTTAGACTTAGAACTTAGATCTTAGGATAAAGTCTAAAATTCTAAAATTTATCCAACTTCTCTTATAAAAACCTATTACGAAATACTATGTATTTCTAAATTTTCTCTCTTTTGATTACTCCTTTCTATTCACATCTTAGTCTTAGAAGTAGTTCTTAACCTCAATATCATAATTTACAGTGATACAAGTTAGTATATTTTTTAATTGTCACAATATTGTGAATCTTTTGCATCATAATTCTTTTAGAGTTGTAAATAGATCATTGATCCATTTAATAAAGAAAAGTTACTATACCAAAGAATATTGAAGTAAGCTATTATAGTAAAATGCATAATTTCATAAAAGTCAGGCCAACAGCTTGACAGCATGCCAGAAGGATGCTTAGTTTTGAGCACCTACTAAAATACATTAATTTTATTCCTAAACTATAAAATATTTATGTTTGATACTCTTTGAGGAAGGCAATTGATCTGTCATTTAGTTGGGTACATTGTAATTAAAAGCATAATTTTTTTTAAGTAATTAAAAGCATAATTAATTTCTTAAACATAATTATTCTTATAAAAAAATCTTTCAACATAATTAAAACCATATGCAAGTAAATTCTTCCACTACAAGAAAATAAAAGATTAGTGACAGTTTTGTAATGGCGTTTTACTTACAAATGCTGCTAGCTTTTTTGTTTTTATAAAATTTAAAGTGTTTATTATCAAAACACCATTAAATATTCAAATAGAGACGTTGTTACTTATAAATGCCACCTAAGACTTGATTTAACGGCATTTATTGATTAAAACGCCTTGAATAATCTTATATTAAAATTTGAATGAATAATCTTGTTACTAAAGGCATTTTTAGCATAAAATGGATTGAATAATCCCTTTAAAAAAATTAATTGAAAATTACTAAAGGTATTTTTGACAGACAACACCTTTAATAATCCCTTCATAAAAAATGTATGCGATTATTAAAAGCATTTTCTACAAGATACGCCTTTAATAATTTCACAAAAAAATTCCACCAGTTTATTGAAAGCATTTTTGGTAAAAAAAACACCTTCAATAAATAGCCTATCAAAATTTTAGAATCGTACGGATGTTAACCATAAGGTGGTAGGTTTGATCCCTCATTTTAGCCTTTTTTGGGTTTTTACAAAGATTATTTGTAATTGATTATTTTAGGCATTTTCTAGGCAAAAATGTTTTCACGAATCGATTTAAAAATTTTGGAGGGAATATTGAAAGTATTTTTGGCAAAAAAATGGCCTTAATAATCCATAGGAAAAATATATAACCAATTATTGAATGCATTTTTAGTCGAACTCGCCTTCAATAATCCAACCAATAAATTTTAAATTTGGATTATTAAAGACAGTTTTGGTCAAAAACACCTTCAATAATCTATACACAAAAGTTGAAACAGATTTTTGAAGGCATTTTTGGCTCAAAACGCCTTTAATATTTCACACGATAATTTGAATGGTCAGATTATTGAAGGCAATTTTTATCAAAAATGCCTTCAATAACATTTTGTTAAGGATTATTCAAAGTGTTTTCGGTAGATAAATGCCTTTAATAATCTATAAAAAAAATATGAAACGGATTCTTAAAGCATTTTTAGTCGAAAACGCCTTTAATAATCCATTCAATTAATTTTTAGTTAGTATTATTGAAGGCGATTTTTTTTTTAAAATACCTCAATAATCCATACAAAAAAAGTTGGTACGAATTCTTAAAGGTGTTTTTGACGCAAAAACACCTTTAATATTCCACACAACAAATTTTATGTGAGATTATTGAAGGTAATTTTGGTAAAAAACGCTTTCAATAATATTTTGTTATGGATAATTCAAGGTGTTTTCTTGCTAAATATGTCCTTAATAATCCATAGAAAAATATATGGAACAGATTCTTAAAGGTGTTTTTGGGTGAAATCACCTTCAATAATCAAATCACTAAAATTTTAATCGAGATTATTAAAGGTGATTTTTGTCAAAAATGCCTTCAATAATCCATATAAAATATTTGAAACGGATTCTTGAAGGCACTTTTGTCCCAAAACGCCTGTAATATTTCACACAATATATTTTTAGGTTTGATTATTAAAGGTGGTTTTGGTTAAAAACACATTCAATAACATTTTGTTAGAAATGATTCAAGGCATTTTCTTATTAAAATGCCTTCATTAATCCCATCAAAAAATATTTTTGATATTGTATATGTTAAGTCAGTTGTAGGTTTATGCCCAGAAAATATTTGGAGTCAATTGTATATTTATACCTAGAAAACATTTGGTTTACATATGTGATATTAAAAATTACATTTTAGAATTTACATAATGAACATTGTTGTATTTCAATAAATTGACCATACATCCAAATTTAAAACTGATAACATTGCCATATTATACTTTTCTGTAATAATCGTACTCAATAATATATTAAGTACACATAGTGTATTCATATAAAACAAATATATACCAATAATATTAAACCAATACCCCAATCTACAAACTTAAATTTTCCATTCAACATGGCATGTTAAAAACATTATAACAATTTATTCCTCATATATTTACATTCAACCAACAATGTCTAACCTCAAGATTTATCAATATTGATAAATGATAATACATACTCACACCATTATTTATGAACTTTATCTAGTTCCTCTACCATGAAGCTTTATTTACTCTCCCACTAAAAAAAATCAGAAGTAAATGTTAATAAATGAGAACATAATTTAGCTTGTTATTTTTTTGAAAATATAACGAGTTTGTGAAATTTATACTAACCTTGAATGGTGTCGTCATAAAATTATATAAAATTATCTTTCACATAAAATGAAAGACATAATATCCATATTCAGTATTACCGGGTTGATAAGGTACCTAAAAATTAAATTGAATGGGTTTAGGAAACATTTATCTACACAAACTTAGCATAAAAGAATAAATTTTACATTTACCGATAATGACACCCATTTCAGTTTCTTTGATTTCTTATCGAATGCAAATATTACCCTAAATTGAAAAGAAAAAAATTACTTAATGCATAAATAAAATTACTTATGAAGAAATAGAAGATATATAATATAATAAAGTATAATATCTCTTTATAAAAGTTTGAATATCAAGGTTAAGCATCACCGTTGGATTAACTGAATTAAGTAAGTATGGCGTTAAAGATTTAGTGTCAATCACAATAAGCACCCAATGACAACTGTAAAATAATAACAATGATATACTCATATTACACATCATATCAGATTTGAATAAGATTAAAATAATTATTTGTATGAATATAACTTACTGCGTATTATATGGGAGCAAATAATAATCAGTCGATCTTTTCATTCATTCAATCGCATGATTAGCACGATAAGCGACTATGCCACTCTACTCACTAATGAAGTTGGGGTCAACGAATCTAAATATATTGGTTAACTATCTTCCTTTAAGCTTTCTATATAGGAAGCTGTACAATAATAATCAATAATACTAGTTAGTATTACACCGTAATATAGATTAATATATATTGAGTGTGCATATCTGTATTTATAAGCTAACCTCATATAAGCAACAATATCAACAGCTGATAATTTAATCAGTTCATAAAATTTTTTAACCTCCTCCACAGCCAATAAAAAAAATTGATTGTTTATCAAATAACCCTTCATCAGACTCAATGGTTATGAAGTTTTCTCTGGATAAATACTTCAGTGAATAATTAGATAACTCATCCATGGTAGCCTAAGCAAGGGTCATATTCTAAGTCTCAACATCCTGTTATAATATTTAATGAAATATAAGTATTAAAACCAAATCAATAAATATAATAAATAAATTAATATTAAACTTATAAACAAAATCATACTTCATGGGTGATAATGGAGGTTGGGTTCACTGCTCAACTTACAACAGAAGCTTGTCCTACGTGGATGATGCTATCTGACTGGCCTACTGGCATGCAATGTTGCATTGCTACCATTATGGCCTCTAAATCAATGAATCTTTACTATTGCTCATCAAGTCGTTGCTCCTGGTCATCAAGTCATTGCTATTGTTGCTCTATAATTGCTTCATATTATGCATTTGTCATTCGTGGGGTTTTAGGTTGATTACTAAAAAACTTTTATGGCAAGACAAATTTACCAGCCCTACGAACCCGACTAGGCCTTTCTTTAGCGCATAATACTAAAGACAATTGTTCTTCGCCATATTGGGTTACCAGTGTATCGGATTTGACTTTGGTAGCATAATAATCCTAAAAGATAATAATAAGATGGGCTTGTAACAATAAATTTATACAAGCTAGTATACAGTCATGCATACAACCACAATGCCAATCATACATGATATTAAAAAAGTAGTTATACATATAATTTTTTTATCATTTCTTCGGTTGCTTCATTTGTAAATGATCCATCTTTTCGTAAATGTCCTTGTTTCCAAACATCCTATCTGAAAATTTTGATGCCAAAGCTTGCTGATTCCTATTAAATTACCATAATATAAGAATCAAAATGTATGAAGTGATTGTTCATAAATATTCATTAATGAGTATAAAATAAGTGTACGAATACATATAAGCTTATACTTCACATTTGCATATCCCTTTCTCGTTGTCGATGGTGATATTGTTGTTTGGCCTGAATGTTTCGTTGGTTTTCTTTGATTTTCTACAAAAGAAAGAAATTACGTCAATCACATATAAAGATCAAAGGATATATTGCATAAAAACTTATAAACAATTTTTTTGGCAATGGGTTTGCTTACTGAAAAATCTTTTGAAAGTCGATATCGAACAAAATTTGTCCAATCTTCAACACTTATTACATCTACATATGACATAGGTGGAACAATCAATACACCACCTTGATCAGCTAGCGGTAAAATATATTGGGTTATCAATATGCTTTTAAAGTTTATGAATGCTTTACTAGTAGATTGCAACATAATCTTTTTACAGTAAATTGGGACGTCTAATCATTCATAAATAATTTAACACAATTAGTATGAACAAATTAAATTTTTAATTAAATGATCATTTAACAAATTTTACAAAATAGTTGAATAAACATACCATAACTGACTACCATATATCATCTTTTAGATTATCAAAAACTCATTGCCAATTGGTGTACGTAATTGAAATCCTACTACGGACGATGGCTCCAATATGAGTAGCCAACTTGGCAGCTCTTTCAGACACAAGCTGCCCACTTTGATTGAAGTCAACGTGAATTTTTATGTCATTCACTTTAATTTGTTTATTTGGGCCTCTTCCCTTTCTCTTTTGGCCTACAGGTGTGTCTTGTACATATTCAATAGAAGGAGAATAATATTTTTTGGAGTCCATAATACCTGCGATTTTGATCATAAGTATATGAATTACACAAAATGACCATATAAATTTAACATTGTATGTAATTAAATACAATCAATACCATACTACATACAAAAACACTATTCAACAAACTAATCAGCAATATGCTCAAACACACCTTTTAACAAACTATTCAGAAACACCATTTAGCAAACCGTTCAACATATGATTCAGTATACCAATATCATACAATACCATTTAGTAAAATAATATCACACAACAAGGTTTAGCAAACCATAATATTTAAAGAAAACTACACAAAAATAGCATACATACAATGAAAGGTGCTTGGACGACTATGCTTACGGTGAAATTAATAAAAATATATATACATATGTAAATAGTAAGGAATAAAAAGAAAATACCTCTATCCAATAATATAAATAATACAATAAACAAAAAAAAAAAAAGTATTGACAAACAGAAAGTGCGTGCCGTTGATTTGTTAAAGGTCGGTGGTGACAATAGGGTTAAAGAAACTAAAAGTCTAATAGAAATGTGTTTATGGGTTTGGTTTGGTTCATTAATGCAATTTTTAATCGTTCTTTATACTAATGGTTTTGTGATTCTGATGTTCAAGACAGGAGAATGAATATAAAAATTATAAGTGAAGGCATTTTTCTGGAAAAAAATTTCTTCAATAATCCCCTTAAAATTTTAATTGGAAAGCATTTTGTACTAAAAGACGCCTTTAGTAATCCAAAAAATAATTTTCAAAGAAAAAATTGAAGGTATTTTTCCTAAAAAAATACCTTCAATAATTCTGAACAACAATTATTGAAGGCACTTTTAATAGAAAATCGCATTCACCGATATTTTCGTGATACTAATAGAGGGAATTTTTGAAGACGTATTATGCAAAAAATACCCTCAATAAATTTTTTCAAAAAATTATAGCAAATTACTAAAGGCATTTTTTTGGAAAAAATACCTTCAAAAATCACTTTAAAATTATTAAAGGTAATTTATACTAAAAGACGTCTTTAATAATCCCAAAAAATTTTTAAAAGAAATTATTGAAGGCGTTTGTTCTAAAAAAATACCTTCAAAAATTATGTACAAAAATTAAAAGGAATTAGTGAATGTATTTTTCTAGAATAAACGCCTTCATTAACCATCTTAAAATTTGAGTACTGAAATATTGAATGCATTTTTCACTAGAAGACACCTTTAATAATCTTAAAAATTTTTTAAAAAAAATTAGTAAAGGCGTTTGTTCTAAAAAAATACCTTTAATAATTATGTACATAAATAAAAAAGAATTAGTGAAGGGGTTTTTCTAGAATAAACTCATTCACTAACCATCTTAAAATTTGAGTACTGAAATATTGAAGGTGTTTTTCATTAGAAGATGCCTTTAATAATCTCAAAATTTTTTAAAAGAAAATTATTGAAGGTGTTTATTATAAAAAAAATACCTTCAATAATTATGTATAAAAATAAAAAAAATTAGTGAAAGCATTTTTTTAGAATAAACGCCTTCACTAACCGTCTTAAAATTTAAGTACTGAAATATTAAAGGTATTTTTCACTCGAAGACGCCTTTAATAATCTCAAAAATTTTTAGAAAGAAATTATTGAAGGCGTTTGTTCTCAAAAAACATCTTCAATAATTATGTACATAAATTCAAAGGAATTAGTGAAGGTATTTTTCTAGAATAAATACCTTTACTAACCATATTAAAATTTAAGTATTGTCATATTAAAGGCGTTTTTTACTAGAAGATGTCTTTAATAATCTTAAAAATTTTTAAAAGCAAATTATTGATGGTATTTTTCTAGAATAAATGCCTTCACTAACCATCTTAAAATTTGAGTAGTAGAACATTGGAGGCATTTTTCACTAGAAGACGCCTTCAATAATTCTCTTAAAATTATTGAAGGAGTTGATGCAAAAAACACCTTCAATAAATTCTTTCAAAAAATAAAATGAATTAGTCAAGGCATTTTCTAGAATAAACGCCTTCAATAACCCTTTAAAATTTTAGTAGTGTAATATTAAAAGCGTTTTGTATAGAATACGCCTTTAATAATCCCAAACAAGTTTTAAAAGAAAATTATTGAAGTTGTTTAGTAGAAAACTGTCTTCACTGATATTCACATATAAAAATAAGAGAATTATTGAAGGCATATTATGCAAAAAAAATACCTTCAACAAATACACCATAAAAATTAGATGAAATTAGTGAAGGCATTTTTGGGGTGTAAATGCCTTTAATAATCCCAAACAATTCTACTATGACTCTGTTGAAGCACCTATAATATATTCAAAAAATATTTATGAGAAAATTATTAAAGGTATTTTTCTTAGTAAACGCCTTCAATAATTTGGTCCAATAAAATTATCCCCAAACTTAGCACATCCAATCACCAACTTCAAGCTTCATCTTCATTATTTTACTATTTTTTTTTTCAAACCAATTGTAATTTACTTTCCCTTTCTTTCAACTTTTAATATTCGAGCATTGTCTTTTAAAACCCTATTTCGACTATTCATTAGTTATTTACTTTAGCTTTTACTTCATTCGACTATTCATTTAGCTTTTGCAATTTGTGATTTTTTTTTTTGGTTTAAACAATTTTATCCAAAATTCACCCTTCTTAAATACCCATTTGTAACCCATTATCCACTTCCTTTTGCTTTTCATTTTTTTTTTTTTAGGTTTCCTCTGTACCTATTTTATCTTATTTCAACCCCAATTACAAATACTTTTGGGTACTATCAACGTTAGCAGCAAAGTTTTAACATTTATAATATCAGGTAGCTGATAAAATACTTCACAACAAGAAGTTCTGGTATTCTGTAAGTATTGGTCTTGTTATTATCTTTTGCTTAAAACATAGTAAACTTAAGTATTTTACATATTCGTTTTCATATAAATTATTTATATACATTTAGTCTGATAATGTAACAAGTACTAAATGGATAAGAGTTGGATGCAAAAGTCAAGATTAAGTCAAGAGTACAGAGATGGAGTGGAAAATTCTCTTAATTTTGAATTTGAGAATGCAAGTGAAGATAATATGATATTATGCCCATGTGTGAAGTGTACTAATATCGATTGACAAAGACATGAAGTTGTTTTTGAATATTTAATTTGTATTAGATTTTTCTCGAGATATGTTAATTTATATTTTCATGGAGAGTCTGTACTGTCAAGGTCTTCCACTAGATTTTCTTCAACTTTAATGGCTTTCCAATACCAACCTGAGCCTTTTTATTGAAGTGTTGCAAGATACTTTTAACATTCATAACTAACATTTTCATAATCTTTCTATCCAAAATGATGGATTTAATCAATCCAATATTGAAATGAATAAATTTGGTGAACCTGGGATAAGTGTAGGTGACCAACAACCTAGAGTAGAGCATCAAAGTTTTATAGGTTGCTTGAGGATATGAATGAAGAACTTTATGAGGGATCAAAGCATTCAAGATTATCTTTTGTCTTTGTCTTTTTCACTTGAAATACTTATATGGATGGACGAAAAACTTTTTGACTTTATTATTAGAGTTTATGAAAAAAATATTTTTTTTTGCAAAAATCCCTAATTTTGTAAGGAATCAAAGAAGATGATCAAGAATTTAGGTCTCGGATATGAGAAAATTCATAGTTGTCTCAATGATTGCATGTTGTATTGGGTGATAGAAAAAATCAAGAATCTTGTCATTTGTGTGGTATTTCTCATTGGATGGATAAAAACCCTGATGAAAGGTTGAATGATAATGGTGATGAGGTCTATGTAAAAAAAAAACTATTAAGGTTTTACACTATTTTTCATTAATACTAAGATTCAATGACTCTTCATATCTTTTAAAACTGTAAATTCAATAAGGTGGCAACATGAGAAATGGATGGATAATGGATCATTAAGGCATCTTGTAGATTCTTTGGCATGAAAATCATTTTATTTTAGGTTTTCAAATTTTGCATCTGATCTTCGAAATGTTATGCTTGGACTAGCATCTGATGGGTTCAACCCATTCAAAATGATAAGTATTTCCTATAGTACTTGGCCAATTATATTGATTCCTTACAATTTATCATCATGGATTGCTATAAAGTAACAATCATTTATATTATCTATTATAATTTCAAGAAAAAAGATTGGATAATGATATAGATATCTACTTACAACCTCTTATTAAAGAGTTAAAGTAATTATAAGAAGGAGTTGAGACCTATGATGCATAAAAAAAAGAACTTCAATATGCATGCTACTTTATTATAGACTATCAATGATTTTTTTACTTATATGAATTTATCTAGTTTGAGTACAAAAGATCGTTATGCTTGTCCATGTTACGATGCACGACATGTTCGAAGTGGTTACTTAATGGTAGGAAGTTCTGTTATATGAGACATCATCGATGGTTATATGATAATCATTGATTTAGATTAAAAAAACATCTCTTTGAAGGAACTGAAGAGTTGAGGAGATCGCTTTTATTAATTAGTGGGTCGAATATCTTATCAAAGTTAAAATATATCAATTTCACTTATGAAAAAATAACTCCATCAAGAAAAAGAGTAAGGGACATCTTTGAAGGTGTATGCCTCATATTACATAAGTTAGTGATACTGATACTCAAGTTGGTGATCTTGATATTCAAAGTGATGAAGAATATGATCCCAATGAGTTTGAGTTGTAAAAAAAAAGAAGTATCTTTTTTTAGTTATCTTATTGAAAATATAATTTATTATGCCATAACCTTGATTTGATGCACATAGAGAAGAATGTTTATGAAAATTTTATCGGGATAATTTTCAATGTGAATAGAAGATCAAATGATGACTTAAAGAGTCAACTTGACCTAGTTAATATGGAGATTTGCCCTGACCTTCATCCAAAGTTGCTTTTTAATGGCAAATATCAATTGCTTGCTGCTTGTTTTGAAAATTCTAAAGCTAAAAAAGATGTGTTTTGTAAGGTTTTAAAAAATGTCAAAGTTTCGAATGGTTATGCGTCAAATATATTGAGATGTGTGAATCTGAAAGAGTGAAAACTTTCTTCATTAAAGCCATATGATTATCACATTTTGATGCAAGACTTACTTCTAATTGCTTTATATTCATCAATGTCAAAGCAAGTCACTTCTGTGGTAATTGAATTGAGTAACATATTTAAATCTCTATGTGGGAAATGTATGAATGTGGAAGAGTTTGACAAACTTCAAGATCAAATCGCGATTACTTTATGCCATTTAGAGAAGATTTTTCCCTCAAAACTTTTTCACTATTATGATACATTTGGTTATCCACTTTCATATGAAGCTAAAGTCGGTAGGCTGGTTTATTATCGATGGATGTATCTTATCAAAAGGTATTATTGTTTAATAGATTGATTAGGTTTTTATTGATGATCATGCCACTCTAGTTAAAAAGATATATGACTAATGTTTTATACGATATGTTTTTAGAGAGGTTAAAGTCTTATTGTCACAACAAACGCTATCTAGAATGTTTTATTGCTGAAAATATTTAACAGAAGAGTGTATGACATCTTGTTTTTGTTATTTGGAAAGATGTTGAAATGAGATTTAATAGACCATCAAGAAATGTTGGTATACAGCATACTGACTCTGCCTACAATATCTTTTTCAAAGTTTTGGACAATCAATAGACAAAGCTGAAATGATGGAGTTAGATGATAAATCTTAAGACAAGCACATGGATATGTTCTTTTTCATCATAACTCTATTGAATTATTTCGCACATAAGTTTTTTAGCAAGAAAATTATTCATTACATTAAGCATAATTTATTGTATTTTTTTATTGTTAATACTTTATCATGATGTTTTGTAGTGAGTATAGAAATAATTTGAGAGTTTCTATACATTATCGACGATCAAACCCTCGAGAGCTTGATAAGTTGTTCGTCGAAAACTTTCATGAATGGTTAAAAACAACTGTAAGTAATGCCATACTTCCCATTTAAGAAATCTACATAAAATGCTTATGGTATAACTAACATTAATAATATATATATTTATTCCACTTTTATAGGTTTGGAATGAAAGGCTTGTTAGTGAAAGGCAAAGTGTCTTTCACAAGGTTCGAATAGGATTTTGAAACAATACAAATGTTTCATCATCAATGCATTTAGATTTCACACTAAATCCCATGAGAGATTTAAAAGTACATAAAATTCAAAAGGTGTTGTTATTTCATCAACTACTAGCTATGCTAGTGCTAGGGACACAAACCTTTTAGAGAAAAATGTTGATTATTATGGCATGATTAATGACATCATTGAGTTGGATTATTATGGCAAGTGGAAAGTTATCTTATTTTAGTGTGATTGGGTTGATGTGAATAGTACGAGAAGTATTAAAAAAGATCAATATGGATTTCCACTTGTGAATTTTTCTTGATTAATTCACACTAGACAATAACTTATCGATGAACTTTATGTTTTTTCATCCAAGTCAAACAAGTTTTTTATTCTAAAGATCCCAAAGAATCGGGTTGGTTTGTTATTCTTCGAAACACACCTAGAAACTTATTTGATATGGGGTTAAATACCAGAGATGATGTTGAACATAAAACTGAATGTTATTCTTTTGCTGAACAAAACTTGGATGAAAATATCTCCAGTACCTACGCTCAATGGGTCCGTGAAGATATTACTGAAGACATTTATGAATCATGGTAGATCATCTATATTTTGTAATTCGAGTGTTTAAGACATAATGTAGTAAATGATTGTATGTAATTAATGTCACCTTCGTTATTATATATTTATTGTATTGTAAACCATACATTATCTTTTTGATTTAATTAAATCGATTTGTTCTTTATATATCGTAGGTTATGATTTCTTAACTTTTCAATATCTTCATATATGTTCTAAACTAATATCTTTTATATATTCACTTTCATGATGCAGGTAAGCTATAATACAGAGGAGTAGATTAAAAGGAATACATATTAGAAATATTAGTTTCAAAACTATCTGTAGCACTTGTTGATATTGGCTATAGACTGAATCCTTTAGAAGGGAATGAACATACTGTCGGATCTAACTTAGTCACTTATAACCCTTCAACTGATATTGGATCTGATAATATGAGAGGTCCAGGTTTAAATAGTATCCTGTCAATTAATTATGCTTTAAATTTAAATGCAGGTATCATATACTTCATATTTAGAATTCAATTATAATGATGAAAGTATTGTCATTTTACAAATTTATTTTTTATTTTTATAGTTGATAACAATGGTCAATGGAGGACCAAAGGTCAAATAACTTTGAAGGAATTGTTTGTACTACCTCCGAATGAGCGTATTGTAGTGTCTACAAACTTTGATAAGGTAACTAATTGGTGAAGAGGCTCAATTGTTGGCTGAATTTCTAGGTATGCTTACTTGTAATGGAATGAAATTGCCTATTCATTATGAAACATGCGTAAAGTTCCAGTATAAGTTAAGGCCGGTGTTTTAAACTTTATTGAGGTATTAGTATAATTAATTACATATAAAAATATAATTGTTATACATTTTGTTTACTTATTCAAACTTTTCTTATTGTATTATTACAGTCAAAATTTGTACTTAAAATATCAATTTCATTTGTGCTTAAGTCATTAGGAAAGAAATGAAAAAATTATAAGCATAATTTGAAGAATAAGTATTTCGATCGAAATACTACTGTAGAGGCGATGATGAAAAATCTATCCCGTAATGTAATTAGGTGGTAATATGAATAATTAGCTAGATTTTAGTTCTTAAGAAAATGAGAGGTACTAATTTATAACTTTGTATAGTAAAATGAAATAATAAAAGTGTTTTATGCTTTAAGTTGGTAATATTTGTATTTCTATCATATACGCAATTATTTTTTATGATAAAAAAGAGAACATATTAGGATTGGTAGCAGAAAACAACAAAAATATAGCCACACAAGTGGATCAAAAAGTTTTGCAAGAAACCAAAAAAAAATAGTAAGTTTATGATTTTAAACTTATTACAATGAATGAACTTTTTGTGCCGTTAAAAGGTAAAATATGGCAAATTAATAGTTATTGTTCTGTTTAATAGTTTGATAGTTCAATACATATATTAAACTTATTGAAAATTTTGAACTTAGTTGACATGGATGATATGTATGAAAAAATTATTGTTTACATCTATTTAGGTAAAAATACAAATTTGTTGTTATTGTTGTATTTTAACAGTTTGGATAGCTTCAATACTTGATATTAAACTTATCCGATTGATTGAACTTGGTTTTTATGATTGATATGGGTAAAAAAGTTGTTGTTTATGTCTATTTGGGACTATTTTTATCTTTAAAAGGCAAAAATACAAATTAAACTTTTAAATGGCTTTCAACAATTTGAATGACTTTAATCCATGATACTAAACTTATCCAAATAATTAAATTTAGTTTTCATGATCGATATGTATGAAAAGCTAAAATGCTTTCATTGTTTGCATCTATTTAAGACTATTATGTTGTTAGGGGACCAAAATATAAATACAAGATATTAAAATTATTCAAAAATTTTGAACTTAATTAACATGCTTGATATGCATGAATAAATTGTGATTGATATGTATCCTATCTAATAACATATGTTTTTGTATAAAAGATTGAGATGGGCGGTAAAATTGAACATGTGAAACTTTTTTGCCTAACACACATAAAAAAAATGAATCTTACATAAATGTCGAAACACAAAAAAAATGGTAATTTGTAACATTTATTTTAACAAAAAGTAAATATTTACTCTTTTAACATATTATCAATTAATCATTAAACTTGATAGTTGTATATGACTAATTTATAAGAGAAATCGAAAGAGAAAATGCCTGTTGAGATTGAAATAACATCTGATGATTCTCTCAACATATAAGAATTGAAAAATTAAATATTCATAGAAATTGCTGGAAAAGAAAAGTATGGATGGGTCCGAGGCTTTGGATTGGATCAAACACCATCTACCTACTATAGATATAGATCTCAACAATTTATATTTTCAGCAAGTTAGTCTTCACGAGATATTTCAATATTGAGAAAGGAGTTACAAACTATGCAACAATGTTTCCAGCAAATGGAAGCAGAAAGAGAACATAAGCGTGCTAAAATTGAGGAAGAACTTGTTAGAATGGAGTAAGAGCGTACAAAATTTCAATAGTTGCATGATTGATTCGATCATCTTATGAATTTTGTGCAATAACAAATTTCAAGAACTGATCTCAGTGGTCCACCAACTCATGTATTATATTTAGTAAATTTTTATATTTTTTTAATATAAAAAAAGCTTACAATAAAGTGTTAAAAATTGTATGATATTATTCAGTAGGTTCTTGATCACGCTAGTGACTAAAGTGAAAATTTTTTTCATCAATTAGCAGCCTTTAAAATCTATACAATTATCAATTTCATACATTTTAATTTTTATTTTGCTAATGTATTAAAAAAATTTGAATGTTATTATACTAATTATTAAATTTTATGTTAATTAGATACATATTTAAATGTAAATTTAAGTTTATATTAATTTCAGTTTCTGAATTTAAGTTCGTTTATGAAAATAATAAATATTAATAGAAATTTTTTATTTGAAAAAAATACATTTGTAGTTTTGCGGCATTTGAGTTTAAAAATGACGCTAAATGAATAACTTAGTGACATTTATATCATAAAATGCTACTAAAAATAACAACGTTCTTATTAAAATATATTGTTAAATTAACTACTTTTTTTTATACAAATGCTACTAAAGTAATGACGTTTTTACGATAAAAACGTCACAAAATTAGTGACATTTCAAAGATATAAATATATATAAAATAACGACGTTTTTCATATACAAATATTACTAATATAATGGTATTTTTCAAATACAAATATCGTTAATATAATAATATTTTTTAGATACAAATACAATTAATATAACAATAATTTTCAAATACAAACATGATTAATATATAAAATACCGTTATTTTTCACTATACATATATAATCAATACTCGAACTAATATTTTTTACAAATATTATAAATTTTTAATGATATTTATAAATGCTACTGAACATTAGAAAAAAAGTCACTAAAAATCTAATCGCCTAGCGTCCCTTCCGACGTACTCAGGTCTGTTTCTCTTTCTTCCGACAGAAAGGGAGAAACAGATACAGCTAATTCATCAATCGCCATAGCGATGGCGATTAGGTCTTTTCTTATTCTTTTTCCTTTCTTCTTTTTCTCTTCTCTGAATCCGATCCTTTCTCCTTACGAAGATAAAGTAGGCCTCATGGATTGGTAAGTTCAACTTCTCACTTCAAATTGACAATTAACGACTCCCGCTATCTTTACTTCATCGAATTTTATTCAAATTTAGCTTTAATTATTTATTTAATTTATTTAATTAATTTTTTAATGTTAGACATCAACAATACATCGGCAAAATGAAGCAAGCTGTGTTCCACACTCAAAAAACTGGTCGAAAACGAGTCATAGTATCTACCGAAGAGAACGTTATAGCTTCACTTGATCTCCGCCACTGCCAGATTTGTAAGTCCAATCCTATTCAATTACTAATTATTGAAGTTTATTTTATTTATAATTTTGTTCTTCAGTTTTTGTTTTAATTACTACTAAATTCTTGTTGGCTTTATGGTTTGTTGTTTTAGTTTGGAGACATGTGCTTGAGTCTAATGATGTTATCGATGGAATTGATATTGCTCTTGGGAAGTGTAAGTATACCCATATCCAATTCACTTTATAAGAATGAAAAAAAAAAAAAAAGACTTGTGTGGCTTTAATTTTTAATTTTGAGTTATTTTTTTATTGTATTTGGTTTCCAACTTGTGTTTGTTGAGTGTTGATCGAATATTTTGTTTGATTAACTGTTGGTTTCTCCTTCTGGTGTCAATAGGGGAAGGTGTGACTTCTTGCTTGTATAGCTGAGTAAGTTTTGATTAAATTTCATTCTTGCAGATGTCATTACCCTTTTCATCAGGAGGAACTATTTTAAGAGCATGGAATCTTCCTGATGGGCAGATGGTGTGGGAATCTTCTCTCCAGGGTCCAAAACACTCAAAATCATTGTTATTAGTGCCGGTTAGCATCAGAATTTTCATTTTCATGAACCTTTCCAATTAACATCGTTTTTGTTCCTATTCTTTGATTCTGAGTCTGTTTTCAGTGGATCATGGTTTCTGAAATTTCTACCTTTCCTTGCGCTATTAGATGTTCTGTTATACAATCAAGATTATTTTTGTTAAATTTTCATATAAAAGATTTTTAGTTGTCTGTACTCTGTAGCACATCAAATTGAATGAGGCAAGTTTATGTATAGAACTATAGATATGTGCTTTGTTGCATATTTCTTATTGTTGTAACTTTTTATCTTCTGATAGAACTTCATATCCTGCCTTGTGAACGGTCTTTAAAATTGCATTTAGTGCTATTGATAGAAATTATATAATTCACTCTATAATTCTAGAAACACGTGATTGACTATATTGATGTTGTGCAGACAAATTTGAAAATTGAAAACGATAACGTGGTTTTCATTTTTGGCAATGGCCATCTCAATGCTGTTTCTTGCATAGATGGTGTTCTTTGGAATAAGAATTTTGAAGCAGAAAGGTTAGTACAATTCGAAAGTTTTACATTTCAGCAGCATTCCCCCTCTGCCTACTTCCCTTTGAATATAATGGTATCATTAATGTACTACATTGCTATGTTAGTTGCAGCCTTGAGATTCAGCAGGTAATTCAGCCTCCTGGCAGTGATTTAGTATACGTTATAGGATTTGCTTGCTTCATCCCAGTTTGAGATGTGTCAAATCAATGCCAGGAATGGAGAGTTGTTGATGCATGAAATTGCAGCCTTTTCTGGTGGTTTTTGGGAGAAGCTTCACAAGTTTCTAGTGAGACAATTGTGGCTCTTGATTCCACAGGGTCAATTCTGCTAACAATAAGTTTTTAAAATGGAAAAATTAGATTTCAACAGACACCCATTTCAAATCTTGTTGAGGATTCTTTGGGACCGGCAGTAATAATTCCTTCATCAATCACAGGAGTGTTTGCAATTAAAACGAATGCAATTACTATATTTATTAGAGTGATAGGTGAGGGCAACTTAGAAGTGGTGGAAAAAACAAATCATGAAACAGCTGTTAGTGATGCTCTCTCAATCTCTGAGGGCCAACAAGCATTTGCATTGATTCAATGTGTAGGCAGCGAGATTCATCTCATGTTGAAGCTTACGCTTGATTGGGATGGTAATTTTCTTAAAGAAAGCATTACAATTGACCAGCAACATGGGCTTGTCCACAAGGTTTTCATAAATAATTATATCAGAAATGATAGGACTTATGGATTTTGGGCATTGATTGTGATGGAAGATCATTCATTATTGTTATTACAACAAGGTGAGATTGTCTGGACCAGGGAAGATGGTCTGGCATCAATAATTGATGTTACAACTTCAGAACTCCCTGTGGAAAGGGATGGTGTATCAGTTGCAAAAGTTGAGCACAACCTGTTTGAATGGCTTAAGGTATGCAATTTGAATCTTATAAGATGATTTCAATAATATTATGATGTTTTCATTGAAAAACATGTTTGTTGTTCACATTTTAACTGAAGATGTCTGTGGACTGCATGTATGTCGCTGTTTTCATTGCTCTGAACAGATTAATAGATAATTAATTATTGATTTTGTTTCTGATACATGTTGAATTATCATATGTATAAAATCTTTCATGTGGTTCTGAAATTAGAAAGATTATCAATAAACAGGTGGGAGCATTCTTGTTTTTTGTGTATTCACCACAGCGTTTGCTAAATGGTTTTTGGCTCTTTGAATAGTATTATGTTATGTTAGTTTTAGAAACACGAACTTCCTAGAAAGGCTCAAAGCATCCATAACTGTATTCATTATTTGAAAATGGACTCGAAGATGCCTTTCTTTGATTATTAAATCCTCTTTGACAATGTGGTTTTGACAAGATGCTTTTTTAGGGACATATGTTGAAGCTCAAGGGAACGCTAATGCTTGCAAGCCCTGAGGATAAAGCAGCCATACAAAGTATGAGGTTAAAATGTTCCAAGAAGAGCAAAATGACCTGAGACCACAATGGCTTCCGGAAGCTGCTCATAGCACTAACAAGGGCAGGGAAGCTTTTTGCCTTGCATACTGGAGATGGACGCATTGTCTGGTCTCACTTGCTACAGTCTCTACAGAAATCAGAGTCATGTCAACATCCAATAGGACTAAACTTGTACCAGTGGCAGGTTCCCCACCATCATGCTATGGATGAAAATCCATCTGTGCTTGTAGTTGGCAGGTGTGGTCCAAGTTCAGATGCACCTGGTGTACTTTCTTTTGTTGACACTTACACAGGACAGGAGCTTAGTTCTTCAAGTCTTGTTCATTCTGTTACACAAGTTATTCCACTGCCATACGCCGATTCAACAGAACAGCAACTCCATCTGCTAATTGATGCTGATAAGTATGCACATTTATACCCCAAAACACCTGAGGCTATTAGTATTTTCAGACGCGATTTTTCAAACATATGCTGGTACTTTGTGGAGGATGATAATGGCATAATAAAGGGGTATGCTTTGAAGAGCAAGTACACTGGTGAAGGGGTTGATCAATTCTGCTTTGACACTAGGGAGTTGTGGTCAATTGTGTTCCCTTCGGAATCAGAAAAGATCATTGCAACTGTTACTAGAAAATTGAACGAGGTAAAGAGTTTTTCCCCTTCCCCATGGTTTTTCTCAATGACTTCTGCTTATTTATCAACCAGCATGGTGATCTTAGGGGTTTTCCAGACTCAGTTGCACTGTATAGCATTATTGCATGAAGTGACTGCTCTCATGAGTCAATCTTTTGGTTACACACTTCTCAACCCTAGACTTTTAACCATTGCATGAGACTTGCCTCTTCATTTTTATTTTGTTATTGACTTCTTAAAAGCCATTTGTATCTGATTTTGTTGTGCTTTAGTGTCATGTTGTTAATGGGTGTTATGGAAAATAGGTAAATGTGATTAATTCCCAATTGTGCATGTTCTTCTGTGTATTTTGAATGTTTATTGGTGCTATGTTGTGAATGCTGCATGTATAAACCATATTGAATGCCTTTTGATTTGAGTTTTTTAGGTGGTACATACTCAGGCGAAGGTTATAGCAGACCAGGATGTCATGTATCAAGAAATCTACTTTTTGTTGCAACTGTTGCACCCAAAGCCAGTTGTGAAATTGGATCTATTACACCGGAAGAATCATGGTTGGTTGCATACGTTATTGACACTTTAACAGGTCGTATTTTGCACCGAGTGACCCATCATGGTTTGCAGGGCCCTGTTCATGCTGTAGGTTCTCGTTTATTTTCTTGTATTGGTGTCATAAGCAGCTATGAAAGGGAAGCAACTAATAATGCTTTTTGTTTCTAGTTTGTTTTTAGTGAGAACTGGGTTGTCTACCACTACTTCAATCTTAGAGCGCACTGATATGAGATGTCAGTCATTGAAATTTTTTACAGTCTCGGGCTGTAAGCAGATGCACATGAATTTTTTATGTTGAAATTGCCTGTATCTTCAATTCAGTTAAATTTATTTTTTCCAACTTAAATACCATCCACAGGGCAACAAAGACATTTGGAAGCTTGTTCTTGGAAAGCACAACCTTACTTTTCTTTATATTCTCGACCAGAGGTTATAACAAAATCACAGTCCTACATTTCACCATTCTTTGAAAGCTATAGCTGTGACATCAACAGCGAAGGGTATATCTTCAAAGCAGCTTCTCATTGGTACAATTGGTGATCAGGTACGGTAAAGTTTTCAGAAAGAGCTACGCCATCAAGTTGTCTTTACTGCTTCTTCATGAGTTGCTCATGTTTTCCTTTTAAAGAGTTAAGATTTATACTCATTTCTACAAATATTTGCGTTGTATGTTACTTTTCCCTGAGGCATGAATTTAACCATGTTTTACAGGTTTTGGCACTTGATAAGCGATTCCTGGATCTTCATATATCAGTTAATCCCACACAAGCAGAGAAAGAAGAAGGCATTATACCGCTAACAGATTCATTGCCAATCATTCCTCAGGTTAGTTTCCTTATATTCTGTCATCCAGGCCAGCTTTTTCTTTTTGCGTTTAATATATTTTAGGTGGTAGTGTCATTACCTTAGGACATGCATATGCTCATGAACTGGCCAACCATGAGCATTTTCTGAATCTAATCCATTCTCTCTCTCTCTCTCTCTCTGTGTGGAGGGTGGGGGGTTGGGGAAGGGGATTTGGTTAAGTAGCATAACTGACGCCCGTTCATGAATTGTTTGCAGTCCTATGTTACACATGCCCTTAGAGTGGAAGGTCTTCGAGGTATAATAACCGTGCCTGCCAAGCTGGAATCAACAACCCTCGTCTTTGCACATGGAGTGGACCTCTTTTTCACTCAGCTTGCACCTTCAAGGACATATGATTCACTCACAGAAGATTTTAGTTATGCCCTACTGCTCATTATGATTGTAGCACTTGTTGCAGCAATCTTTGTAACGTGGATTTTGTCTGAGAGGAAAGAACTACAAGAGAAGTGGAGATGAGTAAGTCTCTGCCCATTACATTTGCGTGCTAACATTTTTCTTTTTTTTTTTTTTTTTTATTCAGATGACAGATGCTTTATGATTTGAATTAGATTAGGGGGTTAATTCCAAATTTTGTAGCATGCATGCCCTTTTAATGTCATTTTTATTGATGTGTTTTACATCATGCAACATCTACATTAAACATCTCTCATTTTCTTGTTGTGTTTAGCGTTTACTCCATATAATAATCTACATTAATAATTTTTTTATAAAGAACATTTAATTAAGTGGTGTGCTGGTAATTAAGTGCTGATTGAGTCACTTGGCCCCATTTTGTTCCTATTGTGATCGTTACATCATACTGTATAATATAATATAACAAGGTACACGATAAGAAATGTTTATGCTCACGAATACAATTTATTTTAATTACATGTAAGATAATTTTTTAAATTTTAGTTATATAGCAAATAATTTTTTCAATCAATCATTCAATTTTCAAATACTTTCAAATTTTTTTTAAAAAAAATGGACATTCAATATTTTCAATTTTTTCAAATATATTAGATGATAATAGCTTTATCATCGAATATATATATTACAACATACAAAGTTACATAATAAAAATTTATTTGTGGATGCTTAAGTGAATGGATTTTTTTTTTTTGACATATAAGAAATTTTCTAAAATTTATTTATAATGACATGTAAGGTTTTGATTTTTTAATTTTAGGCTATTTATCAAAAAGTATATATTTAAAATTTTATTTATTATTCAAAATTTTCAAATTTTAAATGAATGATTACTTTTTATATATTATTTAATAATCCAAATATATATTCACATGAATAATTTTTAAATTGTTAGTATCAAAATCTAATTTAGATATATTATTTTTTAAGATTTTCTAATAATCTAAACATATATCTTTTAAATTTAAAAATTGCATAGATATATTATCCTCTAAAATTGATTTATAAAATAATTACATTTAATAAATTATTTAAATTCAAACGTAAATCTATGAAAATTTAAAAATTTTGTATAAAATTTGAATTCAAAACTATCAAATTTAGAATTTATCTTTCTTTTTTAAATTTAGCCAAATTTTAAGAATATATATAAAATAAATATATATATATATATGCGTCATAAATTTTAAATACGTATCTCCATTAAAATTGATTAAATTAATCTTTTATTATTTTGAATTTGAAAGATAAGTTTTATTTTTTAATTTCTTTATCATTATTTTTAATTTCTTTATTATTAGATTATTTTAAAAATTCAATCTCAGTCACAATTATCCATCATTTTATTATTATTATTTTTAACTTCGTATCTAAATAGCAATGAAAGGCATCAATAAAAAATTTTTATTGTTTCACTTACAGTCATAGTTATCCATCAATTTTTTGTTTGAGAAAATTTGTAATTTATTATTATATCACTTATATTTTTGTGAAATAATTGGTTGATTTTTGTTTTGTTAGATGATTCGTAAGAAAGGTTAGAGATTCAATTATCTAATGTAAGAGCAAAAGAGTAAAGACTTTTTTTCTATATACATTTACTTTTATAAAAATTACCCTTATATCAATGTTATTTTTCTAAAAATTGAGCATCAGTTTGATAATTAATAGCAACTAAACAACAAGATATCATATTATATATAATATAAATGGCCCGTTAATTATTATTTTATAAAAAAAAGTGTAATTTTCTATACTTCCTCCTCGTCAAAGTCATAATACTCATTTTATTTATAAAAAATTTGAGATAAACTAAAATTCAATTTAATTTTTATCTTTTTTTCTTGGATTTTTTCTTTGTCCAATATTATTTGCCGTATATTTTAAATTTTATCAATTTTTAATTAAAAACTATTTTTATTACAACTTGATATCTTAATTATATTATTTATATTTTATATATCTTTTTTATTTTTTTTAGATTTTTTCTCCAATATTATTTATTGTATATTTTAAATTTTATCCACTTTTTAATAAAAAATTATTTTTTATTACAACTTGATATCTTAATTATATTATTTATATTTTATATATTTTTAAATATTTAAATAAAATAAAAATAATTCGTGCATCGAAATTACAAACTAATTTGAATTATATAAAAGACATCCCACAAATCTTTTTATTACCAACAACTGTAATAAAATTTATTATGAATATTAATAACTATTTTACCTTTCTTTTTTCATAATTTAAAATAAAAAATATTTTTTCAATTTAAAATTACACATATCTATTAATTTATATAATAATTATATCATAATCCTAATATATAATATAATAATAAGGTATAAAGTTATCGCATAAAATTGAATTTATATTGTTAAGATGAAGAAAGTGTTTTTTTTTTTTAATTTTTTCATCATTTTGTGATCAAATGCATTATTTTCATGTTTATTTAATATAATTATTTAGTTATAACAAAATTAAATAAATAAAACTAATTGGATCACAATCTAGTTAGTTAATATATCTAATCAATCAATTAATTAATATATCTAGTTATTAAAATTAATGGATGTGCATTAGAAGGGCTGTGCATATGCTCAGAACATTACAGTCCAAGCAAGGGTATTGATGGGGTATTCTGAAGTCTAAAGGGTAAATTCGTCTTTTCATTATAAAGAGTAAGTTAGCAAGGCTACAGGACGTTTTTCAACATTTTGTCGGAGTTGAGGTTATGTGTCGGCCTCATTTCTCGGAATTGACCTGAGCAATGTCGGGACCGTATCCTACCTGATAAGCGCGTGACGACACTAACGTGTCTTAGAGATGTTGGAAGCATGCCAGCCATGTCCGTACATCCCATGTCATACCAGCTGCCAGTTCACCCGTCTAGATCCTTCTAACCTAATGACTCCCTCCTGCAAGTATAAATACTCTTTTTTTTTTTTCAAGTGAGAAGATTAAATCCCAAAAATTTCCTATCAACATATCTTTTTCCGTCTCTCCTTTTTTTTTTTTTTTTTTAACTCTTATGAGTTCTTGCTTTAAGTATTGAAACTCACCTGTCAGAAAACACCACTAATTTTTGCTTTTAATTGACCTCCATCCTTGTGATTTGATATTTTTATCTCTAATATCAAATTCAACACAAAGAAATATTTTTGCAAAGGATTAATAACATCCGTAGTTTTTAAGTTTTGATCCAAATTTAATTTTTATTGATAAATTTTAAAAAGTTATAATTGGATCTTTAATTGTTTAAAATTATCTTATTTTGATGCTTTTATCATGAAATTATCTAAATTAACGATAAATATCGACTAACACTATATGACAAATCCAGCAGCATCTCACGTAGTAAATGAGGAACCAAATAAAATTTTTCTCAAAATTTAAAGGTCAAAAACAAAATTATTTAAAAATTTTATATATTTCATATATATTTTGTAAAATATTAAATTTAAAATTATACTTTTATATTCTTTATTTTAATATAATTATTAGTTATATTTTTTGTTTTTAATAGAAAATAATTTTTTTAGAAATTAAAATTAAGTTAAAATTTTAAATTCTTTTCTTAAAAATTTAATATCATTTTAAAAACAAATATATTAGTTTCTATTAAAAATATTATTTTACTCATAAATCATAATAAAAATGTTGTTTTCTATTTATAAAATATATATTTTAAAATATTAAATATCTTTTATTTTCCTCTTTCAAATTTATTTTATAAAAAATAAATAAAGGAAAAGATCAAAATAATTCAAGAAAAAATTATTTTTATATATTTCAAATATATTTTATAAAATATTATAATTTCAAGTATTTTAAAATTTTTATTATTTTATGATTTATCAATAAAATAAGATTTTTAATAAGATTTTTAAAAAATTAAAATTAAATTGAAATTTTGAAAATAATTTTGTTAAAATTCATATCATTTTAAAAAATTAAGTAAAAATTTTTATATCAACTTAAGAAATAAAATAAAAAAATATAATTTAAAACAATTCTTGTTTTTCTTTTTTATAAAAAGCATTTTATAAAATATATTTAAAAAGAAAAAGTAAAAGATATTTAATATTTAAAAAATAAATTTTTTGGATAGAAAATAGTATGTTATATTATGATTTATGAGTAAAATAATATTTTTAATAAAATTTTTTAAAATTTATTAAATTTTTAAAAAAGGAATTTGAAATTTTTAACTTAATTTTAAGTTTTGACTATCTATTTTCTATTTAAAACGAAAATCTATCCAATGATTTTATATTATAACAACAAAATATGCAAATATAATTTTAAATTTAATTTTTTATAAGATATGTATAAAGTATATAAAATTTTAAAATAATTTCAACTTTTATCTTTAAACTTTGAGAAAATTCTATTTTAGTAATCCCACACCTATCACATAAGTGTTAATTAACGTCATCACATAGTGCTAACTGATATTTGTTATCAAATTAGATAGTTTCATAGACGGAAGGATCAAAATTGGATTTTAGGAAATTAGAGATTTGATTAAAACTTTTTAAAATTTAAAGATTAAAATAAAATTTGAATCAAAATTAATGACTACAAGTGCTATTAATTCTTTTGCAAATTACAAGATCTCATTTACAATGAAGCTAGAGCCTGTGGATATTCACCATCCTCCATGTTGTAATACGTAATATCTTTAAGAATTTTTTAATAATAATAATAATAATACCAAAATGACAAATACAATGGTGTGGCTTTTAGAGTATGGTTAATTTTTTTTTTTACCCTAAATGAAGTTTGAATTTTTTTTTTTTTGTTTACCTTTCTGTTAATGGGTTTTGAACCTTAATTAATTTAATTTAGGAACTCTTGGCCATGAGAATTACTTTAATTAAATCCTTGATAGCACGGAGTACTCCTGCTTAATTTACATTTGTGAATTGTCATGAGCCGCTGGAAAAAAAAATTAATAAAACAGCGTTTTTCTCCTTTTTTTTTTTGTTTTATTTTTTCATACTTACTATTGATAGAGAATAAACAAGATTATAGCATATAAATATTAAAATTAGTGGAATGATATTATATATAATAAGATTTCATCTTGCTATCGAAACTGTCATGTAGTATTATAATAAAGAAGTATAATGATATTGTTTGCTCTCCAACTATGAAAAAAAAAAAAAAGTGATTTTAATTTTTAATTGTTTATCTGGGATCAGTTTGATTCCTTTTTTTTTTTTTTTTGTTAATTTCTGATAATCAACTTATCGTCTCAAAGTTGTTCAGATCTAAACAGAAATACTAACAGCTGTTTCGTTAAGATTGTCACCTGAACTGTTGTATAAATTATACACCTGTAATTATTACGATGTTGCAGTAACATGCCACGTATCTAGTTGATGATGTAGCAACTCAAACGGTAACAGAAAACATGATCCTTAACAAAAAATCGATCCCTTAAAGAAAAAAAAAAAACCCAGGCCACCATACGCTTGGCTTTCTGTTCACTGCTTCAATTAATTTGCATAGGATTCACTGCTCCGCTGAGTGCTGTGGTCTTTCTTTCCGAGCAAAAAGCTCACTCTTAAATTTGTTAATAGGAAAAAAAAGAAGGCAAAAATATCCAAACCAATTCCCCAAAAATATGCAAACGCACTAACAAATCAAATCAATTAGTATTATCTTTTATTATCTTATATATTAAATTTCTCGTCTCCATTCTTTTCTTCTTCTCGGGGCAACTTCTTTGCCTTTGCCCCACTTTTCTCAGGGAAAAAATATTAAAACGAATAAAAAAGGATATGGTAGTAGCAAATTTGGTTTACTCTACTCCTAGTGCTACTACTGTCATTACCCCCCCCCCCCCCCAAAAAAAAAAAAAAAGAAAGGACCCAGGAAACACAAACAACGTACCTTGTCAGTGAAGAAGAAGATATTGGTTGGAGTTCATGGCGTCTCGTGTGGACTGAAACCAATCTGGCTCGGGCGCCTTCAAAGAGGATGACTCAGGCTCAAGCTATAACGGTGGAAATTCCCTGTGAGGATAAAACCATGTATGGCAGATAGTGAGTTGGTCCCTTCCAGCTTCAATTCCATTTTCACCACTCACACGTACTGGTATGAACCTTCCCTTTCCTCTATTATCTCCCGGCCCTTCAACTCCCACCCAAGTTCTTCACATCTACGACAGCGTTTTCCAGCGCTTCTCTGCTAAGGTTTACCCGACTGATGCCCTCAAGCTCCAAACACTTTCTCACATCATCGCTGTCATCCTGAACAATTCAGGCACTTGCAAACCACGTGCTCGTCACTTGTTATGCCTCAAAACCACCGACAGCGCTGGCCTTTTGAAAGAATACAACTTTGGGTCCGATCAGGTTGGTTGTAGGGACAGGAAACTTTTTTTTTTTTTGTTAAAGTTAAGTAATCAAACATATTAAGAATATTTGTGGTTATTCTCATGAGAGAAATTCTAACAAAAATAATTTAATACTAATGGCTGGGTTTTTAAGCAAAACCAAGGATAAATTGGGCTGAGAGATCATATATTGGAAAAGCCAGTTGCCCACATTGTTCACTATATTAATCTAATTAAGTAATAATAATCTGCTTAAGTCGAGGAAAACAAATTAGACAATTATATATAGTCAGTTTGTGAAAGAAATCTTGTTGGGCCTACTCATAATATTTTTACAAAACGTTCCCCATCTATCCCCAAAAGAAACGCGACTGCCTTGTTATTTCCATGCAATTTCTGTTAATATATCTTATATCTTTTTTCACTTTCAGAATCCAATTTGGAGAATTAAGAGTTAGTGAGACTAATTATAGTATATAGGGTGCTAAGTGCTAACTGCAGCTGCTAAAGAGGCGAGCCCGTGCAGAAACGGCCAGCACCATCCTAATACTACGATCGGATCAAAAGGTTGTTCGTTACAGCAACAAGAGCTAGCTATGTCGTCCACGGTCCATGCACGGTCTGCATTGCATGCCTCCTCCAGCTTGAACCAGATCAATGTCGAGGCCAGCGTTCATGCAGCAAGCTAGCACTATCCTAATACTACGATCGGATCAATGGTTGTTGGTTACAGAAACAAGAGCTAGCTATGTCGTCCACGGTCCATGCATTTTTTGACAACTGCACGGTCTGCACTGCATGCCTCCTCCAGCTTGAACCAGATCAATGGCGAGGCCAGCGTTCATGCAGTTAGCTAGCATTAAGCTGCTGCATGGCTAGTGTCTCATATTGCAAGCATTACAGATATAAGGCTACACAGTACAAAACGCTAAAACACATTCTTAATCTAATGGTTCAAACGTCAGCGGAAATTTTACATGAAAGAGAGGCACCTGATTTATGTTTTGCTGGTAAAAGTTTTTCGACATTTTCGCTTTGCCGGCACTCTGAACCTGATTCGCAAGGAAAGTCATAGCAAGGGTAGAGATGAAGACATGGCTGCTGATGGCTGGTTGTGTTGTTTCTACTTTGTAGCTATGGCGCCATAGCATGGCGTGCCCATTTGACCTAAAAAATAAAGCTCAAAAGATCCACGCAGTGTGAATTGTGAAGGGATGACACCAACCCACGAGGGATGTAAATTTGAATTACACTTAATTAGTCATATCAATTTTTTGGGTGTTGTTTTAGCTTCTGCTCTGGTGTTGACAGCAAAGCATAACATAGTACTTGTAGTATGTATAGAATAGAGACAGCCAGATGGAAGGATACCGATAATGTCTTTGGCCAACCGCTAATTGCTAGGTTGCCAAAGCACGCAATGTATGTACGGATACTACTTCTTCTTAATAATAAAAAGGAAAAGAAAAACCCTATCATATGTAAATATATATAAAAGGGGCATTCAATTAGGTAGTAGAACACATGATAAAGTTGATGAGATCTGAAATGTGAGAGTAAGCCCCAGCATAAGTATCATTTATTATAGGCAAGCTGACTTAATGTGCAAGAGTGAATAAGAAATGAAAAAGAATTGAAGAAAAAATTACTAGATAAGTAGGCAGATAGCCGTCCTAATTATAGAAATTCAGACGAGACTTGTCTTGCATCCATTATATATATATATATATATATATATATTTAGTTTAGGAGCTTCTCTTTGTATTTCATTTTTTTTTTTTTATTTCAAATTCTATTTACACTCTAAATTTAAAACCTATACATACATTTTTATTCATTACACATATTTCTTCGTTTTCTTCTTTCCCTTAAATTCCCTTCACACCCATTTTTCCTTTCTCTTTCCTTCTTCTCGAAATCACACCCTTCAAACCCTAAATCAAATTTCATCCTTAAAACTTCAACTCAAACCCTAAAATCATCATTATATATTTTAAATATTAAGACTGAATTGACCAAGACTGAAGTACTTTTTTTTTGTAAATTTTGAACATGTGATTAAATTTGTGATAATGTTGTGAAATATTATATAGATTTTGAAATTATGTAGATATGAATATCCATATGCTTTTTAAGTTTTGCAAAAATGCATACTCGTACAAAAATTATAAACCCAATGGTTTCGAATACATATTTTTGAAAAAATACTAATTTTTTAAAAAATGTATATTAAAAAAGTTTAAAGACCCTTTGAAAATATATTTTGGACAATTTAAAAATTTTTCAAAAATGCATAATTTTTTGAATATGCATTTTAAAAAGGTTTTTAAAATTTTTGAATATATATATTTTTTCGTATGAACTATAAACAAAAAATAAGTGGTTTTTTTATGGATAAAAAATAATTTTATTAAAAATATTTAAGTAATTTTACTAATAAATATTGTTATCATAAAAAATTAAAATTTTTTCATTGTAAAGAGCAAAAATGGATGCATTTAGAAGTTCTCATTTAGATTCTGCTTCCATTATTTCGGTCGGCATTGAAATATTTATAAGTTTCATACTTGAATGCTAATAATATTATAGTTATCATGAGACTTGTCTCAGTCACAGTTTGAAGTGATACGAAAGATTTTACTCTGACAAGTGCTTGAATGCCAGTTCAGGTCTTGAGAGCCGCCACTGATCACGTAGAAGGATACGACCATTTTGGAGCTATGTCCTTTTTCACTTGTATAAGTATCTTCAGGATTTTGCTTCTATTTCTTAAAGCTCGTCCACTGATCATCATAACAATAATCATGTTAGTTATGCCCTCTGAATGGCAATAAAAGTTAGTTTCTCCCATTTAGCAATCAACAAGGGGAACCACAAAAGAAATAACAAGAACAACAAAACCAATATATAATATTATATAACAGGAAAAGACATTTACTGTTTTCAGTGTCTTGGTACCGTGTCCGAAAGGATTCAGAGGATACCATCTCTATTTATCTCTTTATATTTTTAAATCATACGAGCTATAGATTACAACTGTACTGAATTATTAGTAACAGTACAGATATTCCTCTAGGGCTCTTCCGACTCAGGCTTCATAACATATATTCTATTAACTAATGGCATGTTTCTGTTCGACTCCCACTAGCTGCTCAAGAATGGAGCATAGACCAATTTATTTAAGCGACAAACAAGCCCTTTCAAGTACTGATAAAGGGCACATTTTAGGTTTTACAAACCTTATCCAGGAGAACACTGGCATACAACAAACATAGAATAAATTCAGTTGGTACACGAGGGTGGTTGTGCAGGGATCCAGGCATATGCAAATATTTACAGGCCTTACCATGCACCTAGCATTTTTTTCATGTTCTCAGGCTTGGAAATGCAAGTGGAACAGTATTAGTTCGAGAATAAACAATCAACTTGTGTGCAAAATATGACTGGTTTGATGTCTGACACTTCATCGAGCTTTTAAGCTTCTCTTGTTTTGCAGCATCAAGGAAGGTGCTTCAGATTTTTCCTGCTGAAAATTAGACAAGTCAAATACTGATTGAAGTATTCAAGAAAAGAGAGTGCAATAACTGGGTTTTTGGAAGAGATTAATTTGAATCCAAAATGAAGAGAAGGGAGTGCAATAACTGGGGTTCTTAGAAGCTAACCCCATATTTATGAAGATTACAGTCTCACAAAGTTTGATTTCGTGAATGCTCTTTTCTAACAGTAAGCTTCCGCTGACGCTTGTGCCCAACCAATTTCATCAAGCCAGATGAGGGAGCTTCCCTTCCAAATTTCAGGTCTTCACCTCTAATCATGTATATATTTCCTGCTTCAGGCACAGTAAAATCAGCAGGATTTCTGTTAATGCAGCAGATTTCATTCTCTGAACCACTTTTTGGATGGAAAGGAGAGCCACTCATAGTACGAGACTCCCACTTCTGTTTTGTTGCACCCTGTATCACATGAAGCTGTATGGGAAACATTGTAAAATCTGAAGTGCCAAGCACCGATTTTGGCATACTATGAACAGGAATAGATCCGCAAGTTGTGTTTAAGCCACTACTTGAAGATACAGTTTTTTGTGATCTGCGGTATCTATTCTGCGTTTGAGAGTCTGAGCATTTTTTCTTCCCTTTCTCTCTAGACTTTAGTGAAAATTGACCCTTAAAATCAGTTGCCTTCTTGAAACTTTTATCATGCTGGAATGAAGAAGTAGAAGGACCAACTGCTGGAGTGGCTGACGTACATTCACAGAAACTCTCAGGTAGGTGGCTTTTACCATAACAATCATAAGATGGATGTTTCATCGAATTGCTCCTATATCTCCCAGATGGCAAGCTTGAAAACTCTTTAGAGTGATGACCATGAAGAAAGGAAGTTTTCTTAACAAATGTATGATCTCCGTCCACATCAACTGGTGTACCTGACTGTAACCCTGCATCCATAAGGCTGAGTAAATGCATGGCTGGCATGATTTCATTAGGATACTGATCTAACGACCCATTATGTTTGCAAGTAAATGGGTAATCTGCATGTGTCCTTCTAAGGACTCCAGAATCAAACTTCCCACTATGCTTTTCAAAGTTTGAAGCCAGATCCAAGAAGTTCCGACCATCATTTCCACTTGTATTTCTCTTAGGCAGACTGCCAGGACAATGTGAAAGCACATCTACCTTTGCCACCTGATCTGCACACTTCTGAGGGATACTGCACAGATAGGGCATGTTATTTGGTATCATGGATGACCATAGATGAGCTGCTTCTCTATTCTGCTGTGAAGCACTCTGGCATGTGTTACAAACTCCCCATGCTTGCATGCTAGTGTGAGAGGACCTCTGCCCAACCATGTTCCCGATCCACTGGCAATTTTGAGCACTGTTTTGCCTGCTGGAATTGGTGGCACAAAATTGGATTCCGTGCAATGGCTTTTCTCCACATAGAGGAAAATGCCTAAAGCCTGGAGGAGAATAACTTTGTTCCAATTGACTCATATTGTACTGATTTTGGTCCATATGAGAGAAATAATCAACTGACTTTTGTCTACTGGGTCCCACATTATCACCACTTACAATTTTGCCAATTCTTTCGTATTTAGCTCGTGGTTTTGGTTTGTCAGTGGTCTCATGAAACAGGCTTACCTCTTCATTTCTATACACTTTATTAAGATCAACCCTCTGATGATTTCTGGTGTTATTGGTTGTTTCTGAAGGATGTTTTTCAGTCTCAGTATCAGGAAGAAACCTCTCATACTGATTCTTTGCCATGAGTTCAACGATTTCCATGGGTATGTCATCTAAAGCTCCTTCCTCAGATGCCATCTCAGCTTGTAGATCATAATGTTTCCTAGCAACTGTTGAATGGTCCTGAACCTCCACAGTTTTACCATTGTTGCTTGTACCACTGAAATCCTGCAAAAGAAACAGATAAGAGGGAAAAAAATCTCCTCTCAATTACACAGGAACAAAAAAATGGGAAATCAAATATGCATTAATGATCCAAATTATTCCTAATTACTTGGGAAACATAGGGGAACATCTGCCACAAAGGTTAGCTATGTTTTCAGGTATATGTTTGACCCACTCATAATGCGAAATTTAAATGATTGCTTATGTTAATCAATGCTACATATATGTGATATCTTCAAAAATATGAATGAGAAAGATAGCGTCTACGTTTGCCAATATAAGATGACATGAGCTTATTTCAGAGCCACAATAGTCATCAGTGTAAAAAAATTCCAAGAAAGATTTACATTTTTCTTGCAAGGATTAAGGATGGAAGCAGAAGTGGTTTCAAAGTCTAATGAAGTTGGGGATGATTTCATACAAAATCTTTGCAGATACTTATTCTGATGAAACAGTCAAGGTTGGAATAAGCAAAAGACGATAGCTTCACATTTCCATGAATACAAGTATGTAAGTATAGCAGAGTTCTCAATTATATGAACCTGTTTTCTCAAAAAGAAGATGCGTACACTTTTAAGCATTTCTTACATGTCCTCCAAAGAATTCCATCATCTGTGAAATAGTGTTTTAACTGTGTTTGATTTAATAGTTTATCTTCCAGTTCGATTATTAGAAATTAAAGTTTTATAACTGGATGTGGAAAAAGGAATGTTTCTCGCTCAAAAGCCAGAAACTTTAATCTGGATGTTAACCATAACTTGAATAATTCAGGTGTACCAAAACAGAATGTAAAACAATCATAGTTACAGAGGAAGAAAACCAAATTTTGGGGAAAAAGATCACAAAAATTGTCCTGCAACAAATATCCTGTGCATCTTTTTTGTTTTTTAAATGCTAGTTCAATAACTGGAGTAACAAAAGAAAAGATCATACCATTTGCTGAATCAGAGAACAATTCCCAACTTCAGCATGAGATCTCTGCTTTTGCTTCTCATTCAGGAATGGTATTCTGTAAGTAGTTTGGTTACTGTTGAGATCAACATGCATTCCCTTCCATAGAGAGGCATCTAGCTCAGATTTAGATGGAAAACTAGACTCCCCAACAAAGTTCATATTTAGATCTTTCCTCCCAACCTCATACTCACTGAGAAAACACCCTTGCCATGGCAATAAACATGGTAGCCCGTCTCTGATAGGAGAAATATTTTTTGCATCATATCTTTTAGCAGGCAAGAAATTATTAAGAGAAAAATGCAGTCCTTTTTCAGCTGATGCATCCTGGGTTACTTCAAGTGGAACTGCTATGGACCCATTTTGTCTTACTCCTGCATCTTTCCTTGAAGTCAAACCTTCTCTGAGAATGCCATTGTTCCAAGGAATTGGAGAAACATGCCCATCATGATCATGATGCATCTTGCTCTTTTTCTTCAATAAATTAGATTTTTTCTCTGCCTTTTGGGCAGATTCAGGAAAGGGATCCAACCCACTGCCTGTAGAAACATCATTTGATTTGTACAGAATAATATCAGTGGCATTGCTCTTAGTGGTATCTGTAGGCTTTTTCTGTCTTTCCTTCTGCAGATTTTCTCCAGACAGACTCAAGGACAAACATCCATCAAAATTCTGGGCCTTTTTATTTTTCTTCTTTCCTAGAATAGGACTTTTATCAACTTTAAAGTTAGCCAAATGCCTCTTTACTGGAGCTTGTGAGCTACTTCTATTAGCTGTACCTTCTGAATCAGAACTTGCGATTCCATCAGCAGTTTCTGCAACTCTGTTGAAGGTCCTAAGGTTCTGATGTCCATTATTTGGAGAGCTCATTTCCCCAGGTCTCCATTCTTCATCTTGTGGCAACTTTCTTTTCCTGCTATGAGCCAAACTGCTGGTAACATTTCCTTGGCAATTGGCCTGACCTTCGGGAGCAGACATTGAATCTATGCCTACAGATGCATCAGGAATGGCAGTGGAAGGAGAATCTTCCATACTCGTGAGATCAGGTTTTTCATCTCCATTTTTACCCAACAATTCAGCCAGCAGACGCACCTTACGGGTTTTTCTTCGATGCAAGCTGCCAGATCCAATACCAAGCAATATCTCAGCCCTTTCAGATGATGCATAATCACAATCATCTAATTCCAATGAAGGATGTTCGGCTGTACAAGTCTTGATAGCATCAGGAACCCTATTAACCATACTGGTTATCCCATAGGATCCACGAGCTTTCACTAACTCCATCTGCTGATCACAGGCAGAAGCATGCTTTCCTGCTTGACGTGTTTCAGTGGCATCCTTAACCATGCACTTTGGGTTTGATTCAGGAAGCTTGACACCATCAACTTCATCATCTTTTAAATTGACCTTTTGATGGAGCTGAGAAGCCACTGTTGCAGTTCTAGTTTCAGTTGCAAAGTAGGAAAATGGTTAAGCTTTTTTTATGGTCTTTTGGTCATAGTAGACATACCTTTATCATCTATACGAAGTGATTGCTGCATAAGGCTAGAAATAACTTCTATTCCAGCATAATTTGAAATATGGATTTCTGGATTAATGTTATTTTCTAAGACATATGTTTGCCCTGGAAAAAGCGCCAAAAATAATTAACGCTCTAATGTAGTGGTAATCACATGAGAATCAATTGAGATAGGATAGAAATATACCTATGATTGGTATATCTGCAATTTCAGCTTTCTTTTCACTTCTATCACTAAATAAAGGATGACATTCATTGCTACCAACATTCAGAGAAGCATTAGAATCATGATGTTTTCTTGATTCAACATTAATCTTTCCAGCCTGCTGCAAATCTGATAACCATGTCACAGCATCCCCATGGGATGACACATTGGAACAAGAGCCAAAGGATTTTAATTTGCTACTATTATTAGCAACAGTTCTTTCTTCATTCATACTGCCTTCAGCCCCAATATCCTGCAGGCAGCTATGGCAACACCACCATCTGAACTTTGGAACAAGTAAAGGAGGCAGCTTATAGTTTTGTTCTTCAGATATATTCTGGCCACCATCTAATGCAAATGGCCAACACTTCTTCCAGTCTTTGTTGCGCATCTCAGATGCATATCCACTGCATTTAAAACAAATGGAATTTATGACGAAGATTTCCAACATGAACATTAATGTACTACATAAAGCAAGTCAGAAAATAGTGCTCAAAGAATTATATATCTGCATAAGCCATTGATACATATCAAATCTTGCAATAAATTTCCCTCAATATCTAACTTTAATCCCTTTATTAGATGGCATTACATAAATTAGATGTTTAGTATCCTGTCATACTTCTCGGCGATATGGTCCTCGCAGCCACTAGGTTAATCCCATTCCATCTCAAACATTATGCTAATAAAGAATAAAATACCTCAGCTAATGCTACTAATTATAACTAGAAGATCCAAAAAGTTCGGATCCTATTATCAAAAGTTGGGAAAAAAAACTCATGTGCACACATAAACAAGCAAGTGATGAAGTTAGTGAGGAAGCATGAACAACAAAAACAAAGAAGTTAATTCATTTTAATAATTCCCATAATTTGATAAATAAATTCATTTTAATAATTCCCATAATTTGATAAATAACTTTAAAATCCATTAGTTTATAATAAGGCAGTAAGCTAAGAGATGCAGTACCCTCATGAATCAAACGATTCCGTGTAAAGACATCTCTCTCAAATACATATGAACTTACTGCATATAGCCCCACACTACCATATAGACTTTTCAACAACAATGGTAATATAGAGAGGTTGAGAAAGTTCAACAAATTCACAAGAGCAATGAATAAAGGATCATGACTTACCGAATAGAAAAATGCTCACACTTCCCAGTATCAATGTCATCATTAGCATTGTTGAGATCTATAGATATTGAGCCAATCCTTATTGGTGATTCCACAGACTTGGCAACAAGATTAGAACTGCAACTCTGATGAGTTTCCTTGACCGCAATAGTTGTCTCCATGTTATGAGTAACTAATTAATCAATGCCACCAAAGTGCAAAAAATAAGATATCTTATGAGATATGTAGTAACATTGTAACTATATCTATGCTACGTGATCAATATGCATGAAGCTATAAGATATTAAGTATACCACAAGAACTTAAGCACACACTTTATTTGTAATTCCTAGGAAATTCAAGATGAAAACTACCTAGTCATAGTAAAATAGATATACTAAAACAGATGAGAAGCTGGAAAGCCCCTATATATGGTGATTTATTACATAAAATAATAACTTATAGCGGCCGACAAGTGAATACTATTCAAAGGGAACAAATTGGAAACCCTAGTCCCTATGAAATCAAACATAAAGATGTTAGTAGTTACTACACTAATATTTTAATAACATCCAAGTAAATTAGATAGCAAAATCCAACCATTTATAATACACAGTAAATCACGAAATAACATGGATAAGGTAAACAACATGTTAGGGTTTTATCAGGAAATAAAAACAAATGAAGTTCGCAAAGAGAAGAATATTTTTGTTATCTCCCCTATAGCAAAGAAACAAACCACTTTAAAACTCACTTCCAAAACCTTCGAGTTAGATGGTAAAATAATCCACATTAATTCATAAAATGAAAATTTTTCTAGGGTTTCGTCACATCCAAATTCACAAGCCAGTGAACAGTGAACACAATTTCTAACACCAGAAAACCCATAAAAAAAACCACATAAAATATCCATAAAAGTGAAAAGATTAACTCATAAAGCAAAACCCAGATGCCAAAATGTTAAAACAAAAAGACTAAACTTAACGTGCTAAGCACAGTAAACTTACCCAAATAACTGAAATAAACAAGCTCCAGCTTAGCTTAAATCATATTAATCAAAATATAACCAATCTAAAATAAAGACCAAAAACCCAGATCTTTAAATTGTAATTAGATTAGAAAAACATACCTTTAGTTGAGTTAGCTATCTGTTAAAACAATCTAAATTCTAAAACCAACCCAGATTCGATTCTTCACGGCCAGTCGAGAAAATGGTATCAAAAGAAAGAACATCGAGCGACCAAGAAGAAGATTCAGTCCTTCTGAAGAGATCTGAAGCTTGTTGTGTAGAATTTGAGTGCGAAGTTTGGAGAAACCCTAGCTTTAACAAGGGGAGGTAATATCGATTCTTTTAGAGAGAGAAAAGGAGTAGACAGAAATGAGTTTTTATCTTTTGTCCTTGAAAGGAGGGTCTTTGTTGTTGTATTAAAATCGTCTGTTAATTGTCACCAAAAAAAATCGTCCGTTAAAAAACAGACATGGTCATGCCATGTCATAACATTACACCATGCATCCATGTGTAGAGAGAGAAAGAGAGAGTTAAGAGAGAGAAAACCGATATGCGGAAAAGAACCAATGGATTTAGTCCACGTGGAAGGAAGGTGCGGTTCTTATCACAATCCATTATAGGTGTTGTGTCTTCAAGGGAAAACCCTAGAGGGAATAGTGAAAAAGCACACTATTCGCACGCGTTGTTTGCACGCTCCTGTTCCCCGGCATCAAATTTTCAATAGTCCTTGTCGTATCATGTGGTCTCAAAGATGCCTTTGCACGCATACAACCTTTGATAGGAGCGTATTATGAAAACTCCAATGAGGGGCGTGGAGTTGTTTGAGGTGAAACCCTAAGGTTTAATTTCTTTTATTTTTCTATCATGTAATGAAATATGTAACCCTAACTAGCCCATTTTCATAATAAATATCTAACCCTAACCCTGGCCTAGTAAACTAGTCAGTATACTGAGGGGTGGTAAAGGGTGTGGATCACATTCATATAGAATTGGGTTGGGAGCACATCAACTATTAGCTTTCAATCATGAAAATATATTTATTTCATATCCTTTTTTCTCTGTACATGTATCCTTTGATCAGAGGGCATCTTTGCTTTTATTCCACCCTTTGAATGTCACCCCACCCTTCACCTAAATTGTACCATTAGATATGTTAGTTGATGATTTAAACTTACAATCTCCTTGTAATAAATTCTTCCATTATTGAATATAAAATTTATTTCTATTTATTTATTTAAATACTTTTTAAGAAATCGACAAATTTAAGATTTAAATTCAAAACTTATAATCACTTCTTTTATTTTTGATCTGTAATTTTTTTTAATAAAAATTTTTCTTTCATTATGTTTATAAGTTGAAAATTTTTCAACCAAATGATGGATAGATTCTTTACTTGCAGAATAGGGAAAACTTGAATAAAGTCATAAAATAAGAACAAAATTAAGGGAGAAGTTTATCCCTATCGGGTAGGTTGGGGCTTAAGGTAGCGAAGAGGAGAGAAAAAAAATTGCACCCTATTGGATATAAGTGAAAACAGAAGGTTACTTTTGTTAATTATGACGTGTTGGGTGAAGAAAAAAGAAAAGTTGAGATCCTTTACTTCTGAATTAAGTATTAAATTAAATTTGGTTGTTGATTTTTCCAAATTAAAAGAGACCATCGAATTCATTTGGAGAGAAAGTGTCCAAATATATGCATGATCCAAAGTCCATGCCGATTGGTTTATCCAATGAATGTGAATTTGGTTTTTTTCTTCATTTAATTTCCGCATTCCCTGTTGACAAATCTTTCATTCAATCTTACCATGTTTTCTTAGTTTATTAAAACAAGAAGAAGAAGATTGTAAGTAAGATGTTTGGAGTTTTTGGTATAGTTAGTTCAATCGTGTGGTGGCACTGCTAGCACATGTTTCCCAACTAGAAAGAGTAACGCTAGTTAAAAGAAGCCATGCATATGACTTGGATCGACAAAATCATATCAACCATACGTTTTCCTGATGCTTCCAGCAAAAAAAAAAAAAAAAAAAGGACTACAACTCACTTTCAAGTCTAAAGTAAATCAGAGCCGGCATCAATTGTTTTCGACTAATTATGAATGTTATCTAAATGGGTTTTGCAACTTTTATTTCTTGTAGTAATTAATAAGACATAATAATAGAGAAGAAGAACTGGATGGCTAAGGTGGATCCAGTACAGTACCCTTTTCATATAGGAGCATGGGTTTTCCAGTTTCTTGGTCTGGATCCAGGGGTCAGTGAACCCATTGATATTTGTGTTGAATTTGGCAAAAATATGTCATAGATATTGAGAATTTCTTGGGTCTAATGACAGAAAGGGATGCATCATCCTTCTTTGTGGAGAGGGCCCTCCTTCAAATATTCTGCTTCTACTGTCATCGGCACTGACCCAACACGCACATCCAATTAAAAAAAGAAAAAAAAAACTTGTTTCTCAAGAGAAGTAACGTTTAATTCTTTAGATGACTTAAGTTCCCAGCTGCCTGTTCCTGAAATTTCTCAAGCGGCTCATGGTTGCAGTTGCCGCACCAAAATAAAGTTGACTTAGAATTGGTACGTGAATCCCTTGTGTAGAGTAACAGTTTGATATTTTGGCTAATTAATCAGCAGCATATTTCACCTAATTTTTCTGGGATCTGTGATGCATTTTCTTTGGTGGCTCAGATAGTTTTTTTTTTTTCTTTTTTTCAGTTTTGGGTGCTGAAATCTCACCTCAGATTTTGGATGGAAGAAAGCATAACCTTCAACCAACCTTGTTGAATATTGTAAATGCCACAAATTGAACATGGGAATCAACAGTTTGCTGTATATGTAATGTGGGTAAGAGCCGGCTGACGCAGAAGAGTCATGAATCAGAGAGGTTAGCTGATACAGAAAGGGAAAGACCAGACCTTGCAAACTAGTTAAAGAAAAAGGGATATTATCAATCATGAGCCTCTTTATGCTGGAAAATGGAAATTGTTCAGGACCATCATTATTTTTTTTTTTTTTTTGAAAACGCTTTTGGAAAAAACCCACAAACCTTTTTCTGTGTGCTCAAAGAGTTTGTTTCTCTCACATGAAATAAAATAAAAACCAGTTTAAAGTAGAAATAAATCTCCAAAAACCAAGCATATATTGGGTACAATATTCATTATCAGCCTAATCTACTCATTTTCCACCGGATCTATTGTATATATATATTCTTCTCATTATATTTAAAGTTTATATTTAATGTATTATCGATATATAAATTTTATATATTATTAATAAATAAAATGATATTATTTTATTAATTAAATCAAATGATATATCTCACTAATAAATAATTTTTTTAAAGAAGAGATTGTTATTTAAGATATTTATAAGAAAATTATAAGTATCAAAAATCAATTCAATATTGTGAAAATCTACCTCTTAAAATTCATAAGTAATTCATTTAACTTAAGCTCCATGTTAGTAATTTTTATACTTTAAATTAAGGTAGAAACTAAGTTTTATAGCTTTCTACCAATTTCGGTTAGTGTGTCTTTCTTTTATGCATGCATGCGTCCGAGCTTGTATTACTATATATAGTACGAAAGCGTCATTCAAGGAGATTTTCTTGGACAGTTTTCTTTTTAGTAATAACTTTCTTTTTTTCTGGTCAATTAATAATTAGTATTTGATTGTAATTGTTAATCAGGTTGGCAGCAACTTCAGTACTTCATGCTCTAATCCCTGATCTGATCTGATTTTAATTAGTTAGATCTTGAAATTGGAATGTTCATTATCTCCACCTCAGAAACCCGAATAGTAATATATAAATGGATAAATATTAGATATAATTTAGATGGATTTTTTTTTTTACTATTTGTTTGTCTGTTGTTTTTAATTTATTTTTATTATTTTTAAATTTAAAAAAAAAAAGAAAAATTCCAAAATAAATAATAATTATTCGGGAAGGAAATAAGTTGCCTAAACATGGATGTAGGCAACTATCAAGGAAAAAAATAGCTAGGCATAGATTTTGCCGAAAATGTAAGATGATAGATAATCGCATGGCTATTCTGTTGCATATATACAGGGAAATAAAGCCTGCTACAGGGAAACGATTTGATTGTGATCAGACAGACAGCTGATATAACATTGTTTCAGAGCAAATTTGTACAGCAGATGCAGATTATTAGACCACTTCCCTTGTCCGAAATATAATCACAAATCTATCATAGACATGGATGCCGGACATTTGTAGTTCCATGCAGCAGCTATATTTTTAGCTCCAGCGAGTAATACATCTCTCAAAAAAGTAGCCAAGATTTGGTTTTGTTTTTCCTTTTCCATTAAAAAAAAATTGCATGTTCCATTTTGTGATATTTGAGGTTTAAAAATATTCTCATATCCTCCCTTGAAATAAAAACCAAACCAGGACTTTAGATTTCAGGAGTAGTGCTCATTAAAGATCCTGGGGCCATAAGGTTCCTGAGACAACGTCCCACGTATATATTAATAATACATGGATAGGGTTCGTCTTTATTTGTTTGTTTTGCTGTATTTCTGGAATTCTGGTTTATTAATCTCACTGTATCTTTTTTTTTAGTCGTTTTAATTGATGAATACGGCCTTCGGGCATTAACTTGTTTGGAACAATATTACGGTACCGATGTTTTCTTTTCCATTTTGGGTTTTATTCCTGGTTAGCACAGTAAAAATATCAATAAAAATAATTAATCTTTTATGCAATATATATAAATAAATAAAATATGTTTTAGGCAGCTTTTAGAAAAATCTAATTACGTGTGAATTTCATAAACCATAATGTGTAGAATAATCATATATATATATATATATAATTCAAATATTTTATAATAAATGTTAAGTATTTTACATCAATTTTAATTTTATATCTCTTAATTTTATTACATTAAACATTATAGACTTTTGGTTATCTATTTTTAAATGAATTTTTTATTTTTAATTTTCTTTTATTTATATTCTTTAAAATCATTATTTGTTAAAATTTATTGAAACTTTTAGTTTTGTAATCTTAATGTTTTGATTATTAATTTTCTTATCATTTATGATTTTCCATCAAATTGACTTTTTATTTAACTTTTTAAATGCATTTCTGATTTTTTATTTTCTTCTATTTATGTTTTTCAAAACTGTTATTTATTAAAATTTATTGTAACTTTTAGTTTTATATTATTAATATTTTTTACTGTTGATTTGTTAAAATTTATTGAAATTTTTAGTTTTTATGGATTTATGACTTATGATTTTTCTTCTATTTATATTATTTAAAACCGTTATTTGTTAAAACTATTCTATAAGCGTTTGTATTTCATTTTCTTTTCTAATACTTATTGGACATAATACTAATCATGAAATTTGTTTTTTATTGTATTTATATTTTGTAATTTTATTATTTTTAATCCTAATTTATATTTTTTTGGTTGGCATTTCAATTCTATTTTGTAATCAAATTGATGTATTTTTTAGTGTTTGCATTATTTTTTTCATAATCCATGATTTTTTTTATTTCATTTCAAATTTTCTTTTTGACCAATTGAATATGTCACAATTAATAAATTAATTTTTGAAAAAAATAATTAGAGGATCGAAATTCACATTTGTTGACTATGAGATATTTATAACTATAAAACTAAAAAATGTGTTAGCATAGAAATGATATTAGTTGATAAAAAGGTATATGAATAAGATTTATTTTTGTTTATATTTTCATTTCTTTGACTTATTTTATCATTTTTTGTTATCTTTATAGAAATTTTATATTCACGTTATTCTTAAGAGTCGTATATCGATTAAAGAATAAAATTCATAAAAAGAATTTATATTCGATAAATAAATTTTTTATAAAGATAATTAACAGTTAATTGATACAAATGAGAGCATAATTCATTTCATGCTAATATAATCATTTGAACAATAGTCATAAATAAATCCGGTCCCTCATAAATCCGGTCAAAGTTGACGTTTTCAAAGTGACAGCGTTTCTCCTTGCATGCTTCACAAATTTCCGTGGCCAAACAAATTTTAATTTGAAATGTTACTACAAGACATTTTTATTGTGCGAAAAAGGGGATTAGCATAGATTATAAAAGAGTACGAGACAAAACATGCCCCGCTGCATCAGCACAAAGCAAGGCTTTCATAAAGTCAGGTGGGTTACAGGTACATAACATAAGCAGCAGATTCCATAACCTACGAGACGTATTGCTTTTAGATATTCAACACTTGGAATATCCTCCGTCCATTTTTTTACCATAAACCAATTTGACCGTACACGTGTAAATCAGAAACAAAGAATCCAATCGCTCTCTGACTCCATTACTGCCATTTCCACTCCCTGAGCCAATCTTAATCCAGCGGCTTTCAATCACTCTCATCCGTCGTTCAAAAATTTCAATTTTATCCGTCCGATTTAGTCCAAAGCAAACTTGACCGTCCATTTTTCTAAAATTTCAGTTTCAAAGAACTGAGAGAAAGAGGGAGTGAAGCAAAGGCTGAAGAAAAAAAAACGTCAAACAAGCCATACCTTTCTTCTGTCATTAGATTTTTATTTGAAGGAATTTTGAACGGTATAAAAGAGAAGAAAAATGTATAGCTTGCGATATTGCTTTTAAATTTCAATTTAATTGCGTGATTTTTATTTAAGTTAATTTATTTATATGAAGATTGAGTAATGGAGCAAGGAGAAACCGTTTCGGATTTCGCACCGAAGAAATTGACGAGGAAATTATCTTTCACAACGGTGTGTCTCGCGTCGGTAAATGCAACGTTATCGGATCACCGGATGCATTTACAGTCACAGTCGCAACTTCAACCACAATGGGAATCTCAAACGCCGTTGCGGCCGAAGCATCAACGGCAAACGCGGGAACTGCAATTGCGGTAATATTTGCAGCCCCAGAGGGTGCAGTCGCCACCATAGCCACAACTAAAACCTCAGTCACCGCCAATGCCGCAAGTTCAAACGCGGCTGCCGCCACCGCAACCAACGCAGCAAGTTGCCGTCGTGCACTGGGTGCCTCATCCTGTCCAGAGGTTTCCGCTACTAATATTTCAATTGAGGTAGCTTTTTACGAAATCTTTAATTTCCCTCTAGTTATAAATGTCTTTTTTTGTTAGAAATGAATTACGTAACGTTTTTAGAATGAGTTTGATACACAAATTAGGGTAAGGTAGAATAAGATGATATTATGAATATAATTAAATTAAAAAATGTTATTTTGTAAAAATTATGATAAAATAATTTATTTATTGATCAGAATTTTATTTTTTTTTAAATTTATATAATTTAAACTATTGATGTAAATTTTAAAAATATAATAGGACATTAAAATTTAATTTTATGGATTAAAAATAATTATTTTTATTTTGAAAGGATTGAATCATCTTATATCAAAAATATAATTAATCTTTCTTGAAATTTTATTCTTTTGTTAGATATAAACTAAACATAATATAAGATAATTATCATTTTATCTTATTCATGATACAAACTAAATATAATATAGGATAATTATCATTTTATCTTATCCATGATCTTATGTATCAAACATTACTTTTGGCTTAAATATTTATTTATCTTTAAAATAAGCATTAAAATAAACTTTAATTGATTCTGGAAACAAATTCATTTGTTCTTTTTGACAAATTTCTGTTTTTTAATTTCAGAATCTAATTATTTGTTATCTTATGAATGAGCAATAAGTGAACTTCTAAGATTACTGTTAATTGATTGGCTTTTTTGGTTTTTATGTTTAAAGAGACCTTTTAGATTTATTTTTTTTTTTACAGTAGAATAGTGAGAACATTATCTACAACTAGAAATATACTTGTAGCATTATGTTGTTTTTAACTTTTTGTCCATATTTGTTTGTCCAGCAAGCAAGAGTCCCCAAAGTCCAGACCATGTGCGCTGGCTGAAGCCAAAGATGGGACTCCAAAGAAACAAAAGCAGTGTAATTGCAAGAATTCTCGGTGCTTGAAGTTGTAAGGTCATTAACACCTATTTAAATTCTATGTCGGCTTTCTAGTTACACATTTGATCAATAAATCATGGATGCCAAAGTGCTACTTACCATGATGGTATTGGTCATTTGTAGAGAGTAAATAAAGTTCGTACTAGAGTTTAACTTTTTGGAAGCATCACTTGAATAAGAGTGACGGTCAAATTGCTGCTTGTTTGCTTACTCAATTTTCTTCTTCTGCTTGTGGAAAATGATTTGTTATTCCCAGCATAAATATGAAGTTCTCTTTGAGAAAAACTTTTTGTTGACATGCAGTAATCTTTTCATCCTACTAGTGGTTTACTTGTGGAAATGTGACACTATCTTCATTTGATTCACCTAGTTGGTTTATATGATTTTTCCTTCACCAAGTTTTTTGCGATCTATTAGTCAACTGAATTATCTGATTTAAACTAGACCAATGAATGCTTCGATTTGTTAGTGTATTTTTGAAATTGTTGCTCTATGGCTGTGTCCATCATATTTTTCCTGCATTTCTTTTATCCAATACCAATGTGCATTTTGTTTTTGGTTAATATTAGGTACTGTGAGTGCTTTGCTTCTGGAGTTTATTGTAATGGTTGCAATTGCATAAATTGCCATAACAATGTGGAGAATGTTGCAACAAGGCAAGAGGCAGTTGGTGCAACCTTAGAACATAATCCAAATACATTTAGAGCAAAGATTGCTAGCAGTCTCCACCATGAGTGTAATCAAGCCGAGTCAATACAGTAAAAAGCTCGAACTCGAATTCAACTCGCAATTCGATACTCAAATCTTGACTCGAGCTTGATTTGAGATAAATATCGAGCTACTCGAGCTTACTCGATTAAGTTAGTTTACCGAATAAAAAATAAGTTTGATTCCCAAGCTCGACTTCAAGCTTGATTATTTGTATTCAAAATTGAAATCGAGCTCAAATTGATGTAAAGGTAAAATGATATTTTTTTAATTAATATAATAAAAATATATATTAAAATATAAAAAATAGATTAAACTCATGAGCTATTCGAGCTAGATATTAAAATGCTTGAACTTGATTCGCTTGATAAGTTGAGCTTGAGCTCAACTTGACAATGATCGAGTCGAATTTAATTTTATTTGAACCAAGCCCGAGTAACTTGTAAGTATTGATGTATTATTTACACCCCTTGTCTCTAGGATGCTAGGGTATCTTATTTGACAACTTCAAGCTGCCTCTTTATAAATGTTGCTAGGTGCCAACAATAAGATTTTCCAGTTTTTATTTCCTTCCTATGAGGTTCAAATGTGATGAATAATGTTAAACTGAGCCTATTTTAATTATTCTTTTGGTTTTATTCTTTTCACTTGAAGTGTGGTATCGTGTCATTGCATCAGCAGAAGCAGGATATCCAAGTATCAAATGTATTTGTTTATATAGAAAAAAATGAAATTTGATTTTTCCAAGTTTTAAAAGTTTCTTGTTGTGGAAACAAATCCAGGATGATGCACGTGATGTCCAAATGGTTGGAAAGCACAATAAAGGATGTCACTGCAGGAAATCCGGTTATCTCAAGAAGTATTGTGAGTGCTTGCAAGCTAATATTCTATGCTCTGAAAGTTGCAAGTGCATGGACTGCAAGAACTACGAAGGAAGTGAAGGAAGAAGAGCTTTCATTCATGGAGATCGTAACTCCTTGGCTTAAATGAACAGGCTGCAAATGCAGCCATTAGCGATGCCATTCGATTATCTGGCTATGGGACTCCTTTGGTATCCAATAAGAGAAAAAATGAAGAACTCTTATTTAGTCTAGCACTCAATGATCAATCCATTCAAAAGATTGTTCAACTTCAACAGGTAATTCTTTGAATTATGATGATATGCTAGAATCATCTTGGTTGAGCAAGGTCCCTGATTGGATTTGTGCAACCTTTAGAGAAAAATGATACCTTTTAACCGTTTTATTTTATGGAATCGTCCTATAACCACCTTTTCTACCAGGTATCAAAGGTTTTTGTACTAGTAAAGGTATCAAAATGAGAAAAAATTGCATAGATGTACTTTATGTCCTTCTCATCAGAAATAATCTATTCTATTTGGTACCTTCACAAATTCATGCAAAGAATGATCTTTGGCGAATGGAAAAAGCATTTAAATTGTCTCAGCTGCTTTTAAGATTCTAATTAGTACACGATGCAGCCAAAAAATTTTTTACATTTCTGTTTCCTCTCTTTTTTCAAGGGAAAAATGGGATACTGATATATTCATTTAATTCTAACCAGGAAAATGATCTAAAAAAATCCTGTGGCAACATCCTCTCCTGTTTCTCGCACTGCAAATACAGCATTATTGAGATCTTCAAAATTTACATACAGGTAGGAATTGCATGTGTTTTTATTCTGGCCGTGATTAACAGAAACATCCTTTTTCATTTCTTTCCCCCTTTTTGGAGCTAATTAGTATCACTTTGCATTATTGAAGATATCCTTTGGCAGACATCCTCCAAACGATGTATAGGAGCTGTGCTCAGTTTTGTTGTTAGTTTCATCTGAAGCTGGAAGGACACTGCTGAAGGTACTAAACTACTAATAATTATTATTCATACATACTGAACTTATTTCTTTTCATTTCAGTATTACTTTCAACATTTTAGTTAATCAAATTGCTAAAATTGCCACAATTTTTGTGTTGTTTGGGCCATTAGTCTATTGCTTGTTTCCAAAATTTATCCTTGTCACAAACCGTCTTCCTGCAATCTGCATCTTCTCCATACGTTTCCCCTTCCTAGCTTTGAATGATTGAAGCTTTTGTCATCTGCCAAATTAGATGGAAGGTGGGTAAGGTAGTTGGTTTTTTCTATTTTCATTTTAAAAGTTATGATTGTATTAAAACTATATGGATAAGTTTAAAGTATGATTCTGCCATTTGGCCCGCGTAGGTGAAACTGATCCATTATTTAATAGAAAAACAATAACTGTGTATTGTTGAAGCCAAGAGGATTTGCTTTGTTGTAATGCTATTAAATTATAAATTGGTGTTTTGAACATCAAGTCCCAAAGGTCTGAAGTCAAAGATCTACTATGGTTGTTTGAAAGTCATCATAGTGTCGAAGCCCTCCTTTTCAAAAGAAATTGAAACAACTTTGCTGGTAATGGAAATGGTGAGATGTAACCTTTGAAAGGTCCACAATATTTCCTTTGTTGCACATAAAAATTACATGTATGATAAGTTATGGTGGTCTGGACTCTTGAAGACTCAATGGTTGACATATTCATTGTCATAGAGACTCTCCAATCTCTAACTTTCAAGGTTGTTTTTGATGATTTTTCCCATGAATATAGTCTGTTGGCTGTTGTACAAAGAAAAATAAAAACCTCAAACTTGCTTCTTATAGACTCCCACGAATGTCATCTTATTTGTAATAGCCTGTTTCATACATTAAGCAAAAAAAAATAAAAAAATGTAAGGGATGGTTTGGACTATGTTTCTTGCCCAATATGTAGGTCCTTCAGTGAATTATGAATCATGTAATCTAGCTCATTACCTAATTCCATACTTGATTCACCTTGGGCTAGTGTGGTTAATTTTTCATATCAGTATTCACAATTTGAATACATTTTGTTATTTGTTGAAGATAATATATAGTAGTACTAATGTGAAAGTTACAATCTCCAGAGAAAGTAGTAAAATGGACAGGCAAATAGAGGTAGGCTCTACTGAAAATATTGTTTCATCTGGTCAGGTGAATGAAATGAGTCAGAAAGGTAATGGTGTTCAGAACGGTGCTTTTGATGACTGTAGCAGTGAGAACCGGGGAGATGCTAACAGAAGTGGCAACTCTGAAGCAGATGAGGGTGATGTGCAAAATGGAAGGCCATCGTCACTTGGGACAGGCACATTGATGTGCGATGAAGAAGATGCACTATTTATGGAAGCTGGGTCACCAATTGTATTGGCAGACCATTCTTGAAATATTACTGAAAAATCATCAAACGGGCATGAGTGCACAGAGGTCTATGCAGAGCAAGAAAAGCTTGTTCTGACAAGGTTCCTTGGTTTTCTCGATTAGCTCATTACTTATGCAGCATAAAAGATAAGCTAGTTGGTTTCACAACTCTAGACTCCAACATTTTGTAATTGTGGAAATATAATCTTTATTATTACTTGATTAGTTGACTTTATCTATTTTAGTTAAGTATCTTATTTTTAGAATAAAAAGTGATTTGTATAATTACGTCAAATTCATTAAATATGTTTTTATTATGTATAAAGAGTAAATTACTCCGATTAGTTGTTTTAATACATGAAAATCCTGAGTTTTTAAGAATAAGAATATTTAGTCTTTAGTTTATATATTTTCATACACTTCTAGTATTGTAATAAGAAAAATATAGAAGAATAAAATAGTTTTATTTTCGAGATTTTTTCATGGTATTAAAACACAATTTGAACCTTTGAAAATTTTCACTTGGAGTCCAACATGACCAGTTGAAAGAAGAGCCTGGCGTCGAAGATTACCTTTAACCTCGGAGCTAGTATTTCTCAATTACTACAGAATATTACCATTCTTATTCGAATAGGTTCTTTAGCATAAAAAAGTAAATTTTTAAGTGCCTTAAATGTAAAACTAAAGAAATCAAATTCATGGATTGCGAATTCAAGAATTTCAGGCCATATATATAGGGATGCATCCATATTTAGTAAATACAATCCATGTCATGAAAACTTCAAAGTTTGAATTACTGATGGGTTGCTTTCAAAAGTAATCAGTATAGGTTATGTTATTATTTTCAAAGATATAACACTTGATTCTGTTTTGTTTATCCCAAATCTAAGTTACAATCTACTATTTATAAGCAAACTTACAAAAGACTTTAAGTGTGTTACTAAATTTTTTTAAAATATGTGTGAATTTTAGGATTTGGATTTGGAGAAGATGACTGATAATACTAAGATGTGTGCAGAACTCAATATCTTAAGAGCTAATGATTCTGAAAGACAATATCAAAAAACCTCTTGTATGACTTTATCCTCCTATAATAATATAGATAGTACTATCATATTATGGCACTATTAGTTAGGTTATCCAATTTTTTTATACCTCAAAAGATTGTTTCCCTCATTATTCAATCAAAATCCTAACAACTTTCAGTGTGAAGTCTGTCAACTATCCAAACATACTCTTATCATTTATCCTAATCAGTCATACAAACCATCTCATCATTTTTCAATGATATATAATGACATTTGAGGTCCCTTCAGAGTAAATAACATTATTGGCTCCAAATGGTTTGTCATATTTATTGATGATCATACCAAGGTCACTTGGGTATTCGTTATGAAGAAAAAATTAGAAGTGGGCTAGCTATTCCAAAATTTCAACAATATGATCCAAACTCAATTCAAAACCAAAATTCAAGTGTTGAGAACCGATAATGAGAGAGAATACTACAATTCAATTCTTGGATTATAATGAAGCATGGTATAATTCATCAAAACTCATATGTCAACACTCCTTAACAGAATGACATTATTGAAAGAAAAAATCAACATTTGTTGGAAGTTGCAAAATCCCTCATGATGACTACTCATTTACGTAAGTATTTTTGGGGTGAGGATGTTCTTACTACTACTACATATCTTATAAACAAAATGCCTTCTCAAGTTTCAAAATTTCAAAGCCCTTGTCAATCCTTGCTCAGTTCCTATCCTCACATTCGTATCATCTTGTCTATTCTTATTAAATTGTTTAGATGCACAGTATTTGCTTTTACCAACCAACAAAACCAAAGTAAATTAAATCCCAAATTCATCAAATGCATATTTCTCAGATACTCTCTGAATAAAAATGATATAAGTGTTACTCACTAGTAATAAAGAAATTTTAATATTCCATGACTATTACCGTTTTTGAAAATCAATCTTATTTTTCCAAAACTACCATTCAAAGGAGAATCCAATCACATGAAAATATCAGCTTTGGGAAGATCTTATTATCAAACCACCAAACAATTCTCAAACTCCCTTTCACGTTCAAAACATCCAACCAAATCGTTCAAGCCCAAAGTTCACACAAGGAAAAACAAACAAAGAATTGTTTGTCTATTCAAGCAAACAAAAAACTCATAAGGATATAGGAAAATGTACACCTTTAAAGCAAAACCAAGAATCTGAACCAATTTCAAAAATACTTGAAACCAACATAGGTAACACTCTTACTGAATCTAATTTAATTGAATATTTTGATGATCTTGATCAGCTGATTGTTCTAAAGAAAGGTGTGAGATCATGTACTTAACATCCAATCTATAATAAGGTTTCTTATGAAGGTTTATCACCCAGTTATTGAGCTTTTGTTATCACATTAAATAATATGCAGATTCTCAATAATATTCATGAAGCACTCATGCAACCAAAATGCAATATGGTTGTTTTGAAAGAAATTAAGGCTTTAAAAAAGAACAAAACATGAGAGATTTCAAAACTACCTAAAAGGAAAATTCCAATTTGGTGCAAATGAATTTTTCCTATCGAACACAATACAAATGAAAGTATTAACAAATTCAAAGCTCGCCTTGTTGCATAAGGATTTACTCAATCTTATGGTGTTAACTATGAAGAGACATTTGCTATTGTTACTAAACTTAATTCAATCCAAGTGTTATTATCATTGGCAACAAATTTAGTTGGTCACTCCTCCAATTAGATATCAAAAATATATTTCTTAATGGCGACCTAGAAGAAAAAGTTTACATTGAAATCCCTCTAGGATTAATTATAAAATCAAAACAATTCTGACAAGGTATGTAAGCTTCAAAAGTCTTTATATGGTCTTAAACAATCCTCACGTGCATGTTTGATAGACTAATAAAAGTCATAAAGAAGTATAGTTTTTAAAATACCATACTGATCACACCATATTTGTTAAACATTCACCTGAAGGAAAAGTATCCATTTTTATTATCTACGTCGATGACATTATTATTACTAGAGACTGTGAAAGAAATTAGCAACCTAAAGAACCTCCTAGCCAAAGAATTTAAAAGCAAAAATTTGAGACACATCAAATATTTTCTTGGCATAAAGGTAGCTTGTTCAAGGAATGGCATCTCTATTTCATAACATAAGTATGTTCTAGACTTACTAAAGGAAACTGGAATGCTTGGATGGAAATCTACTAACACCCCTATGGATATAATGAATAAGGTAGGAATGGAAGAAGAAAGTCCACCAACAGATAAAGGCAGATATTAAAAACTTGTTAAACTTATCTACCTCTCTTATACAAGATCAAATATCAGTTTTTCAGTTAGCATGGTAAATAGATTTATAAATAACCCATCTGAGGAACACTTGAGGGCTATGTATCGAATATAGTACTTGAAGAAGAGTCATGGCAAATGGTTATTTTTTAAGAAGACATCATGCCGAAATGTTGAAATTTACATTGATGCTAATTGGGCTGGATCCGTTATTGACTGAAGATCAACTACTGGTTATTGTACCTATGTGTAGGAAAATTTAGTTACTTGGTGAAGTAAGAAACAATCTGTGGTGGCTAGAAATAGTGCGATAGCTGAGTTTAGAGCTATGTCTCATGGCATATGTGAGGGAATTTGGCTGAAAAGGTTGCTAATGGAGTTAAAGGTCTTTGCAGAAGAATCCATGAAAGATATTTTATGACAAAAAAGTCGCTATAAGTATAGCAAAGAATCCTATTCATCATGATAGGACTAAACATGTGGAGATTGATCATTACTTCATCAAAGAGAAGATAGAGGAAGTGATTTTTAGATTAATTTATACTCTTACATGCCTCCAAACTGTAAACATACTCACTAAGGCTTTCTCTCGAAACAACTTCGAGAATCTAAAGTTCAAGCTAGGCATGATTGACACCTAATACCCAGCTTGAGGAGGAGTATAAAAATTTAATCTTCATTATTACTTGATTAGTTGACTTATCTATTTTAGTTAAGACTTTTATTTTTAAAATAAAGAGTTATTTGTGTAATTATACCAAATCTATTAAACATTTTTTTATTTTGTATTGAGAGTAAATTACTTTTTTGATTAACTATTTTAATGCATGAAAATCTTGAAATTTTAAGGTTGAAAATATTCAGGGGCAAAATCCAATAGGGTTTCTTCTTGTAACTTTGCTCAAAATGGTTTAGTTGCTGCCTTATATCCATTAAAATTCTCACTCCTTTGTGGATTTTGTTTAGGGCTCTATATAAACTGATTAATGCTAAAGTTTAAGTTTCTGGATGTTGAAAAGTTTGGAATTGAAAGAAATAAAATGGTTAGAGTGTGGCCTTTTTATCTCCTCTTGAGCTTTAGTTGATTTTTCTGACCTAGATTATGGATTTTCTCAACTTAATTCTTAGGTGTTTATTTTTCAATTAATGTTTTTGAATGATGATTTGTACTCATACGTGTTACAGAAACAATTTATTCTCCATTGGCCATAAGTGAAAAACGAAGTCAACAAGAACCTGCGGAGAATAGTGCTGTAAAATCTGGAATGCCAGCAGGTGGGCAGAATGAGCCTTATCGTAATGGAATTGTAAAATCTCCGATCCCAGAAACTGTAGAAATAGGTCGGACTGCCTCTACATTCTCTTCTGCTTTGAATACTGATATGCCTTTAAAGCACGAATTGCTTATTGGAAAGGAGACACAAAAATGTAGAGATTAAGGACTTGAATTAGCGAGAAAAATAGTTCTAAGCATCAGGATTCCTTCTCATGTTAAGGCCCATTTTTCCCCGCTATTGACACTTGGATCTGATATTGGGTCCCATTGTTAGAACTTTTTTTTTTTTTTTTTGTTTAGAGAAGGGGGATTCGAACTTGCTCTTTGAGTAAAGGATGGTGCACCAAGCATTGAGCCAAACGTTCGATTGTTAGTTGAGGAATTAACCATAATAGCTAAGACTCTTGGGCCCTTCACCCTTACCCTCTTACAACATTAGGAACTAGTAAAATAATCCAAAATTTTTGGCAGTTGTGCTAGTATATTAATGAAGTTTCAGTCAACCCTAATTTACCTGTATGTCTCTTAATAATATCAGTTTTATCAGATGCATAATGCGATCCAGAATCGATTATTCCAGTTTTTACCTTTTTATCTATTAATTCGATTATCCCTGTCTAAATTTTTAGCTTTCTGCAAGTGGTCTGAATGATATTACTTTTTGCAAAAGCTGGTCTCCCATAAAAATGATTGCATACTGGAATATAGATTGTAGTCGTATCCATCTCATATATAAAATGCTTTAGCAAAAGATACATTGTTCAACTTTCTATAACAATATATATGCAATGGAGTAGGTAACTTGCTGAAGTCTGGGAGGAGGATCTTCCTAGAAACTTCCTAAACTAGGGTTTTCCATCCTGAAATTATTACAGGTAGAGTTTCCTTTCACTTTCTTCCCCAAATTTTATCACCTTTTGAATCAAACAAAATCTTTCTTTCATTTTATGGTTATAACTGTCAATGATGTACCCAAAAAACTTAGTTTAGGGCCTTGTTTTGGGTATGGCATTTTGGGCCTCCCATTTTTATCTCAGTAATCAAGTGGAGGCATGAAAATAATGTACATGGACAAAAAAGGTCGCTTCCTTCCCGCGTGCCCCGTCGTCCACAATCATCACTCCTTTTCGTACTTGCTTTTCTCACTAATTTAATTCCCAGCCAGAATTTCATTCCATCATTGACTAATGGATGTTTTTATATAAAAATGGAAAATAATAATTAAAAATGGTTGCCTCTCAGCTCCCGCACCCTACTATAACTCGATTTCAATCAACGACGAGACACGTGTGCTGTATCCCACACGTGCGACTCCACCTTCCAAAACTCATTCCCCATAAATGCCAGATCCAAATTGTAAGCAGCAGCAGAGTGAGTGAAACTAAAATGGAAGTGAACGGAACAGTTGGTGATGCAGAGAAACTTCGATCTCAGTTCCTTCACCTACTTCGTACCAGACGAAGTGCTCAAGGTAAAACACAAAAGAAAAAAAAAAACCACAAATCTCTCAAAAATATTTCAAATTTGTTTCTCTGTTTATATTAATTACATTAATGTGAATTTCCCTTTTTTCTTAGTTCCTTTGACTGTGGAACCTGCAAAACCTGTGGTTACCCCTTTCTATCAAGAAGTTCCTCCCCCGACTTCCAGTGAGGTAAAATTCTCCTTCATGATTATTTTTATTGTGATCAATAACCTGTTCAAAAACAAAATTTAACTGCGTTTGTTTGTAAATTTACCAGGAAATGGAGTCTTGTCCAAAGGCCAGCATTGGAAACCTTAAGGAACTGGTTAAAGAGGAAAACCTTTATCTCCATACCGAGGTAATTAATTGGAGCACAACTAAAAAGCATTAATACAAGCTAATTTAGTTATATATATGTGTGTCTTTTTCAAGAATTAAAACTTAATTGTATTTTGGTCATTGATAGGCAGGAGAGCAAGGAAAATTGCCCTTGTTAATTTTAAGCATGAAAGAAGGCAATCTAGAAAAGAGACCTGCTGTTGTTTTTCTTCATAGTACACATAAGTGCAAAGAGTGGTTACGCCCATTGCTTGAGGTAAGCTGAATTAAACCTTTGAATTTGTCAGGGTCTTCTTTTATTAGCTATAATTTGCTAAACTGAGTACTGTCTTCTTGTTTCAGGCTTATGCTTCACGGGGATATGTTGCCATTGGTGTCGATTCCCGCTACCATGGTGAACGTGCTAACAGTCTAACCACTTATAAAGATGTATGTAAATTTTGTCCAACTTTTAATTTTCTTTAATTTGGGTTATTTTGTTTGACTATGTGATTTAAGAAAAATCAATCAAAATATGAAGTAGTTGACTTGTATTAGTGTACTGGGTTCCAATGGAAAGTTCTAAAACTTTATTCTTATTTGTACATTTTTGTTATTATATTTTGAGATAAATCACTTGGAAAGTGATCCTAATTTCATTAGGTTATCTAAGTGCAGGCTCTGGTATCATCGTGGAAAAATGGGGATACAATGCCATTCATATTTGATACGGTAAGCCCTCATTTTTTGTTGGATTTATCTATATTTCTGACCCGGTTTGTTTCAATAGGAATTTCCTGATTGGTAATCAATCAAAAAATGAAATAAAATCAAAAGGAAACTTCACAAATAGTAAGGAGTTCTGCTGTTTAGTTTCCATTGTAGTCATGGCTAATAAAAATGTTACTTTAAGCTTTCAATGGGATTTAGTTCTTAAACTGTTGCAGTGTTATTTTTGAGCATTTCAATTCATTTAAGGTTTCCCATCTTCCAGGTTTGGGACTTGATAAAACTTGCAGATTTTTTAACCCTGAGAGAGGATATAGATCCTACTAGGATTGGAATTACTGGTGAATCACTTGGAGGTTTGTTGACTGAGATTTGAAGGGACTGAAATATTAAATTTTTGCTCACTATTGCATGTTGAATTTATGTGAATATCATGAAAGGCAGGAATGCATGCATGGTTTGCTGCTTTTGCTGACACCCGCTATGCAGTGGCAGCCCCAATAATTGGCGTTCAGGTAATTAAAAATTTATAATTCCTATAAGCATTAATATATTTTTTAAGTTATTAACAAAATATCATGTTATATATTTGTAGGGATTTCGATGGGCAATAGACAATGACAAGTGGGGGGCTCGAGTTAACAGTATAAAGGCTGTATTTGAAGGTAATTTGTGCCAGGATTCTTAAAAAAAAGGAGCTAAAGATTTAGGAGAGTTATCTTTATCCAGTTTGAGACTCTGCATGAGTTATCTTAAATATTTATATATGTACTTAAAAGCCATTTTGGATTTGAAATTAACTAACTAATGTAGTACTGGACTTTCTGAAGTTAAAGGCAGTATAGCGCAAAAAGAAATGGCTAATAACTCATACAACTTTAGTAATTTTGTATAAATGATTACATTTAATAGATTTATACTGATTCATTAGATTAGGAGTGAGACATTATGTCACTTAATTGAAGCTGGTTAATTACTCTGGCTTCATTTCGGTGGGAAACTGTTCTGGCTTTTGTTTCTCTGATTTTCTTAAATAATTTTGTTACAGAAGCAAGGATTGATTTAGGCAAGAATGAAATTGATAAAGAAGTGGTGGAGAAGGTCAGTTATGTTTCTCCCTGCACTTTTGCAGACTTAATCCATGTAACTTGCTACTATTTACCAATCATCACTTTAAAAATGTGGAGCATTAACGTTACTTCATGACTCTTTTTGTGCTCTTTGTTTGACTTATTTTGTATATTTACAGTTGTCATGAACATCATTAACATCCCTTTTTTAAATGGATATTCTAAAAATTTTAGCTACCTGATAAGTGGTTTTTTTTATGTAAAATAGTTTTGAAAATTGTAGAAATTCATGAATCAAAATCCTTAAAAGTATGAGAACCACCATTCAGTTTGGGACATCTAGTAAAGTAGGTGAAATTATTTCATTGTTTATTTACTTTCTGAACAGGAGGTAAGAAAACTCACACACAAGAGATGCTTATGCACACACAACTGAGATTCATTCACAAGTGCATTTAAAACATCATGATATTAGATAATTGTGCATAAGTCTAATGTACATCCAAAACCACATTTTAAAGTGCCTAATCTTTGGGAGAGTTGAAGTTAAATGGAGTGGCACATAAATGGGACAGAGGATATACAAGTCATTGACCTATTATCTTGTTGATAGAGCGAATTCTGCTAGGAGACTAGGCATTCTGACTTATTCCCATGCATTTTCATCTTTACAAGCCTAATTATAGCTGCTTCTTTTATGCTGTCACCCGATGTTGATCATATTTTATGGTTCCACTTTTCTGACTAGGTTTGGGATAGGATTGCTCCTGGTCTAGCCTCCCAGTTTGATGCACCTAACACAGTTCCGGCCATTGTGCCACGCCCTTTGCTGATTGCAAATGGTATAACACTTCTTTTTATTTCATGTATTTGAATTGCTTTTGAAGTTCATCTAATTGTGCTGTTAGTTCCTGATGTTTACATATATGGTTAACTCTTTATTATTGGCTGACAACATTTAGGAGCTAAAGATGACCGTTGCCCCATCGATGGCCTTGAAATTCCCAAGACAAGGGCATGCAAGGCTTATGAAGAGGTCCATTGTTCAGATAATTTTAAGGTATGGAACTGCTGCTGAATAGTTTCTGAAATCACCAAAATCTGTTTCTATGTTTACCAATAAGACCTGAAAGCCAGGATGTCTACTCAAGCAGCCAATTGATGCATGGAAACCCCTAAAGATGTAGAGTAGAAAACTACTGGAACATCTTTTATGGGGATCTCTGGAAACTATAATATGTTCTCCCTCTTTGACATACAGAAGTGTGCTAGTGCATGAAGATATGTCGTGTGTGCATAAGCATAGGTGTGATGGATGAATGTGCATGTTTTCCATTTAACCATGTTTGGCATCTTGGAATGCATGCTTTATTATTTACCGTAAGGTTTTGGCTCCACTGGATTTTTGGTGCTTTTATCTCTTATCTTTTGTGTCCTAACCTTGCAGCTCATTGCACAACCTGGAATATGGCACCGAATGACGCCATTAATGGTGAAAGAAACAAGTGATTGGTTTGATCGGTTCCTTAAGTAATAATTTCATCCAGCTACTGTTTCTATGTTTGTTGTTTGTAGATGGAAATGTATTTTGTAACCAGTACGCTGCAATTTGAATGATGTGATGAACTTTGAGATAAAAATCCCTTAATGTAGTTGTAATTCGTAACAATAAGAAAGTGATTCCATTCAGTTTGCTGTTAGGAAAGCATATGTATTTTGTAACTGGTAGGCTGCAACTGAATTTGAATGATGCAATCAGCCTGTGATCAAGACCTTTTTTTAGTCCGTACAATCTTATCAATAAAATATAGTTATCTCCTTTGTACAAGGTTGGTGAAATCGCTGTGTCTTCCTTCTGCAACCACACTTTTTGGCCAATCACAAGGTTTTTGATAAATGAATGTTTATTTCAAAAATGATCCATACTTTTTGGGCATCACCATTATTATTCCTCATGAACAGCATTATTTAATACTATTTAAGCATTTGTAGAACATTTGTAAGTCCCGCCGATGCGATAAGAAATGCCTGCAGATTAATTTCTTGACAGATTAGAGCACTTGTAATTCCTCCTGCGCTGGCCTGCTGGGAGGCATGACCTCAGGGCTTATGCCTCTACAGGTGCACCCTGTAGGGAGTTAAATAGAAGGTAAACAGACTTTTATCACAGATAATCTACTGGTCTTTCCATAAAAGAAATGTCTCTAGCACTGCCCTAAAGATGCTAATAGTTCTTACCAATGGAATGCCTTTCATGGCCCTCTCTTCCAAGAATTTTGAGGGTCTGAGGAAGTTGCCATACAAAGCCGACCGCTTGCTGAGACAAGTGTATATGTAGTTGGCTCCTATTGTGTCAGCCCAGAAAATTATTACCCCCATTGAAAAGGTAAAGATAAAATGGAGGTAAGTATAAAAGCAAGAAAAGAAGCAATATTTATGGAGCATAGATCCCTCTCTGTCTCGTACTCACAGGCGTGAAGGGAAATTCATCCCAAGAACAGATGCAACATCAAGCTCTGATGCTTTAGCAATCACTCCCTCTTCCATGACGCGGCATGCCTCATTCACCACAGGAAAGAGAATCATCTCCCCAATTTCTTGGTCGCTTATGGAAATTGGCTGATGATCACATTAATTACCCTTTTATGATCACAAAAGCAACTTGATAGATACATTTATATGCCCCTGCAAGGGGGATAACTAAATAACACTATAAAGAGAATGTGACTTAACGTTTTCTTTGTCAATGAGATTTGTAATTCTCCTGGATTCCTCGACTATTGGTAGCACGCTATAATCAGGCTTCGGCTTGCTTCCCTTCTCGAAAGTGTAATATCCTTTTCCATTGCTTTTGTCTATATATAGTGTTCAAAGCATCCCCCATGAATATACAAAAACAATGTCAGCAAACCAAAGAGTATTTGATGGCATAGTTCTTGGAGGAATTTCTAGAAGTAAATCGCATGCTCCTATTCTAATTTAAATGTGAAAAAAAAAAAAAAAAAGTAGTTTTATCTCTTTACCCTGTCGACCATGTTGGAGCATGAGTTGATGTAAAGGAGATTGAAACGTTCTGTCTGGGAAGGCTGCAGCATTTTGGCAAATGTAATAGCCAAGTCATATCCAGTTACATCGTGATAAATCCATAATATTGCTTGCAATCAGGATCAATAAACTTAACTGGAAAGGCCCCATTGACAAGCCAAATGCGCAAATCACACTGTCAATTCTGAAAATGTCGACACCCAAGTCTGCCTACAGATATGGCCCTTGAAAATAAGGGGAGAAGGTCCGATTTACAGCAAAACCGGTGCAGTTGCCTACTATCAATGGAACTTTCTTAATGGCTTACCCAATTGTCATAAAATCAAGCAAAACCTGTGTAGAAGTTTTCTCTGTTCGGACAATCTCCAAGAGTGGATTATATGAGCCGGACTATTGATCAAAAGAGACAGAATGTAAGGAACGCAAGAAGGCATAAAAAACTACATGCAATACTTGTTTAATGTCATAAGATCAAATCCAACAAATAGAATGATGTCAATTAACCTGAAAAAATGAGCTCCAACAATGCGATCTTGAGAGCTGGTCCTTTCTCCAATTTCATTAAGATCGATGCCTGATGTGCCTGATGCTAAGATGCACTGAGGAAGACAAGCCTTCTCGATTTCTTTAAAAATTGATTGTGAGTGATAAGTCTTCAATAACATCCTGAGACAGAGTGAGCCTCAGAAAAACTATATCCAGAAATTAAATATTTTCAGAAGCCTCAGGAGACTAACCTCTATTACCAAATCCACATCTTTGAATTCTTGAGTAATCTGATACTCCTCTTAGAAATGAAAGAGCTTTCTTCACCCCATGCTCATCCAATTTTCCTTTCATAACTAAGCCTTGGAGACTAGCTGCAGGATGTGGTAATGAAACACAGCAAATACTTTTGGCTTCAGAGAATGCTCTTTCATGACCCCAGCAGTCAAATTCTCTCAAAATTAAAACATTAAAAAATCTATATCTATGAAGAAAAAGAGAGACCTTCAATCTTTTTAATCCTTTTCTGAAGGTATTCAGAATTTAGTTCCTTAAGGACGACATGGATATTGCTCAGAATGAGAGCAGTGGTGATTATAGAACCCATTAGACCTGCACCAACTACACCAAATTTCTTTATTGGCCGTGGTTTAGGACCAGCATCAGTCACACCAGGGACCTGCATGCATTTACATTGCACAATTTACACGAGATTATATTATCCATTTCATGATAATTAAATTTACAATTCGAATTGTGAGTTTTTCCACCAAAATTGAGTTGAATGGGATTGTCAGCTCAGGCCGAGAATCTCAGCTTGCTTCTGTTTAAACTTGTGGGACTTAAATCTTTAAGCCTAAGCTTAGACTGGCGTCTGGACCAATGGGTGGACTTGAGTTAATTCTTTGAACAAAAATCTACTTCTTATTACCTTTTTTCTGAAACATAGTTTCATGATCATGAGTCACTCTTATATTCTATTATTATTTCCTTTAATATAAAAGTAAGTAATTTCCTATTGAGTACAGAGGAAATATTAAAGAAAAGAAAACCTTGTCTACCTGGGATGTTGCACGTTGGGCAAGGAAGACATGGACAAGAGCTTTTTCAGCTCAAGAGAGTGTTAGGCAAAAAAAACCTCTATTCAATCAAGTCAACGAAAATATAATTAAATAATTAGTTAATAATATAAAAAATAATAATTTAATATAATTTCAATCGATTTACATTCACAAATAAAAAATAAAATACATTAATTGTAAAAAATTTCAAACATAAAAATTAAATTAAATACTCATAATTAATATTTATAGAGTCTCTCAATTTTTTTAATCTTACGAAATATTTTTAATTCAAACAAATACATAATTATGTATATCATTTCAATATAAATAAATATATATACATATATACTCATTTTTTATTACTATGTAGACCCTCTCAATTTTTTTTAATTCACTCTCAAACATTTAAACATACACATCAATAAAATTTAAATATCTAATAATCTTATGAAGTGTTTATCTCATAAAATTTTACAACTCTATTATATCTTTTTTCATATCTAATCTTAAAAAAACTTCACTTATGTATACTCATATAAATTTATTTATTAAAAATTAAGTTTTTTTAAAAAAATTTTTTGTAAATTAAACTTACTTATTAAAAAAATATTTCTCTTATAATTCTTTTTTTTCGAATTTTTTTATTTATTAAATAATAATTTATTAATTTAAATAAATTTATTACGAAATTTGGACTATTATTCTCGTAACAAAGAACCAATTCTTTAAATACTTTCTCTTCCTACATGCACCAGTCACCATCCAACCATGCTTTTACTCTTGTTTTTAAGATACTTTTTAATCATTTATTTATTTTTTTAAGATAATTCATTAGCAATTGATGCATACCTTTAGAAAGGTAGAATGTCCTCCAGAAGCAATGCCCTCTTCTGTGACATCAAGACAGGCCACTTTGTGGGGCATAGTTGGAGCAGTCTCTTTCATCTCTTGTCGAATAGATTCCAATCTCTTTTTTATTTCTTGGATAGAACCGAGTTTATCAGTTCTCGAAAGAGAGAAAAGGCCAGGGTCTACGGCTCTCTGCAATATCTAGAGCTAAGTTACCTGATACTTCAACAACTCCTCCGAATATGCTATTGCACCAATAAGACCAAGAGTTTTCCCTTCATCTGACATTATTGGCTTCGAAGTCTGCAAAAGTAATAATTTAGTTGGTGTCATGTAGACCAGAAAATTAATTATTTGAGGACCAAACCCGGGCGGAGATTTACTATCAACATTTCCACAGCCTTTGAAACTCCTACGAACCTTAGAAGACGTTGAATGCCTTTCAAAAACAACCATTGTATCTCATTTCTGGTATTTGTCATATATATATATATATATATATATATATATATGTTAGAAAAAATTAATAAGGGAAAAAAATAATGAAAAAAGTTTTAACTTTAAGATATGAAAAATATTTTTTTAAAAGTAATTATGTATTTAAAATATAACAAAGCTTTAACTCTTCAATAAGCAATAATAAAAATAATTATACTAAAAATTTATTTATAATGAATAACAGATATAAATTTTTATTCAGATTGTTATAATATTTTACATAATCATAATTTTTATGAATAATAATCTATTTATATTCAAATAATTATGATCATTTATCATATGAAAATTATTTTTATTCAAACATAATTATTTAAAATATAAATAAAATTAATACAAAAATTAATTTTATTCATCAATAATTAAATCTTTCTATCCAATATGAGATGTATCGCATTTTAAACTATTAACAATCCACACTAGTTTAGAATATTAGTGCTTAATTTTTACATTTCACACAAATAAATATTATGAATATAAGAAGGTATCTCTTAATTTAAACCTTCAATTAGCATATATCTTTTAGAATTCTAACGAAATTGATGGTGTCCGCAGATTAAACTTCAACTCTTAGTGTTATAATTGAAGATATAACACACATAATACTTATTTATTCTTCTATCAAAGGTTTATGACCGCTTTTAACACCATTTTATGGCTATGTGCTTATCATATTCATAAACATTTACAAGAGAGACTCTAAATTTTTTTGTTGAAGTGACACCATTTTTATGTTCATATAGGTAGAGTTTCTATTATGTCTTCATTGCTTTAGACATTTAAAACTCTATTAAGAGTATAAAAACTCATCATTTTTTACGCAATGGATCACACTAATTTTTAAAATTTGAATGAATTTTACTAGTGTTTAAAAGATACATAACAATAACTTGTTTTTATCCATTAAACTTTATAATTAGAGGTTACCAATTTAAAGTTGGGTTCTCATTATTAGTGTTTAATAGTACGAGTTTAAATTCATTTTACTTGTAGTACTACTCACCAAATATATTGGAATTCAATTTTTTCCTTTTATATTATTTACCCTCACTTGAGATTGAATCTCTAATATAATCACTTTAGACTAATATGTTCAAACTTTTCATTTTGCATATCATTTATATGCTTCAGATATTGTTACCTCATTATTATCATTTTAAAAAATAGTTGGTTTTAGTTGTGGCTATAACTCTATATTTATTAATTTCAACCATTCTATTTCCATACTTTTATACATTTTTAATACAATTATACTTTTAGTACAATTAAATAAACTCAACGAATAAACCAAACGATTTTAGTTCTTTTAAGATTTTAAGAACCTTTTTATAACTTGACTTTAATAAGTATTTAAACTTATTAACTTGTATAATTTGTTCATAAAATTTACTAAAATCTTATAACATTATGGTGGTAATTTTTATTTCTTTTGATTCTTATCACCTTCACCATATGCAAGTATGCATTCTTTTATTAAAAATATCTTATTCAATTATCAATATATTATATATATTTAATCAAGTTGTCATTTCATTTTTTTTTCACTATTTGATAAAATTTTTTTTTTAAGTAGGAGGCCTCCAATTTCATCATTGGTGAAAGATAACTAGTTGATATCTTAATATTTCAATAAAAATTTCAAAAATTTTATATTTTAATTCAATATAATAGTTTATATCAATAAACAGATTTCAAATATAATCATGCTTTTATAGTCTCCTTTTAAGACTTTTATGTCAATTCATAAATATTGATATGAATTTATTTCATTGTAGATACTATTAATAATTTTTATTACCATGAACAAAATCATTTTCATCACAGAAATGGATTAAATAGCATTTTTTTTACTATTATAAAAGCTTTCAATTTTACAAAATCTTTAAATCACTCATAACTTTCAAAGTAAATATATTTTGAAAATTTTACTATATTACCCCTTGGGTAGGAAGAGTTTCCATGTCTCGCAATTAGGGATGCATTTGGAAGAGCTTTCAAATTTAGAGATGCACCTTGAATGGTAACACAGTCCACAGCACTCAAGCAAATTAGAATTCCATAAGCTGTCTATGCAAATGCTATGAACATCTTTTTCTAAAGAAACTATAATAAGGATATTGTCCATGCACCTCCATAGATAAATTGATGGGAGACCTTGGTGTGCTGAAGTTTCTTTGTGGTGTCTTTGGACATGATAATCTTGGAGGAGACCGTTCATAAGTAGGTAAAAATGAGGCATACCCACCAAATGTTCCTTACATTTTAAAGGGGCAGAATTTTGGTAACATTTGCTCCCAACATTCTCCCCACGGTCAAGCAAAGCATTCTTATGGGAATTTACGACACTCTGTTCCCAACCCTTTTCAACTGAACTACTCTGCTTAACCAACCTACTTCTTTTTCTTGCCACTAGTTCTATTCCTTCGGAATATTGACTCCAAAGAATCATCCTTTGCAGAGTCAGAGGAAAATAACCTATCTCTTGATGCATTCTGATTACTTTCCACAGAAACATCACATGCCCTTACAGTGGCTTTTATAGAGTCAGCAACATTCACTAAATTAGATAGAGCTGTCTGCTAAAACTGCCACTTAGAAGAATGCCACTATTTGCAGTATCATCCTTCGGTGGACCATCCTCTGTGGTCGATGCAAGCTTTTTTGGATATGAGGTCCTCATGGGAGATGAAGAAACGGATTCAACTGGCGAACCCCTTGCTTCTTCAAAGTTTGCTCTGGTTTTACGAGAACCAGAAACCATTGAAGAGCTAGAAGTTGCTGCCATCAAATTTGTCCAGTTCCAGAATCTTTTCTTGATGAACCAAGGCCATCCAAAGATTTTTTTTTTTTTGAGATGAGGATTTTTCTTGAGTTTACTGGGTTGTTGGTTCTCATCAATACTTTTGACTTCTTCGATGCCACTAATAGAATCATCCATACTTTTCCTGTTTGATGTACCATCACCATCATTTCTATGGGACTGCTTTCCCTCAATCTCTGAAACTCGTAACTTCTTTTCATTCCTATATCCACTCTCACTACTTTCTTCTTTCATAAATATATCATGCCCATTTTGACTGTCCTGCCTATCCTCCAATTTCCTTTTTTTCACAGAAGCCCTTTTATCACATATTCTCATGTCTAATAACCCACCATTTGATGAGGCCTCAGTTTGATCCACAAGTTTCTTCACACAAACCGCTGATTTTTCTTTCATATCATGCTTTACATCCTCAGAATTAGAGCACTCATTATACTTCTTCCATTTGCTTGAGTTAGCAAGCCAGTGCTTGAACTAAGGCCCACCCTTCAGGGGTCCAAGTTAGAACTGTGATGTTTATCAGTAGTGTATATAACTTTTATTTTGGTTTTCTTTGACCCTTCATATGCATATAGACCAGACTCCGTCTTGTTTTTCATTTTTTTTTTTCGCTTGCTAGGTTACACCTTTAATTGGATGCTTTTTTTTTTCCAAGGTGGATTTATTCTTGAGATTTGATTCAACAGGGAACTGGGTCATGTCACTTAAGCTCTTATTTTTCAAAGATTCTTGCTGTAATTTTATTTTAGTGTTTGACATCTGACTCAGGCCACTGCTACCTGCCTTCTGCACTTTCTTCAGGCCATGTTTCCTCTTCCCTCTAATATGTGAGGCCTAAGAACTGAAACTAGAGTTGTTCTGATCAAGATGCTGAAGATGAGTGAAAGTAACTAATTACGTAGTTCCATTTGCATAATTTTGTGGGTTATTTTGATTTTCGGCAACTGGAACCTGGTATAATGCATTGAGAGTTTTTGTTGTCTCCTCCTCACCAATGTCACACCGGTTCATTCTAGGCGGCCAGTTAAGCATGCTACATAACCACTTCTCAGGGAGTTGTTCTGGTCTAGTATCAAAAGGCAAAAGTCGCCACTTGTGACAACAATCGCACTTAACCCAATTTTCTTGTATGACTACAGAAGCAATTGCCACTGGTGCTGGTGGTACTGTCTGAGAGGCAAGTATCTTATCATTGACGTGAGGAACCACACCTAGAGCATCCACTCCCAACAACCGGTTATCAACTGTTTTACCACTAAATGTTTCCTTCAATTTATCCAAATAGCCACTCTGCTCCGTCTCAAAATTCATTGGACCATAATCTTTTTTTTTATTATTCTAAAAATGCCTCATTGACAGCTCTATTTGGTCATTTTTTCTGTTCGGAATTTGTTTTCAATGCATCTCAATGATTATCTCGGACCTTATTAATATCCTTCTGCAACTTATGAATCTTTTTTTTTCAAGAAGAAAAACCCCGACTAGAACCAGTAGCATCTTTAGGTGTTGCACCCACATTGAGTCTCAAACTTTCTTTCATCGAATTAACAATTAGTCCAGTATTTTCGCTACCTTTGGACTTCTTGCCCTCAAACAATGTCTTTTCCTTTTTGGAGGGAATATTTGTTTTATTCTATACACGAAATGTAGCTATTTTCCTAATTTTTTTAAAAATATTTTTTATGCAAAATATAATTTTTATAATTACTTTTAAATTATTTAAAAAAATAAGTAAAAAAAAAGATAATAAAAAAAAATTTTGACTTTGAAGTGTAAAAAATATTTTTTAAAAGATAATTATATTTTTAGAATATAATAAAATTTTAAATTTAAAAAAAATATTGAAAATATTTATATTAATAATTATTTATAATAAATGAATAAATATAAATTTTTATTTAAATTATGAGATTTTGTATAATTATAATTTTATAAATAATAATTTATTTATATATAAATAGTTATGATTATTTATTATATGATAATTATTTTTGTTTAAATATAATTATTTAAAATATAAATAAAATTAATATAAAAATTAATTTTATTTATCAATAATTAAATTTTTTATCTAATTTGAGATATATCATATTTTAAATTATTAACAATATATATATATGTATATATATATATATATATATATATAAAGATGAAGATGTAGAAACTTGGGGGACAAAGATATTATCAAAGATATACCTCCAAGTTCTGGAATAACTCCAAATATTTCTTCAATTCTTTGGTTTAATAGTAAAAAAAGCTTAGAAGATATAAAATTGAAGTTCGATTTCAACTTCTCTCTTTCCTTTTTTTTAATGTAGGACTTTACCCCTTGTAACAAAAGAAAAAAAAAATTCAAGTGTAAGTTCTGGCAAACCTAGTTTGGTTCTTGGAGTGGCAACCCTTGCACATTATCCCTGAACAAAAATTTGCAAGTACATTATTTTAAGCAAAATTAAGAAGATGATCAGCAAGTCGATCCAGAGAACTAAACTAAAGTTGTTCATCGCTTAAAATGTAACAAACCATTGCTAATTCCAAGCCACCTCCCAATGCATATCCTTGAATTGCAGCTACAGTAGGTGTTTTGCCATCTACCAAAAAAAAAAAAAAAATGATTTCAACGATCTGTGTAATAAACGTTTCAAGTAAAGCATGGCCAGGTGGTACAAAGGGTAGGGTTTGACCTTCAACTAGGTTGATCAAATCACGAGATATTTCAGCCAGAAACGAGTTGTCCTCTGCCAGAACCGGATGTGGGTAACAAAAATGGTTAAAAATATTATCCGTTTATTCATTGCTAATAATTAAAAACGTATTGGATTAAAAAGAAATTTTTACCGCTTGTCTGAATATCTTGCAAATAGATTGATGTCCAACCACTAGAAAATTTACCGCCACCCCCTTTTGAGGGGGATATATAAACAGTCAATACATTAGTATATCAGGGAATGGTATATCATATAGTTTGCGAAATTAATTGGAGGGGCCTAATTGTGGGGTATTAGGTTGAGTAATTGAGATATTTCCTAAAGTAAAACATTTATTAATCTTAATTCCCTAATTAGGGTAGTTTTATATTTTATTCCAAAACAAAGGTATTTTAACATCAATTAATTTCCATGTCATCATTTTATCCAAGTCAAAGACTAATTGGAATTAGATTATATACCGGGACAAAATTAAGTCCTTTAATATGACAAAATAGAGGCTTATGAGAAAATGTTTTTAGAGCTGAGAAAGTTTATTATTTTAACGCTTTTATGCATTAAAAAAATCAAAGAAATATTATGAGAGAGAGATAGGAAGAATGGGCGTCACTCCAGAAATTTATAAAGGAGTAAATTGTAATTTACAATCATTTTATTTTTTTCATTTGAGAATGATTTCAAAAAAAATTATTCATTAGTCGAAAGAAGAAAGAGAAAAAACAAGAAGATTGAAAATAGATGTTGATACGGAGTCTAATTGAATCCAAGTCCTTTTGGTTTTCGAATTAAGATTAAAAATTACTTTAGTTTGAAAAAAAAAAAAAAAAACTCTTTTATTCCACTTCTACAAATATCTATAAATGACATCATCTCGGTAACGTCTTTAAATGGATAAAATCTTATAACAAAATTTTTAGAGGAAATTTATAAATTTTTTTTATAAAAAAATGATTTAATAAAAATTTTAATAAAAATTTCAAATTAATAAATTTTAATGTGAAAATCAACGATATATAAAAATATTATTTAAAATTTAAATTTAATTGATATTTATTTAATAATAAAAATTATAATAATATTTTTATTAAAAATATCAATCTAAAAAATATATCAAATTTATTAAAAAAATTTTAAATTTTGTATACTTTATTTATATAAAAAAAAAACTTTTTAATCTATTAATTTTTATTTAATCATTTTTAATAAAAAAATTTATGAACTTCTCTTAAATAACTTCATTTAAGCCTTTTCCATCTTTAAACTTGTCTAAAGCTTAGAACATAAATATTACACCCATTAAATGGATATAGTGTAAACTTAAACTGAAACTCTATTTAAAGAACGAACCAAGCCTTGAACACAACATTTAACACTCAGGCACAGCTCCATCTAACCATGTAATTATTTATATGTATTTTATATTTATAATTATAAAAAATTAATTAAATAATATATATACAAATAAATACCTTATGCCTACATTGTTAACAAAGTCATTTTTATGTTTTATTTTGTTGATTATTTGTTTTATCATTAATTTTTATGATAAAATTATTTTTATTTTTTTATTTGATATATATATATTTACTTTATTTTTACAAGAGTGAAAGAAAGGAAAGAAAAACTTAAAAGGAAGGGAAATAAGTCTGGCTTTCTATTATCCTCCATATCCTTTTTAATCTTATATTCAATGTTCAATCTTTAATTATGTTAAGTAGCATTTATTGGTTAGCTAACTTAACTTTGATAAAAAGTAAAATTGTAATAATGACAATTATTAACTTAACCCTAATTGGACTAATGACAATTAACCTGGTTGAGTTGATGACAATTACTTTGGTTGAGTTTGTCAGAGTTATCTTTGTTCAGCAAAACACAATCACTGCTTTATTACTTTGTAAGTTGATGTTGAACTTGCAAGCTATCCTATCCATCTTAAATATTATCAAGATTTATCAGTTCTTTATCATTCAGGTGGAATGATTATGGAGAATTGGTCTTGATTTTGTTCTAGATGGTCAATCCTTCTTAGTATTGGAATAATAAATATTGAAGATGATTTATGTCTTCCATTTTGATAAATGTTCCAAAAGATCCAACACTTGTTTTTCAGTTGGTGGCAATTTTTCTTTATTGTAGGATCTTTGAATAAAGATTTTGCGGCTATCAATTGTATCAGAGATTTGAAGATAATGAGATTTTATTATTTCAAAATGCAATATTTTTACCTTGTCCATCATAGATATTTTTGTTTGAAATTGGTATTAATTAAAGGATGAGAATTTCTTTAATACTTGGTTAAACTGTTCAGAATTTTCATCGATTTTTTCAAGAAAAGGTCCATCAATTAATTTTTGAGTTTCTCATATTTGATAAAATTAGATAAATCTTTTTCTTTGATAAATCCCCAATAAATTGGTAATATTAAAATGGATATAGCAAAAAAGTGATAATTTTTTATGAAATCAATAAATTTTGATTTAATAAAAGCAAAGAATTGTTTTGTCAAATGAAAAGAAAATTTTAGTACAACTATTTGGCCTACTAGTCTAAGTTTGATACTTGTTATATCAAATGGTTCATCATCAAGTCTAAATTTTATTTTTAAAAAGGATTATTCTACTCTAATATTTTTAAAATATATCATAAAATTGTCTTCTTAAAAATGATAATCTACAAATTTTTCTTGTAATATTTTTTCCATTTCAAGAAGAATAAAACTATTTATTCTTTGAAGTATCTCTTTAGGTAAGAAATGGCAATTTTTTCAAATATTAAATTTTTCTTTAATTTTAATATTTTAGAAGAAAAAGTTTGTTTTTCAAAAATTTCACAAAGTTCTAAGAAACTGTTTATCTCTTTAAGAGAGTATTGATTTTCATCAATAGCAAAAAAGTTTGGATTTTACTTTTTTACAAAGTTACTTGTACATATTATTTTAAAAACAAGTTCTTGAAATCGAGCTTATTGTTCAGCTCGATTAGGTAAAATTGTGAAAAAACACTTATTTACAATTAGTTATAATTTTGTAATATGTATATTTATATTTTTATCTCTAAAATTAAGTATTTGTATCCTTAAAATTAAGGACAAAAAATTAAGATAGACAATCCCTCAATTATAAGATCAGTTTTAGGAAGATTTAGTTTCTTAATTTATCCACTAATTAGTTGTATATAAATCTAAGGTACTTGTATAATTCTTTATGAGTAGTTTTTTAATATACATTCAGTTTTGCTCTTAGTTTTTCACATGATATCAGAATTTTAAGCTTTTATTAGAAAGAAAATTTTTTTAGCTTTCATTACTAAATTCTATTTTAGGCCTTTATAGCCAAATCTTATTAAATCTTTTAGTTTTATTTTTTCCTATTTTGACCTTCATTGTCTAGAATCATCTCTGGTTAAACATTTACTATCAAGACTCATTTTAGTCTTGAAAAAGATAACATTGCTAGAAATTACAAAATCTTCTACTTTTGCTACCCGATTTGTAAAAGTAACAATTCATAAAACCATTAAAGTACTACAGAAGTCTCAAGAATAAAGAAACTTGAACATAAAAAAATTAAAAAATTAAGAAACCTATTGAAAACTCTTGAAAAGCCTACTGAAATATGTTTTTTGAGTAAAGAATATAGTTCAGGTAAAACTTTTGGTTTTCATGGATTAAATATATTAGTTAACCCTATTATAGGTTCTTAAGTCATTGACTCAAGAGTCACAGACCATATGACACATTTTTCATAAAAGTTTAGTACATATAGCCTATGTTCTAATAATAAAAAAAATTATTATTGTAAATGGTTCACTTACTACAGTGATAAGATTAAGAGACGTTCAAATTAACCCCTCGTTTATTCTTAAAAATATTTTTCATGTTCTTGAATTATCTATTAATTTGATATCTATATAAAAATTATTAGAGATATGAATTGCAAAGAGATTTTTTGTCCCTCTTATTGTGAATTTCAAGATTTGAGTTCAAAAAAAAAGATTGGATTTGATAAAGAAAATAATGCACTATACTATCTTGAGACATTAAACAAAACAAGTAATATAAAAAATAGTTTAACTTTATCATTTCTTTATGAAAAATCTCTCAATAAAGATAAAATCTAACTTTATCATTTTTATCTTGGACATCTTTTTTTTTAAACTTTGAAAAATATGTTTCCTTCTTTATTCAAAAGATTAAATGCTAAAAAATTTTATTGTGATATTTGTGAACTTGCAAAGTATAAACATGTCTTTTCCATTTAGCAATAAAAAAAGTTCTACTCTTTTTTACTTGATTCATAATGACATATGAGATCCCTTTATAATTTTTAATATTTCTAGCGCAAGATAGTGTGTTTCTTTTATAGATGATTGTACTAGAGTCTCTTGGATATTTTTACTTAAATTCAAATCAGATGTGAATAATGTATTTTTAAGCTTCCAAAACATGATCTATAATAAATTTAGAGTGAAAATCAAGAGATTTAAATTTGATAATATAAGAGATTATTTCAACTAGATTTTATCTATTTATTTTCAAAAGGAAGGGATTATCTATGAGTCATCTTATGTTAATACTCCATAGCATAATAGAGTAGCATAGGGTAACTGTTCTTTCTACCACATATTATAAATAGATTACCTTTAAAAATTTTGAAATTTAAAACTCATATGAAACTACTCTCACAATTCTATTTTAACTTTAATACCATAAACAATCTCACATCTAAAATATTTGACTGTACATCATTTGTTCATGTTCATACTCATAATAGGGAGAAATTGGATCTTAGAGCAATTAAGTGCATTTTTGTGAGGTATTCATCAACTCGAAAAAGGTGTAAGTACTATCATCCTTCTACCAAAAAATTATATCTGCAAATGTCACTTTTGAAAAAAGTAAACTATTTTTTACTTAACATTATTTTCAAGGGGAAACTTCATTCATGAATGATAAGGATAAAGATTTTTTTTTGCTTGATTTATCTTTCTTCAACATTTTCACCCATTAATTCTTTTGAGTGGAAACCTATTTCTTTTATGTTTAAGTTAAACACTGAAATTTAACTCTGAACCCATTCCAAACATAGAAGATATGACAAAAAATATTATTCTTGATTTTATGAAGGAATTACAAGTGTACTTAAAAAGAAATATTTCAATTCTTGAACCAGTGCAAGTTTAAAAACCTGATCCTCACTCTGAAAATGAGGTAACTACAGTCTTTGACTCTATTTCTCAAAATGAGCATGAATATCTTAAAACTATAACTAGTGATTATGATTTGTCTATTGCTATTAAGAAAAGAACCAGAAAATGTATTAAGCATCCACTATACCTAATCTCTAATTCTGTGTCATTTGAAAATTCTTACCATCCCACAAAAAATTTCTTATGATCATAAACATTATTTCTATTTCAACTATATTATCCAAAGCATTATCTAGTGAAAAATGAAAGCAATACATGAAAATAAAAATTAAGGCCTTAGAAAAAAGTAAAACATGAAAACTGATAAAGTTGCTTAAAGAAAAAAATTCAATTGAGTGTAAATGGGTTTTCATTGTAAAATACAAGGGGGATGGTACTATTGAAAAGTATAAAACCAGGTTGATAGCTAAATGCTACATTCAAACCTTTGAAGTGGATTATTAGGAAACTTTTACTTCAGTTGTTAAGATAAATACAAGATTTTGTTATCATTGGTTGTAAATTACAATTAGCAGCTTCAACAATTTGATGTAAAAAATACTTTTCTACATGATTTAAAAAAGATATATATATGAAGGTTCCACTAAGATTTGAAAGTCATCTAAAAGCAAACAAAGTATAAAGTTGAAAAAAAGTTTATATAGCCTTAAACAATTTTCTAAAGCTTGATTCGAGAGATTTACCAAAGTGATGGTAACAACAGGATATAAATAAAGTCAATGGGATTACACATTATTTATCAAGCACTCTAATTTAGAGAGAGTTACGATTCTATTAGTATATGTTGATAATACAATTGTAATCAAAGATGATGAAAAAGAAAAAAAATCTCTAAAATAATGTTTGGCTAGAGAATTTGAGATAAAAGAGCTAGGGAGACTGAAATACTTCCTAAAAATTGAAGTAGCTCACTCACAGCATGATATTTTTATCTCATAATAGAAATATGTGATGGATCTTTTAAAGAAAACTGAAAAGTTTGCATATAAACCTATAAAGACCTTTATAGATCCTAATCATAAACTTAAAGAAATTGATGAAGATGCTACTATATTTAAAGAGATGTACTAAAAATTAGTTGAAAAACTTATTTATCTCTCACATACTAGACCTGATATAGTATATGTTGTGAATGTGATAAGTCGATTTATGTATAGTCCTAAAAAAATGTACCTACAGGTTGTCTATTATGTATTACATTATTTGAAGATCAATCCTAGGAGATGTATTTTATTAAAAAAAAATTCAAGACTGGTTCTAAAGATATATACAGATGCTAATTATGTAGGTTCAGTAACTGATAAAAGATGCACCTTAGATTACTGCTCTTTCTTAGGTGATAATTTTATGACTTGGAGAAGTAAAAAACATAATTTGATTGCAAAATCAAGTGCTGAAGCAGAGTTTAGAGCAATGGCTTAAGAAATTTATGAACTACTATGGTTAAAGATTATCCTAAAAACTTAAAGATCAAGTAAGATAAACCAATAAAACTTTATTATGATAACAAGTCTGCAATAAACATTGCATACAATTCTATGTAACATGACAAAACAAAACACATTAAAGTAGATCAACATTTCATAAAAAAAAGTAGACAATGAGTTGATTTGTACATTGTATGTATCAACCAAATGTCAACTTGTAGATATGTTTACTAAAGTATCAAAACTGCAATATTTCATTAAATTATTTGCAAGTTGAGAATAAAAATAACTATTCACCAGCTTGATGAGAATGTGAAAAAAACTTATTTACAGCTAGTTGTAATTTTGTAATTTATATATTTATATTTATATCTTTAGAATTAAATATTTGTATCCATAGAATTAAGGATAAAAAATTAAGATAGACAATCCCTCAATTATATGATCAATTTTAAAAAATTTTAGTTTTTTAGTTTACTGACTAGTTAGTTGTATATAAACCTAACGTGCTTGTATAATTCTTTATGAGAAGTTTTTTTAATATACATTTAATTTTACTTTTAGTTTTTCACACAATTTTATTTTTTAGTTTTTTCACAAAAACTTAAGTTAATTTTGTCATTTTTTATGGGCTTTTCATACATTATTAAGTAGATTATATAATTTAGGGAGTATTTCGAAATTATAAAAATCTTTTATTTTTATAGGAGATTGTCTTAGTTTAAGTATTCTTCAATTCTCTTAAGAACTTCAAAATAGGAGATAGATGTCCATTGATTTGGATCCCGCGAGAATTAAAAAATGTTGAGAATTTAAACAGGTTCCATTACTGATTGTAATGAAGATTGTGGGAAAGAAAAATATGTTTTAGGAAAATAAAGATATCCTGAATTAGGATAAGAGATTAGTGGTTGAAAAGGGGTAGCAAATAATAATTCTAGATTAAAATTTTGAAGAGAAACCTTTTGTTTAGATTTCTTTTTTGAATGATGATCCATTGTCCTTATTGCTCAAGAGATTTTTTGCCTCTATCCATCTAGTCTATTCAAAAAATTAGCAAGAACATTATTAGTTCTTTTAATATATTAAATAGTAAAATTATATTGACATAAAAAGTTATACCATCTCATTCATCTAATTTCTTATTTTTTAAGAACTCTTTAACTGTTTGATTATTGGTTTTAATAATAAATTTTTCAGGTGCTAAATAAATATAAATTTTTTACTGCATTTTTTATTATTATTAACTCTTTTTAAAAATTAATGTATTTTATTTCATTAAGTTTAAATTTTCCTAAATTCTAACTGCAACTTAATTCTTGGATTTCTATTTTAGTTTTAAAAATACAACCCCAATGTTCACTAGAGGCATCTATTTTTAAAATTAATAATTCTCATGTTTTAGGAGATATACTTTTAGAATAAATATAAGATCTAATTTTACTTGTTTGATAATTTCAAAATCTTCATTAGTTCAGATAAAGAGTATCTTTTTTAATTTTTCTTGTAAAATCTTTTCCTTTTTCGAAAGATTTTTTAGAAATTGACAACCATAGTTTAAAAGACCTAAAAACCTTTGTAAATGTTTTTCATATTCCAATATTTATGAAAATTCTTTAATTTTTACAATTATATGATCTTGTCAAGTAAATCCTTCTGATGATAAATTTAATTCTAAAAATTCTATCTCAGCATTTTCAAGTTCTATCTTTTTATGGCTTAAAATTTTCCATGTTTAATAAATTTTGAGAAACTAAATTTAAATTTCATGTTGTTTTAGGTTTCAAGAAAAAATAAGAATTATCATCAATGTAAACGATACAAAAATCTTTGTATCTTTCAAAGATTGTATCCATCATCTTTGAAAAATTTATGGTGCATTACAGAGACCAAAAGACATGACTTTCCATTGGTAATGCCCTTTAGGTATACTAAATGCAGTAAAAGATTTTGATTTTTCAATAAGCATTATTTGTCAAAATCCTAATTTACAATCCAATTTATTAAAATATTTAACATTTTTTGTTAAATTTATTAAAACATCTTTGCAGAGGAATAAAATATCCATCAAAAACTAAATTTTGATTTAGCTTTTTATGGTTGATTACCATTCGAGCTTTTCCTCTTTTTTATTTAACATGGTTTCTTACCATAAATGCTGAAGTTGAATATGGACTATTAGTTGGTTCTATAAGTCTTATTTGTAAAAGTTCTATAATTTGAATACCGAATTCCTCTATATCTTATTTAGTATATATCATTGGTTTGACCCTAATAAAATAAATAGAAATATTTTTTGCTTTATATCTTATTATTATTTCTTTTCCATCAATTTCTATTACCACTATGGGGTGTTTCATTTGCTCTTATTTTTTAATTGGTAAAGCATTACTTCTACAACTATATATAGTTGCTCTTGTGTCTATTAAAACATTTAAAAAGTATGGTTTATATGTTTAAATGTAAATTCTACTTTAATATAATTGTAATACATTTTTGTTTGATTTTTTGAAAATGTAATTACTTCATCGTTTCCAATTTTATATTGGTTGATTATAGTCAAACTTTGAATCTCATTTCTTCTAGTATTTATAGAAGAAATTGAATTTAAAACTGAGTTTATTGAGTTATAAACCAAAATTTTTTAATTTTGACTACTGGTATCTCTTAAAAAAATAAGAATGTTTATATTTTTTGTACCTATTGGTTGAGGTTGAGAAAGAAAATATTGTTTATGTGAAATAAATGATTGTTTACTAGCAATACTTTTCGTGTCTTCATTATTTCTATTTGAGAATGAAAGTATAGAAGAATGTGAGGGTAAAACTAGATTATTATTAGAACTGTTTTCTCCATGATTTTTAAAATACAAGTTATTTACTGATGTAAAAAATTTCATAGGTTTTATTTTTCTATTAAAAAGAACAAATTCTGTAATTCTTTCCAACAACCATCCATGGTTATTGACAAATCTCTAAAATTCATTAATCTTGGTTTGATTTCTAAATCAAAAGGTCTGGATTCAAATATTTCTATAACATTAGAATCTATTTCTTTAATAGATGTAAAAATATTATTAGTAAATTCATTGATAATTGTCCCGTTTATAGATAGCTCATGAGCCATATTTTTAATTTTTGACTTTTTTGCCATTATTCTAAGTCTAAGGTAGTCTTTTATTAATAGAAACAAAATAATTTGATTTTATATTAAACCAAACAGTGTCTAATACAAGATTTGATTGTATTCCTCCTATTAGTGCTTTAATAGGATTTTCAAAACTTTTGTCTACTAATACTACTATTATTGGTATAACATTACCAACTTTGAATAAAGCTTTTATAGTTATCATAATTATTCATAAATATATATATCTAACTTTAGGATATTTTTGTTTAATTCTCCTGATTTTTTCTTTAGTGAATAAAGGAATATCTACAAAACCTTGATTAGAATCAGTAGCTATGATATTACCACTAAATTTTTCTATATATCTTTGTGTTTGTTGTTTGAATTTTGAAAAAACGAATAGTTTATATATTGCATCTTTCTTTAATGATTGTAGTTTTTTTAACAATTCATCTGAAATAGTAACATCTTGTCTTAAGACCTCACTTAATTTTGTCATTTGCAATTCTTCAACAAGTATATCTTTAGTTTCAGAATTGCTTTGATTATTAACTCCTAATCATCAAAATTAGATATATTTCAGAAATTAATTCATAATTAATTTTTTTAAAAAATTTTTTCTCTAAAATAAATTTCTAAATATCATTTTTCGAGAGTTTTAATAACTTTTTTAGCACTTTTTCCTTTATTAGGATATTGAATATTGAAGTGCCATATCACCTTTTTCATTACAAATGAAACATTTACATTTAGATTTCTTTTTAAAAGTTTTTCTTCTAACAATTTTTTTCCTTTTGTCAAATTTATGCTTTTTTAGCTTCCATTTGATCAATTTATATCTTTTTTTCTTTTTATATTTCTTAAAATAGGTTTTAGATCGAGATTTACATCCAAATTTCCATTCATTTTCTAATATTTTTATGCATTATTTATCACTTAATTCACTTTTTACTTGCTTAGCAGCCTTTATTTTAAGGCAATGTTTTATAATTTATTTAGAAACAAAATAAATTATATTTTTATAAAATCTAAATAATCTTTATTATCTTCTGTAGGGTTATGAAGTTCTAAATATTTAAGATACTGTTGATTACAGAGTTCATCCCAAGGAGATGGTAGTTTATAAAAATATTTTTCTTTTCAAATTTTAGAATGTGATTCATTCAATTTTTGGTATTCATGAATATATTTTTTTAGAAAATTCTTCTAAATATCCTGTGTCACATAATTTATTTTAGTTAATAAATAATAGCCTCATTGTTTTGATCAGCTTGTTCCATTCTTCCACAAATTTCATTTTTTAGTATATTTGTAAGATTTTTTTAACAAATATGAAATAGTAAAATTTGATTTTAAAAAGTTCTTTTTTTAACTTTCCTACTTTAGAGTTTTCTCATTTACGTAAAAATTACAAAACATCACCTTGAAATGTTTCATAAAAATAATTTTAAAAAAAATTTTTACACTAAGTATCTTTGTAGTTGTTTGCTATAATAGTCATAGATCATGCCCAATCTTTTATGGTTATTTCATAATCAATTATAGAGATTTTTGAAAAATCTAAATATGTTCCTCCTTGAGCTATAGTGCTTTTGTTTAAAGATTTTATAAAAATATATTATGGTATAGGTTCTATAATAGTTCCGGAAGATGTTCCTATTTGTTTAATTTTATCTTTATAAATATCATCTTTGGTTTTATCATCAAACCTATTTTTATCATCAATTTCTTGGTTAGAAATTTCTCTTAATTATTTTTTTCCTTATCAACTTTTCTTTAATCAAGATCCATAGGCGTAAGCTTAGTATCAATCTCTTCATCTACTTCTTCAGAAGATGAAGATTTTCTACTACTAGTTTCATCTTTTACTAATGAATTAGTAGTTAAAATTTTATCTTTTTTTTATCTTCTTCATCTGAACTACTTCCATCGATAATATCATAATATCATAATTAAGTATGTAATGATAATTAAACTTTTTAAAAAGTTCTATACATGTTTCATATAGTTCTATCACATTCAAATAATCAATCCTTTCTTTATAAACAGTGATTTTTTTCATTTTATACTTAAAATGTTCTATAAGACTTTTATAAGAGTTAAAATCTAATTTTTTTGCTTTAAAAAACTCAATTGGATTAGAAGATGATGGTTCATCATCCTTAAAAGTAAGAATAGCACTATCATAATATAAAGGTCTAAAGTTATTTGTTTGATTTTTATCAACTTCTAATAATTCTAATTTTTTTATTAATATTTATTAATAACTATTTAGAATCTTGATTTAAATCTAAACTAGTAACTTATCCTAAATTATCTATTTTTTATTCTAGTTTATCAACTTTATTAAATAATTTTTTTATCAACTAAACCATTAATACTAAACAAAAGGTTTCTTCTCAAAATCCTAATCTAGAATTACCATTTTCTACCCATTTTCAACCACCAATCCCTTACCCTAATCCAGGATATCTTTATTCTCCTCAAACATATTTTCCTTTCCTACAACCTTAATTACAATCAATAATAAAATCTATTCAAATTCTTAACATTTCTCAATTCTCGTATGATCCAAATCAATGGACACCTAACCCCTATTCTGACGTTCTTAAAAGAATTGAAGAATTGCTTAAACCAAGACAACCTCTTATAGCAATAAAAGATTTTTATAACCCAAAAAAGCCCCTGAATCATATAATCTATTTAATAATGTATGAAAAGCCCATATATTTGAAAGCAAAGCTAATTTTTTAAAAAGTGACAAAATTAACACAAGTTTTAGCTAATCAACCTGAACAACAAGCTCAATTTCAAAAACTTATTTTCAAAACAATGTGTACAAGTAACTTGCTAAAACATCAAGATCCTGACTTTATTGTTATTGACGAGAATTTATACTTCCTTTAAAAGATAAACAATCTCTGAACTTTGTGAAATTTTTGAAAAAGAAACTTTCTTCTAAAATATTAAAATTAAAGAAAATTTTAATATTTTAAAAAATTATCTTTCTTTTACTCAAAGAGTTATTTGAAAGAATAAATAATTCTATTCTTATTGAAATAGAAAAACTATTACAAGAAAAATTTACAAATTATCATTTTTAAAAAAACAATTCTATAATACATCTTGAAAATGTTGAAATAAAATAACCCTTTCAAAAAATAAAATTTAAATTTGATCATAAACATTCGATATAATAAGTATCGAACTTGCATTAGTAAGCCAATTAGCTGTACAAAATTTTTCTTTTCATTTGATAAAACAATTCTCCACTTACATTAAAACAAAATTTATTGATTTCATAAAAAATATCAATATTTTTGTTATATCCGTTTTAATATTACCAGTCTACTAAGGATTTATCAAAGAAAAAGATTTATCCAACTACATCAAATATGGGAAATTCAAAAATACGAGATTTATCAAAGAAAAAAATTATCCATTAAAAAATTGATGGGTGAACCTATTTTTGAAAAAATCAATGAGAATTCTGACCAGCTTAACCAAGCATTAAGAAAGTTTTCATCTCCTAATCAATACCAATTCCAAATAGGAATATTTATGATAGACAAAGCAAAAACACTGTATTGTGAAATAATAAAATCTCAATATCCTCAAGTCTCTATTTCAACATATGACCGTAAAATCTTCATTCAAAGATCTTACAATGAAAAAAAATTGCCACCAACTGAACTACAAGCATTGGATCTTTTGAAATATTTATAAAAAATGGAAGACATAAGACCATCCTTAACATTTATTATTCCAATACCAAAAAGGATGGACCATTTAAAACAAAACTAAGAACAATTCTCCATTCAGATGATGAAGAACTAATAAATCTTAATATATTCAAGATGAATAGGATAGCTTGCAAGGTCAGCATCAACTTGCAAAGCAATATAGCAGTGGCCATATTTTGTTGAACAAAGATAACTCTGACAAACTCAATCAAAGTAGTTGTCATCAACTCAACCAGGGTTAACTATCATCAACCCAACCAAGGTTAAGTTAATAATTGTCATCATTACAATTTTACTTTTTATCAAAGTGAAGTTAGCTAACCAATAAATGCTACCTAACATAATTAAAGATTGACTATTGAATGTAAAAATACGAAGGACAATAGGAAGGAATACTCTCTTCCCCTTCTCCTTTAGTCTTTCTTTCCTTTCTTTCACTCTTGTAATTTCTATCTCTAGTCTAATTGTGTTACCCAAACCCAAGACAAAATACATTGGACAAGATACTGGAATATCAATTGTAGCAATCTCATTTAGACACAATTCAATTGCCCAGATAACCCAGAGATGAAAATCAATGTTGATTTATTGCCTCGAAAATAAACTTAAGATAGAGAAGCTATAGCTAAAATAGAAATTTTTGGATCAGAAAAGCTGGAATTCTTGAATTTCTATCAGAATGTTTGGAAAGCACAATAAGTGAACCGCTGATAGTAATCAGCTCTTACAGTTTAAGACTGTTTATAGCACCATTAGTTTACCCTTTTTTAGGCATGGCAGCAAGTCTGGTGTACATTCTTGCCATAGACTGGAATCCTCTGATATCACCAGACCTTAAAAGATTGCCTGTCCACATGCAGGAAAGGTGTCTGTTAAGGATAAACATCAAGCATAAATGCAGCTCAAAGTTCCATAGAATTTATATAGCCAATAGAGGTGCCAATATATCAAATGCCCAAAGAAAATACTAATAATTCCATTCCCACCTCTAATGGAAGGAAGCAAGCATAATAGAAACAGTGACAGCAATGAGGGCAGGAAAAAAAGAATACTGTTAGAAGGAGGAAAAACAGATATATCTACGATGCTTATATACTATTTCCGGAAATATAAGATAAGAAATTAACTTTTCATTTCTTCAGTTCACCAAGGTCATAGTTTTTGGTTAAAAAGAGTTTTTTGACAACATTTCCTATCAGAAAGAAGTAAATTCTTTAAGATCCAAGAACTTTCTCACATGACAATATACATCCGAATCCAATTAAAGTAGTAAAAGGAGAACATTTGTAATCACATTTATATTTAAGATAATCTTTTACCATTTCCCTCAGTAAATTTATAATGTATGAAGCAGAAAAGAAAAACATTAAATAGACCAACTTACCAGAATCACAATTAAGCGGGCTATCCGGTTCTGGATGAGCCATCAAAGCTATTATAGCCCTACAAACAGACTGAAGTGTCCAAGCAGGGCTCCATGCATTCTTCAATATATCAAGGCAAATCTCTCCTGTCTGTGCAACTAATAATAAATCAAAACTAAACCCTCAATTATGCGTCTTGAATTATCACAAATTAATAATCTTTAGACTTATCAGAAGTGGGATTCCTACAATATATGCGTGTGTGGCAATAGAATGGATGACCAAGCTCTACTGTTTTACACGAGTAAAACAAGTTCTAGGGCAAAAAATTCATATATATAGAAGAAGATTGTAATGTTGCTGATTTTTGTTTCTAACATTATGATCCAATTTATCCACCCTAGCATTCTGGTAATTAAGATGAAAGTGCATAGACATAAGGTTTTGCATCAATTTGAAGAAGATAGTGTTTACTAAATAAAAGCAGAATCTTCCTTAGCCTCATACAATCTGTTGGTGGAAAAGGTTCTCATAAATCTCTCCTAACCTTCTCTCCCTAGCCATATTAATTGACAAACTTGAATACTAGATTGTGCAGAAACTAATAGGTACTATGGTGAATAAGTACCGTTTCTCCATCAAGGTCTTTTTGGCAGTCATGGCTGCCAAGTTAAGAAACAACAAGTATCCCAATTCTCGAAAGAAGGAACGAAAAATCATAAAATTTTAGTTAGATATTAAGATGCAGTCTTAAGCGTTGGCACATCTTTCTTGCTTCCATTTTATGCTGTCAAATATTCAAGTAGAACATATAACGTTATTGTGCCATAGAATTTATAACTTGAAATGCACATTGGGATGAAAATTTTTCGTCAAGAACCGCACTTGAGGAGGTTGCAAAGGGTACTGCTCAGGAACAGCAAAAGCAAGCTGGAAAACTCCACCTTCATAAGGTGTCTCAGATGGCCCCTATAGAAAAAGGTCATATAATTTAGACAAAAATCAAAACATTAATAATGTCTACCATATGTTTTTCCTCGGTTTTACTTTGAATCAACCTTGATAAGAGCAGTCCACTTAAATATGTTGGAATCATCACAAACAAGTTGAATATCTGGATCGGCAGCCTTTTCTCGCTACACCTCTTTGTATTCCTTGAACAACCTAGCTCTTGATGCCTTCATAAAAAGATTTCAACAACATTAATCGAGGGAAAAAAAATTTTTTTTGACAAAAACCCACACTAAATTCTTAGGTAATCTCCATTTATTTGATTAAAAACACAACAATACATAATTAAACCAACAAAAAACCAAGAAATCTTAGTAAATATCAGCTAACCTGCATTTTTGGTCGCTTGCTGGAATTTCGAAGATACTTCAACAAATTATATGTTTATATATCAGCGTGACAGATAGCTGCAGAACTGAAAGCAAGAGGTAACGTTGTTAACAATTTTAAACCACCAAATTGTATATTATTTGCGACCAGAGCCATAAGGATTTGCGAAAATAATTAATCATCAACGGTTTGCTGGGGATCAGATCAAAAAAGATAGGGATTCAAAAAATAAATCAAAACGATAATTGATAATTAGAAAAGAAAACAAAAGGAAAAGGAAAAGCGAGCTTATTTGAATCTGACCTGGTGAAGTTCCTTGGGAAGGGAGAAAAGGGTAGCTTTCTTAGGTCGTCTGTTGATTTTGGTAATGAGAAGGGAAAAAAGCTCGGTGAGTGGAGTTTTGATTCCGTGTTTCACGATCTATTTTTATTTTGATGTCAATGGTCATAAACTGCTCTATGATTGACGCTTAACCCTAGGCGAATAAGATGGACTCTGGTAGGATGATTTAAGATGCGTAACCAAACAAGGACAATGTGGCATTAACCCTAGAAATTAGAAAAGCTTAAACGCTTCTGTAAGAGCAACTTGTAGGATCCAAAAGAGAAAAAAAGTTTTAATGGCCGGTTCGACGATTCTATCGAGACTATCATCGGCTCGGTTAAAGGCTCTTCCTTTCAAGCTTAAAAGCAATAAATCTGGGTTACCTATGATTTCTCCACTGAATTCGAGCTCTCAGACTGAGGTTGCTTCTTCAGTGAAGCGCATTTCTGCGATTTCAAGGTGATTTTTTTTCTAATAAATGTTGGGCTGTAAAGTCATAAAATGGATTATTCGCTTTTCCTTTTACAGGTTTATGTAAATCTTTTTCCGAAGGTCCGTTAAGTAATAACAGTGTTTCTTTTTCCCTTATTTGCTCGGGATTTTAGATTACCAGTGGAGCTAAGCTGCTTAATCTCAATGATGCCATTACACAGTGCAGTAGCTTCGGCTCGCCTCAGATCATTTCTTGCCATAGAATCTCAGAGTTGGGGTTTGATTCCTCAAGGTTTCTCTCTCACTAAACACATGGAATGATTTTTATTTTTGGTATCCAATGTTCATTGTTTTAACATTGCCAGAACTAAAGCTTATTAATACAAAAAAAAGGGACTGGTTAAAGCAACATTTTGATCTTTAGAAAAGCTCTTTATGGTTAGTAGCCAATTTGGCTATGATGCATCTAAAGTTAAGCATTTGCTTCATCTATGATGCATTCGAGGTTGACATTTTAAGACGTTTTCTCTAATACATTTGAATGTAAATAGTTCTCCATAGAGCATAGTTTGTTGCATGTGTTTTGAATCGTCCTTGAGCATTCACTGGTAAGGACATGCCTTATTTGTTGATAGTTCGTTTACTCAACAAGCTGAAACTATATATATGCTAGATAAAGTACAATAGTTTATACTTTATATAATGATGCTAAATTGATTGAGTAATATTAAAGACAATGAATATCTTGTTTATGTTGTTCTTTCTAAATGTTTTGGCAATTGAGCGTAATGATCGGTTACGAGAATGAATCGGTTGTTCTAATTCACGTTGCCTTCAATGTTGCAGGTATCTCCATGCCTTTATAACAGCACCCTCTTTTAGTAGTTGTTAATTGTTGTCAAAATGGAGTGCAGTTCCATTCTGAATTTGAAATCTGTAGGGGTTAATAATTTTCTCATTGGCTGTTATGACATCAAGATGAATGCTGGGAGTGTTGATCAATAAGAAGCCAGAAAGACGTGAGTTGGCATCAAGAAACTTTGATCCCTTGGATTGAGCCAAATCTTATCTGTGTATGCTTCATCACATCAAAAATTAATTTAAAGTAAGGTTCTTGTTAAGGTTTATATATATATATATATGTTTTTCGTTAAGTTAAAGTTGAGGGAGATTGCCGACACATCTCTACCTCTGCGTTTCTTTTTTAGTAGTATCAACGATCTTCGCTCTGTCTTTCTTACATGAAAAGTTTGTAATTTCAGGAGGATGGCAGTACGTACCATCTGTATGGTCTCAATTGTTCTATAAAATTTAGGATTCTAAACATTTACTCCTTCCTTACCCGCCAATGAAAGAAGTAGACCGTAGTTCGGCTATCCAGTTACCGGTAACACTGAAGTAATTCCAACAATCTCAACTACTAAAACTTGACTATGTGCATCTTTAACTCTTTGAGAGTAATCCTCTGGGAGAAAAAGTGAATGATGAAAGAGTGCCTCAGTGCTCTAGCTGACTTGCTCGGTTTAAGCAATCTGCCATCCCTTTCCCAATCCTATCCAACTGAGTCATTTTTTTCTCTTAGAACAAACAGTTGTTACGCCCAGCCAATATCAGATTAGAAATCCATGTCTTTTGTCTTGCAAACGAATTACATGAAGAAATGGGAGAGTTTGTTGTGCTTCTGCATGATTCCACAGACAAGAATGTTCATTCAATACTTCCAAAGCTCACCAACACGAATTCCTCGAAAATTACTTTTTTTAAAACCTTCGTACGTGTCTAAGAAAGAGGGTTTCTGATAGTTTTAACTCTGAAAAAGAGGGCAATGGAAAATTAGTTTAAAAAGAGACTTTGGCCTCTTATGTACCAAAAAAACTAAGTTGAATGATTGAGTCGGGGCATCCAGCTCCTCATAATGTACTTGGTATAACAACAAAAGATGAGTTTTCACCAAGGCAAACTGTGCACAAGAATACAAAAATGCCTAGTCCTAAAGCGTAGACAAATTCCATAATCTGTTCTAATGTGCCATTAAATAGAACTCTACACATGTGGCACAAGACGAAAAAAATTCTACACAACCCTCTAATTCAATAAAAGCAAATAGCAAATCCGGAAATGCAAAATATTATAACAGCCTTACAATTCAAAATGCTTACGGAAAATTTATGCCTCAGCCTTTAAACTTGGAAAGAAATTCAACATATACATTATATAACAACAAAAACAAATTTTCCACAACTCACAGAGAGAACCAAATATAAAAAAATCAACCAAACCCAAAGAGGTGATCTTTCCATTTTCTCTACAGGGAACGTACATGATTCTAATGCCAAACATGCAACACAAAATGAGTCAAGAGACTGGTGAAGAATATACTATATATTAGAAATTTGAAAAATATTTAAGGAAATGAAAGAAAGAAAATGAGAAAAAGGAAACAAGTTAGCCACCAAAAAATATAAAATAAAAAATGAAAAAAGAAAAAAAAGAAGCAAATTCCAGGTTCACATGCTACCAGCTCTTCCAGGAGCGGTTTTCGTTGATTTAATTTTTGCCATGTCAACAAGGTCTCCAAACAGCTTATCCTCTGGTTTTGAAGGCTTGCTCGGTGGAACGTAATACGAAGTGGAAACCTGGTTGGAAGAGTTTCTCAAGCCATTTTCATCTCTGGTGGATAGCCCATACATTTGCTGATCAAGAAACTGCTGCTGACCATAGCCATATGCTCCCATTTGGTTGCCATACATTTGTTGAGGATAGATGGAAGCCATTTGCCCACCTGGCATTTGCTGTGGAAGCATGCCCATATAATGTGCTCCCTGGAATGGTTGGGGATAAAACCCACCAAACTGGTTTCCCTGAACAGCCTGGTTATTAATTGCTGACAAATGACCGGTTGTGATTGGCTGAATGTACATACCCCCCACCTGATCACTTTCAATATGTTGAGGTCCTTGAGGTTGGCCATTTGTTACAACTTCTTGAGTAACCATTGACTGGGGATATTGAGAACCTGCAACCGGGCTAGAGTCCACTGCCTGTGCTTCCCAGGGAGGCGGTGGTAGTGAGCCACTGCTCTGGGCACCTTCTCAACATGAAAAATGTAAGCTTCATAAATTATAATGTAGTAGTGACAAGAACATAACTATTCAGCCTGCCAAAGAAGCCTAAAACTCACTACAGAAATTTGGTGAGAAAAAAAGACCATGACGATATATATTATTGATTTCCTAGAGTGAAATGTGGCATGCTGTGATTACATGTGTCTGACCCTAAAAGCAAGAAGGTTCTGTGCCAAAAGTAAAATGCTCTACTTATACATGAAAAGCCTATTATAAACAGAAACGAACCATAGACAGGGGAGGGGGGCTGCTGCTGCTGAACCAACTGACCATTCCAGGCAGGACCTGTGTCTTGAGCATATGACTGCTCATATCGGGGTGATCCAATGTTTGGTGCAGTTCCATTTGGATGAAAATTCTGCTGCTGCTGTTGAGGAGTCAAAGGATTGGTTTGTCCAGCCAAACCCAAAGACTGGGTGTTAACAGAATTGGAGGAGTTATCATCAGAGAACATATCAAAGAGAACAAGAGCAGTCTGCTGCGATGCAGGAGTTGTTAGTTGTGGTTCTCCCAAAGGAACAAGGGCCAGTGAATTATCTGCCTTTGGTGAATTGTAGTCATCACCACTAAGCAGGTCCATTTTGGGATTGACTGCTGCCGGAGGATTTGAACCATTAGTTGCAGGAGGAGCAGAATGCAATAACTGATTAAATGGTTGAGAACTTGCACCAGTGCTTGAGTTGGATCTGCGAAGAAATCCTGTTAGTTAAAGCTCAAGCTACCAGAAACATCTGATCAAGGATTTCAGTTAACCCAGAATTAAATAAATTTCAATCTCAATCCTAGCAACCTAAAATTTTAAAAGCAAATCAGCCACTCCTTACAGAGATAAATACACTACTAATCACATGATCTAAAATTGTTCAAAAGGTTTCCACTTCAACATAATGAAGCACCTGCAATAAGGCAACTAATTTCGAAAAACCCAGCAACCAATTCTACCAAGGATTCCTTAAATCAAATAAATCAAATTGGTGAAAGAAACTTGTAACCAAGGTCCAGGATGCTGAGAAGAAGAGCATGATTAGCACCAGTAACGCGTAGGACAAGAAGAGTAATGCAGCACACATAACAGAAGTTATTATTCTCAGCATATTCTATCATTTGCTGTAGTAACACAAAACACCAATATTTTTAATCACCAGATCCCCGCATACAGTAATCCAGTTCAAAGAGGCCTATTACCTCCCCTCGGATTGCTTGCTGCTATCCCCAGTATCAACTAGGGGACCATCGACATTCACAAGTTCTCTTGCAGGTTCAAGCTTAGGTTTGTCTGCTTGAGAAGTTCCTGAAGCTATTGCTTCATGCTTTGCTAGTACGCGCTGCAAATCATCATTCAATGATAAACCTTGATGTAGAAGTGACTCATCCCTACAAGAGATAGAGAATCAAACTGATAAGTGTTTTAAATATAAAATATTTCACACAATTCCTTCTATCATTCCACAGAGGTTAGAAACTAATTAGCTATGCAACTCATACACCACAAATGCCAGAACAAGTGACAATATCATACAGAAATTGAATAGAAATGCACACAAAGATATTCATTGAGATACTCATTGAAAGGTTTAAGAAAAAATTGAACATAAAACAAATCAAATCCTTCACATAATGCTGTGGCATCTAGTCACCATAGCATTGAGAAGAATATAATTGAATAAAATAATGAAGGCATTTGATCTCAACATTCCTCAGAAATTTTCTCCCTCCTTTTGGTCAAGCATTTTGACAAGTGATACTGGCACAATCACCCCAAGGACCAGGTAATAAAAACATAATGCATCAAAACACCCACACAGATAATATCAAGTCACTGAAATACAGAAAGTTTCTAAGGGCCACTAGGAAGTTATAGTAAAGAAGCATGTCCTTACGATGTTGAATTAATAAGGTGTACAACTCTTTGTTTGTTGGTACGGCACTGCTCCACTAAGTCAACAATCACCTCCTGCCGAAGTCCCTGAAATTGTAGAAGAAAAAAATCAGTAAATAAGCAAATTAAAAATGAAATTAAAAAAAAAAAACACAACAAGCATTATAACATGAATAGAAGATTAGCGGCATGAAACTTAATGAACTTTTGAAAAATTTTTCATTATAAGAGCTGGAAAAACGTAAAGTTTACACTGAAAAGCTGGCCACAATCTGATGAATTTGAGCATTGTCAACCAAATTATTACACAAATGTTAGTTATATTAAGACTTCAGTAGCCACTTTAAATCCAATTAATGGCTCATCACTTGGAAACTATATTACTATACCCTTGTGGGAACACAATCGTTTTAGCAAGTAAACAACGTATCTTCCTTTTCTCTACTTTTCAAATTGTGAACATATACCTCCTTTTTTCCAGGATCTAATGCATTTAGCATTTCTGCAAGGACATCCATAATACCCCGCGCGTTCTGAATTTCTGTCAAACTGATAAATAAAACTCCAGTTAAAAGACTAGATGCATCATCCAAGATAAAATCTAAGTAGGAAACACTAAATTAGAAATCTAATATTGCTATCAATAATATCACATTTTTTCAACTATTATAACTGCTCTAGCCTGTGGAAAGTTTGTATTGCTCTATTTCTAGAGGAAAAGGGTAATCATTAGCGTGAGAACACCATAGCCATGTTTACCAGTTATGGACAGGGAGCACTGCTGACCAAAACCGAGAAATTAAAATAAGTAGGAACTTTTTCACCCAATAACTCAATTTGATCTCTCTAAAAAGAATATTAAGGAGTGATAAAAAGTTTGTTTTGACAATACTCCTACTTTAATACATAGAAAATACTAAATTAGCCATATGCACCGAAAAGAATGGAATACTATCCTTATTAAACAATTGAACCTCACTGCAAAACCCATATTCAAAACATATTTCAATAAGCTCTGTAATTTATTTATTAGATAATGATAATAAGAAGTTATTATGAGGAGCATACTTTCGCTTAACCAGATTATTGCAGCACCTCAGTAAGAGAAGTTTCCATCATAGAACTGAAGAGGAATAATGGAAAACACAAAAAATAACCATGGTTTTACCACTCAAACAACTAAGGAGTAACAAGAATACCTCAGGGTTGGGAACTCAGACTCTGCAGAAGACTCAGCTGTCTCTTGCTGATCAGAATTGCGAATATTTTGGGGATAAGAAGACAAAGGTTGTGTTTGAGGAGGAGTAAACACAGGCGCAGACCTCTCCGTTCTTGAGGGGAACACTGCCCCAATATGCTGAAATAATAAACCAGCTTGGCTCAGAGAGAAAAAGAGAGAAAAGGCCATATTAAGTAAAAGTACTACTCGCATAACAGCATGTTTTGAAGACAATGAGAGAATCATGAATATGATATTGCATATGAGGAAACTGATCCCAAGAAATGCAGCATGTCTCATACAGTTTGAGATGAGAGGCCTCAGCAGACATACCAACAACTCTTGGTATGCACCATAATATTGTGGATATCTTGCCCTTGCACCTCCAAAGGCTTCTTGCCAAGTGTCAATCAGAGTCAATATCTTCTCTTTGACATTAAAATCAGGCTACAATTGAAAAGCGCAACAACTGAGAACAAGTTTTACTAGGAAGAAAGTAAATAAAAAATAGGAGTTAAAAGTACTTCCTACCCTTTTCTTCACTATTTTGACCATCTCATGCAGAACACCTCTTTCTGCAACATGCATATGGATAATGTCCCCACAGTTTTTTATGATAGTCTCTAATAGCTAAAACATAGGAAGTAGATCAGAATTTAAACAAGTATGGTACTATGAAAGAAAACGCAGATCAAAAAGACAACAAAAGTGATAATCATATCCAGGCATTAGTAGAAACTAATGTCAAAGTTATCAGTAGCTTACAGTTAGTGCAAGAAGTTGAACTTTAGGATTTTTACTTCTGAGCCGCTTTTTTATGCCTTTGACAACATCTTTCACTTGCCTGATAAATAACAAAAAATATTTCAATATAAGATTTAGAAAAGCACTAAAAATTCGAACTTAAAATATATAAATCCAAGCAGCTTCCAGCCAACCTCACTTCCATCTCCCCTCTAGGGAGAAATTTGAAAAAGTAAAGCCAATGTTAACCAGAAAATGAGGAAACTAAACCTTTAGGTCCTTTCTGCTTTCACAATAACTCACATTAACTAAATAGCTACCAGAGAAAATGACCAAAAATAATTAACCAAATCACTAGTATAAAAATTAACCAAAATCTAGTTCATTTTTTAGAATGAAAATTTAAACATTAGGAATGATAAGGTCATAGGCATTAAAATCATCTATCACATAGTAATCTTCAACTTTGAGAATAGAAGCTGAGCTCTCTATCATTAATCAATTTTTTTTACATGAAATTAAATCCTCTATCTATCAACAAAAGCCATATTTAAGAGCTTTATTATCAAACAAATAAGAAGATTCAAACTACAACCTAACCTGATTCTCTTATTTGGTTTTTCATACAGCCCGTGTTGTTGTTGTTGTTGTTGTATTATCAAACAAATCCATGAATTAAATTACATATTGAACAGAGAAAAAGCAAAGCAAACTGATCAATCCTGATAAACTTCCTGAACCAATTCTCTCTCTTTAAATTTAACTGCGATAAAAGAAAATTCGTTATTAATTTCCCTTAAATCTACAATTAGTAACAGAACAAACAAGAGGAGAAAAAAATTAAAAAAGTAAAAGCAAATCAAATCCCGAAACAAGAAAGAAAACTAGATTCACAATATTCATTTTCATTTTTTTTCATCAAATTGAGACGCAATCGTTAACAGAATCATAAGAACAATAACAAAAAGACTAAAATCCAGTGCGACGCATACCCAGGGTCGTGATTAAGCATGTCGCAGATCTCGATATTCCTAGCCCAATCAGGCCCGACCAGCAAGTCGCTCGTAGCTCTCTCCACCATAGAGTTCACCATCTTCACTAACAAGAAAAAAAAATTCGCACACACAAAAAAGGAATAAAAGAGATCAATCTAATTCCGTTCACCGTCCGGCGAGATCGCAACGAACTGCAGAATATCCCGGAAACTGCTCCGAAATACTCGCTTTATCGAATAAATCAAACGGTCCAAAATCGGCAGTTCTCTTTCTCTCCGTCTCTCCCTTCCCCTCCTCGCTTTTCTCACCTTTTCTGTCTCTGTGAGATCAAATTAAATTGGTTTTCATTTTCCGTTGAGAAAAATAATTTGTTTTTTTCTCTGCCCTTCCTTTTTTTAACTTTTTCTCAATTTTTTGGTCGGTGAAGTGAAAAAAGGAAAGACCAACCACAATTGACCACGTGTAGAAGACGATACACTTGCCGTATCCAGATGTACTTGTCCTGATGCCGAAGGTTCTGTCGACCGCTTACATAAAACGGTTTTTTATCGTTAGCTGGACTCGTTGGTTCGTGCAGGTGATTTGTGGAGTTAAAATGGCCAAAGCACGGTGTCGTTTTGAGGATATTTAACTTTGAAGGAACTACTTTTACGTCACCTAGTGGGGATAGATCTATTCTTCACCGGCCAATGAAAAGACAAGTGGTTTCTTGTAACAATAAACTATTTTTATTTAAAATTTCGTTTTTTTTTTCTTTTTTTAATGATTGAGTTTCAAGTCAGAAAGCGACCTAACTTTACTAAATGCAGAAATAATTTTATTTTGAAATAAAAAATAATTGAATTCTTGTGGTAGTGATTAGTTGCTTTATTCAATAATTTAATTTAATTGGTATATCACCATTGGTTTTTAATTAGTATTGACAATTGCTCCTTCCGTCATATTTTTATTTGTTTATTTTTTTAGATATTTTATAATTATGTATTTTTTTAATATCTAAAATTCTTAAATTTTATATTTTAAAAATTTTTTTATAATTTTTTTATTTTTAATATTAAAAATCATGAAATTTTAATTTTATAAAAAATTAAAATCTAATATTAAATTCATTAAAATTATAATTTTTTTTCTTAAATTTTGTAAAAATTAAATACACCAAAATAATTTAAAACGAAGAAAATACTATTAGTAAGTGAAGGTTTTTAAATTCAAATAAAAATTAATCCTTTAGAATACTTTTTACATTAAACAAATGAATAAGCAACTTTAAACTCATTTCATTTGGTTTGATGTATTTAATTTTAAAAGGTTATTGCCAAGTTGATAAGAGTTTTACTTACTTGGATGTCCATAAAATTATTTTATAGGAGAAAATTAAGTATGAAAAGTAAATCATTACTTACAAAAAGTTGACAAGAGATCTATAAAAGGGATATATCTGAAAAAACATAGGTTCTTGAGACATTCAAGTCACAAGTTGAGAGGAAAAAAATTTTTTTTTTTTTTGTAAATTTTTTTAATATGTGGTTAGTTTTTGTAATAATGTTTTAGATGATGTATAATTATTAATAACTTATGTAGTCTTTTCTTTTTATAGGAGAGTAAAGATCACTTGTTTTTTGCTTGTGGCTTATCCAAGCAAGTTTGGCAGAAAGCTCTGCTAAATTCTTCTGTCAAGAGACCTTTTATTAATTGGAGTGATGATTTAAATTGGGCAAATGTTAACTCTAGAGGTAAATCATTTCGTGTCATCTCATTGAGGTTTGTATGAACTGCCATTAATTATTATATTTGAAGGAAAAGGAATTGTCGAAAGCATACCAGCAGAAGACTCCGTAAGAGGTGTATCAACAGATTACAGGTTGCTGTGGACGTGAGGACTTGGTTTTTATGTTGTTTCAAATGTAACAAAAAGATTTAAACAATTATATATGTTTATTTACATTGGGGGTATAAAACTATAAAGTAGCATCATAATTAGATTTTTGGGGTTTTCCCTATTGTTACTTTATGTAGTCAGACTTGTCTCTGTGTTCTTTTGGATTTTAAAATGAAACTTTCAATTAAGGAAGAGGTACTCGGACTGAAGAAGGACCAGATTTCATGTCCTCTAGGATAAAATTCAAGAGAGTCTGGGATATATAAGAACTTCTTTGCCTACAGAGAAACACAAAGGAAATTATCAATGCTACAAGTTATGATGTGGTAAAAGTTTAGACCCCTTTTCATTTTCCTGCTAAACTTGACTAAAGAATCATAAATAAAAGATCATATCAAAAAATAATATTTTGGAAGCACTTACAGTTTGTACAAGAATTCTTCCTATAGTCTCCCGATCAAAAGGAAGAACTGTTTTCGCCATTGATGCTGACCTTATCATCTGGTCAACATATTGTTCTAATTCATAGAGGTGTTTGAGATGTGGAAAACACACAATGAAGCTTGATAAGTACCGATTAACATATGAATATATAATGAGGAAAAAAAAAGATAACAATGACGTGGGATTTCAATGGCTTCTTCATTCTAACAATTCATAAAAAGTAAAAAGCGTCATACATATATTTTTCTCTCCTTGGTTGAAAAGCAGTCAATCTTTTTGTCATCAAAGCCTCAATCATAATAACATTCCAAATTTGGACAAAAAGAGTTCTTGTTCTACTGACATATTCACTAGCCCGTTCATTATTGCAGCAGTATCAAAGACACCATGCCCCCTATGAACCATGTGATCTTTCATAAGGATCATCATAGTTGCAGCATTGGATACTATTCCACCAAAAATGCTAGAGTACATGGCTAGGTATTGCAGCTTTCCTTTGTGGTTTTCTCTGTTCTGTTGTAGCCTCTCAATAGCCTTAATAAACCAGAATTTTAGATGAAAAAAAAAAAAGGAAGAAAAAACACAAACATCACTGATATCCAAAGTAAAAGAAATATGTAAAAACATTACTGTTACACATGTGACAAAGCTGTCAACTTTATTCAAATCGTATCAAATTTGGTTCCAAAATTTTTAAATTTGCTTTGTAGAATTAAGTCATCTGAAACGCACCATGTAAGAAACAGATGATAAAGAAGACAAACCTTTGAGCAAGACAGGAGATGAATGTCTGATAGTTATCAGTAGAATCTGCCAGAAAACAAAATGATCAAAATTATCCATCAATCAAAATGGAAAAAACAAATGCAGAATTTATAAGAAACATAAACATTATAAGCAAATGATGTAATATGAACAGAAGTAATTTGCCAAAATAGAAAGACGATAACCAATCAAGGGTTCAGTTTGATTCGAACTTCTAACGATTCTCAATTCTCTAACAGTCCCTTGTTTCTTAAGTGAAAGATTTCGTGGAACAACATATAAAGCATACAAGTAATCGTTGTGTCTTGTGGGAATATGGGACATGTATTTTGGGAGAGAAGATGACAGAGAAACCATGGTAGCTATAGAATCTGTTATTGGTTGACTGAAGAATGAAGATGTCTGTTTCTGTTAGAAAGCTACACAAGTAGTTGACTCTGGTTCTAGTGGATTGGATTCCTCCGAGATCAAGGATAATAAAACTCCGCCGAAGTTGTTCGCCACTCTTTGATGACGGGTGAGTAGTAATGATAATCTAAAAACACGATAGGGTGGCATGATACAAACATGATATGAAAATAAGGTATAAAGATGATACAATTTAAAATTTTAATAATTATTATATATAAATTTAATAAAATTTTAAAAAATATATTTTATATTTTTTTGTTAACACGAATCATGATATATAATTTTTATGAAAAATATGATCTGAATGTATAAATTTTAACATTTTACAAATATACGAATCGCTAAGTTTACATATGAGGTCACACTAAGATGTATGTGTCACGAGTCAAGACTTAAGCTCCGAACCCGCGTGACTCCGGGACCCGGACATTCACCCTTCCGGCGTCCCGAATCAGCCTAACCGTCACGGTTCACACTCTTGTGAGGTATTGTCCGTTTTGGCCCCCTGACCTCACGGTTTTGTCCTACAAAAGCCGTCTCACAAGATGGAGGTGGTGTGAACCTTTATATACCCCAGTGACCCTCCTATTATGTTCAATGTGGGATTCAGGACTCTTCCTTAAGTCCGTGACATTCTCCCCCACGGAGGTGGTGTGAACCCTTATATACTCCAGTGACCCTCCTATTATGTTCGATGTGAGATTCAGGACTTCTTCCTTAGGTCCGTGACATTCTCCCCCACTCAACCTCGTGACGCCCTCGTCACGGAGGCTGGCCACCTTGCCTACCTCCCTCGAGGTGCTTGGTGTGGATCGAACGGTTTAGGGCTGACTCTGATACCACTTGTCACGGGTCGAGACTTAAGCTCCAAACCCGCGCGGCTCCGGGACCCAGGCATTCACCTTCCGGCGTCTCGAATCAACCTAACCGTCACGGTTCACACCCTTGTGAGGTATTGTTCGCTTTGGCCCCCTGCTCTCACGGTTTTGTCCTACACAAGGCGCCTCACAAGACGGAGGTGGTGTAAACCCTTATATACCCCAGTGATCCTCCTATTATGTTCGATGTGAGATTCGAGACTTTTCCTTAGGTCCATGACACATGAACCATCCCCACAGCGTATAGACCAAAAAAAAAATAGATAAAATTATTCAAGTAAAGTTTGCCAAACTTTTTTATTAAAATTAATTAAATAAAATTTAATTGATAAATTAAAAGGACTTGACTAATAATTTTTTCTTTATGCAAAAACCTTTTTTTTTACAAATAAGCAACATGTTTTTTTTTTAATCGAAGATTTAAATCTTATATTTAGAATAAAAAATTTTAATTATTAAATCAAATGATTAAATGTAAGATATTAATAAAATATTAATAATAATTTAAAATCATGTTGATTGTTTTATTTATTTATTTTTGCTATATGGCTGTTTATTTATTTTTCATTTGGAGGACTTATACTTTTAGTAATTAGAGTTTCAACTATTAAATTTTTATGTATGCATATAATAAATATAAATAAGTTTCAACAATCTATATTTTTTTAGTAATTTTAGGTTATATTTTGTCACTATATTATAAGTTGTACTCACTTCACAATATTTAAGTATGAAGCAAATTAAAAGTTTTAAATTTTAGAAACTTAATTTTTTTTTTGGCCAATAACAAAACATTGAAAAGCATAGTTAATATTTAATTTTTTTTGTTAAATATTTTATTATCTGAGATCTCTGGTGTTTGGTAATTACTTTGGACCCCGTTCAATCTAGAATTAAGTCAGGTCTGACCCCATAAAGGAAGCAAATTATCACAAACATGTTTTCTCCATTCACAAGACTCGAAATTGAGATTTTACTTAAAGGGAATCGAGTTCCTTACCATTCGGATCAACAGACTTGGTCAAATATTTAATCATTACTAAATAAACAAGCCTAATTCATAGTACAACTTAATTTCATTTAATTCTCATAATCATTCAATGATAATAACAAATACAACATACAAATACAATCAATAATTTAATATATACTAGAATAATTCCACGCTTCATTGCAGGAGCATAATAAACAATGAAAAATATTTAATTTGTGAATGTGATGGCATATCACATTCAAATAATGATAATATAATATCGTGAATTTATATGTAAAAGAATGAAAAAAAATATTGCACGTTGAATGATAATATTCAAAATATTTGAAAATTTATAAGTTTATCACAATTATAATTTTCATTAGCCTATTGACTAAATCTTTTTTTTCTTTTTAAAATAATCAACAGGTTGTTTCTAATGAGTTTTTAAATGATTTGAGTATATTAACTAATTGAAAATATTAAGAAAAATGTTTAAAAAGTCTAAATTAATAAAAATCAAAATCCTAAATTAACCCCAACAAAATTATTTATGTTTTAAATACCCCAATTAAAGTTGATTTAAAGTCGAAACAACCTCTTAAAAAAAACCTTAATAAGCAATAACCCCAAAACCATATGCTAAAAGTCAAAACCAACCCCAAATTGTATAACTAAATGGCTTAAACAACCCAAAATTCATCGTTTATACCATACCTTTAATGGCTTAAAATTATATATCAATTTTATAAATGCCTTAATTAGAGTGAGTCGGGGACAACTTTAACATGTTGTATAGATGAACAAAACATATGAAAGAGGAAAGGAGTTAAGTGCTTAATATTTATCATTTAATTTAATAGCTAATATCCAATTAAATTATACCGAAATCATATTAGTGCTTTTTTTTTTTATCTAGCAGTCATTACTGAATATATATATTTGTAATAGAATAAGAGAAGTTATTCTATGAAAAGAAAGGAAAATGAATGATTACATAGTTAATTGAAATTTGATTGAACTCATTTATTTATTTTACCATTTCTTGCTAATAGCACTCCTCTAATTAAAGGAATAGCTTTTGATAGAAAAAGAAAAATAAGATTTAAAACTATAACTTTTGGACTTCTCGCCCTTTAGGTGTGGCTAAGGTTAAAAAAAAATGATAATTAAATGCAATTAGTTTGAGGTGAGAGCCAAATTTACTTTTAAATTATACTATTATTAGTATGAATATTCGAAAAAGCCATTCATTCTCAAAAGTGTTTTTGGTTTGTACAACATAACTAATATGAGAAAGATAACGTCACTTGGAAACTTCCAAAAACATCTTTCATTGAATCAAATTGATCTGTTTAATAAAAAAAATAGAAATCTAAAAAAAAATAATTAAAAATTTCAAAAGATAAGCTTTCCAAAAAAAAAAAATTCTTTTAATTTTTTGCCTTAATTTTGTTTTCACCATATCTTTATTCCTTCAAACTTGAATAATCCTATGCGCAAAACAATTAAAATCCAAAAATTAACAAATTAAATTAAAAAATCTACAAATTCTTAAAGTCCCACAAAAAAATGACTATAAAAAACTCCATGATTTTTGATTTGAACAAAAAAAAAATGTCAACGAGACCCCATCTCTTTCCTTTTCTCTTTTTTCTTCTCTTTCTCTTTATAATTTTGAATTAAAAGAACCAACATAACTTTTTTTTCTTTTATTTTTTTGTTTTTTTAACCTTTCATCTTCCATCATTTTATCATTCACTCTCTTCCTTTCTTTCTACTTAATTATATCACTCTTATTTAAAAGGTAAAAAATGCTAATGAAACCTTGGCTTAATGATAGAGAAAAAGTTTTAAGTTCAACTCCCACTGTATGGGTTAATGAGTTTGGTTGTTTAGTTTAGTTATAATTTATTAGTTGATTATTCTGTAATGTAATAGTTGATTATATAAATATAAGACTTAATTATGAATGTAACTTAAAAAAAAAAGATAAAAAATAACCTCAAAATTATAGCTAAGAGTATAAATGATACATTAATATTCATAAGCTACTCGAGTTTAATTCAAATAAAACTCGAATTCAACTTAGTTATTATCAAGTCGAGTTTGAGCTCGAGTAGTTTGATTTATCAAACAAGCCAAGTTTGAGCATTTTAATACCTAACTCGAGTAGCTCGCAAGCTTAATCGAGCTTTTATATTTTAATATATTTTTATTATTTTAATTAATAATTTACCATTTTACCCTTAATATACCTAACATAAAAAACCTTAAAGCATTTTTCATTTGTTTTTTGTTTCTTTGTTTCACTCCTAGTTCTAACTCTAACAAATGGCACCTTATTTCCTCTCTTTACGAACCCCAAAAAATCTCAAGCCAGCTTCCTCTCTTTGTCGATAGACCCCAACAGTACATTAGTAACATCATCTGGGATTCTGGGTTTGTAAACCACGCTTGGATCTGTAAGTTTCTCTTTTGAGTTTTTTTCTTTCTTTAAAGAGCTATGGTTTGATTTATTTGTTACTAGCCATTTTATGAGATGTTTCTTGCATTGACAAGCAAAGCTACTTAACCCTTTTTTTTTTTAGCATAGCTCATATTTGTACTGTGTAGTTTGTCCCAACAAAAAATGAAATTTTATGCTTGATTATTATTTAAAATTAAAAAAAAAACCTTTAAACTTATTGTAAAAACTTAGTTTTCACTGACATATTGCTCTATTTGTTGTAAGAAGTTATGTAATGAAGAGAACATAAACTCAGATTGGATTGTGTCTTACAATAAGTATGTCTTAACATAGGTTTGTGATTCCATTCTAAATAACATTTGTATTTAACAACGAACTTAGATCATATCACAACACCATTTTGTTGAAGTATCATTGTTAGATCAATGAGAATGGATTTCTTTCTAATTTTTTTTCTTTTCCATTTTTAGTATGACAAGATTCAAAGCTATTTTATTTGAAGAATAGTATTTTTTATTTTAGTACAATTGGTGCAAAAAAATCTAAGAATAAGAGGTAGAAAAACTCAAATTAAATGCATTTTATTTTTCAGAATGCACTAAATGTTAGTTAGTTTATCCATAATCGAATGCATGCATTAAAGCTTTCAAAAAAACCCACTCATTGTCTTGGATTAACTTTTACGTATATTATAATATATGATATGCTTTTTGGTTTTATCAACCTAAATTATGGGAAAATGTTTACAATGTTCCACTTGTGTATTCAAGATGTTTTTAGATTTGATCCTTGTCCTATTGAACTTACATTTTCCTATGCATATTTTTTTTTGTCTTTTAATTTTAATTGAATGATTCAAGTTTTAATTAATTCAATGCTTAATAGTTTTTAAAAATTTTAAATCATTAGAATTTTGAATTAAATATTTTTTAAGATTAAAATTTTAAAATTTTAAAAAATTGATATTATCCCATTAACTTCTAATTAAAAATATAATAATAAAGATTTTTTAACTCAAAAAATGTAGCAATAGTCTATTTTGTTAAAGCTAACTTGGTCCTTTATTAAGCAAATCAAAACTTCAACTATTTCTATTTTTCTATTTCTATTCCTTTTTGCTTGGCTATATAAATATTTATTTCTATTGCTATTTTCTAAGTAATTTCCATTTCTATGTTTATAGTAATGCAATAGTACAAAGTAGTAATATTAATTAAAGTTTTATAATAATGTAGTAGTGTAAAAGCAGTAGTAATAGTCTATCTCGTTAAAGCTAAATTTAACTAGAATCATCTTTCAACATTCTACTAGATAAGGATCTTATTATGGTATTGCACGAAATTTTCATGTTTCTAGCATCATGTTGAGGCACATGGTGTTGGAAAATGGATACTATAACATGTACATCGCTCACATATTTTTCCCATAGCCTTTTTGCCTTTTTGTCTTCTATATATCTATTAATGTACATCACTCACATGTTTCTAGCAACTTGTTTGGATACACGGTTTCAACATGTTTTGATTTGTCTTTTTTTTTTTTTTATGATAGATACTATAGTATATACATCACTCACATGGTATTATTGTTTGATCCTAAAATTGAATTATTGTTTTGATTTGGCTTTTTTTTGTGATAAAGATAACTAAACATGTCATCAACCACACCAGATATCTCTTTTACACCATTTCAACCGACAACAAATTCATTTGCTAGCTAGATTGTGTTGGATGATGATAATGGTTCAATGAATGAAACTTTAGATGTCATTGATGGTAACACAAATAAAACATTAGTCACCGATACCAATGATAGAGAATGTGATGATACTGTGCGATGAAAGTAATGAGAAAAAGAGGTAAAAGACATTTACTGTTTGGTTGGAGTTTAAAAATATTAGTCTTTCTGATAGTTCCAAAAAAAGAGAGTGTATCCATTACAAGAAGAAGCTAGCATAAATGCAAGTAAAAGCATAACTCAATTTAAGAGGCACTTGATAACTTTTGTTAAGTGAAAAATTTTTTAGAATCAACAGCAAAAGATCAACTTCTAGCTAGTAAACACATGTAGTGATGTATAGATACTATTTACTTTCACTTATGGCAAGGTTGACATGGCAAAGATGAAAAAGACAGTTACACATTGGATACTTATACATGGGTATGTTTTTTCGATTATGAAAAAAAAAGTTTTATCATGATGCAAAAACGTGAGATGCATGAATAAGAAAAGATATCACGCAATACTATTAAGAATGATTGAATACAAGTGTATTAAAGTAGAAAAAAAAAATTAAAGGCAGTGTTGAATACTACCAGCAAGATTAGTTTAACAATAGATTTGTAGAAGTTAAGTAATCAAAAGATTGCATGTGTGATTTTTACAACGTACTTTATAAATTCTAATTAGAGATTACAAAAGTGCGTTATCAACTTTGTTCACATACTTTCTCTTTGTCGCAGTGTTGAGATTGCCAATTGTATTCTTAAATATCTAAACTACCAGCAAGATTAGTTTAACAATAGATTTGTAGAAGTTAAGTAATCAAAAGATTGCATGTGTGATTTTTACAACGTACTTTATAAATTCTAATTAGAGATTACAAAAGTGCGTTATCAACTTTGTTCACATACTTTCTCTTTGTCGCAGTGTTGAGATTGCCAATTGTATTCTTAAATATCTAAAGGAATAGAAAATTAAAAATAAGATGTTTACACTCTCTGTGGACAATGCTTCAAGTAATGATGCAACGATTAAAGACACATTTTCAAGAATTAGGAGGTTACTTTATGGAGAAATTTTTTTTCATGTTTGGTGTTGTCCACACATATTAAATCTTATGGTTTAAGATGGTTTTTCTAAAATTAAGAATGTGATTGATGATGTTCATGAAAGTGTTAGTTTTATTAATCAAAATTAGGCAAGACTTAACTCATTTTTTAACATAATACAATAGCTACAATTGCCTGATAGGAAACTCATTCTCGATTGTAAAACACATTGGAATTCAACATTTGAGATGTTGTCAACTATAATTAAATTCAGAGAAGTGTTTCCAAGACTTAAAGAATAAAAATATCATTACAAATGTTGTCAAAGTCATAAAGATTAGGAAAAGGTGAAGAAAGTTTGTGAGATTTTAGAAAATTTTAATTCAACCATTAAAATCATCTTTGGAAGTGATTATCCAACTTCAAACCTATTTTTGAATGAAGATTATCATGTGAAAATGTTGTTGGATAAAAGGATATATGATGAAAATGAATTTTTTTAAGTAATGGTACACAAGATGAAGACTAAACTCGATAAGTATTAGAGAGAATGTAATTTGTTAATAGCTATAGTAGCTATATTGGATCCAAGATGCAAAAAAAGGTTGGTTGAGTTTTGTTTTCCTCTAATGTATCCTGATAGAGAAGCAAAAAAAAATATTGCTAGAGTTCGAGATGTTTTTTATAAGATTTATGAGGAATATGTTTGTGAGTATCAATTTGACAGTGAGCATAACACTGAAACTTAAGTGCATGATAATGATATTAATAGTACGAATATAGAAGCTTTTTTTTCTGGTTTGTCTAAATTTGCAAATTATGTAAAATCAAGTGAAACTACTTAACCACAACAATCTAATATAAAAAATTGTCTACCTAGTTGAGGGTTGCTTTATTTATCAAGGAGATTCCACTAAGTTTGATACTTTGGAATGATGAAAAGTGAGCACCTGAAAACACCGTATTTTATCCAAGATGGCTTGTGATTTACTTGCTATTCCTATCACTACAATGGCTTCAGAGGTTACATTTAGTGCGAAAGATAGAATTATTGATACTTATCATGCCTCTTTAGCTCTTTAGACAGTGCAAGTATTATTTTGTAGAGTAGATTGGTGTCAGAATCTTCATGGAGTGAAAAAAAAGAAAAAAAAATGATTTTTTATTATTTTATTATTTCATGGCTATCATAGTTTTAATTTAATTTTTAACTATTATTTTTCTTAACTTTGTCTATATAGAAAGATAAGAAACTAATTGAGATTGCATTCAGAATCCTTAAAGTGAGGATATCTAATGTCTTCTATACAGGTATGAATATTATTATTAAATATCTTTAATTTGTCACAACATCACTAAAGAAAAGTAGGTGGTAGCTAGTTTAACTTGAGTTTTTTGCATTATAGTTTATAAACCATAGGTTAACCAATGACAAAAATTTATATTATGGCAATTAACAAAATATTGTCAATATTTTTTGCTTTTATTATAAGGCAATTAATAAAAAATAGTCCATATTTATACTAATGTTAAAAATTTAAAGTAATTGATCATTGTAATAATATCACAATATTTTTTTTATACAGGTGTTTCTACCATATATAAGCAGTCTCTAATTCTATAAAAGTTACTTTTACTATTATGCTTCTTATTAATTGTAATTTGTTTGTTTTGTAAATATTTTTTTTGTGTAGGTTTGTTGGAAAAAAATGGGCCAAAAGATCATTTGAAAACATAATAGTGTGAAGGCATCATGATAAGTATATATATTGTTGTTGACTTGTTATAACTTGTATGTGGACTTATTTGCTTGAATATTTAATTTCTTTCAATTAAGATTTTAATTTTTAAGTTTCATTATGTCTTTTATTTGTATGTTGTATTTGAATCATTTCATGAGACTTTTATTTATTTGGATTTGGTTGTTATATAAGTTATTATTATTATTGTTGTTATTATCTTGAAATTTTAATATTTATTAGATTTGATAAAAAATAGTTGTAAAAAATCTCAAATTCAAGCACAAGTACAAATACTTGAGCTCGAGCTCAAATATAAAAATCAAATTTATTTTTACATATTAATCGAGTCTAATTGAGCAAACTTAAGTGACTTGATTTTTATATTGAGTTGAGATCGAACTAAAAAAAATAAAATTTAATTGAATTTAAATCGAGTTTTGAATTTCAAATTTAAAATCAAACTTTAATTTGATATTATATCTATTTAAACTCAATCGATTACATTTTTAATTATGACTACAAACCTTGCTTAGCCCCCAAAACATATGTTATTCTCTAGAATATTTCATTTATAATTAATTAAAAATTTAAACTAACCCTAAAAATAAAATAAAATGATTCAATTAATCTTAAAATCATAATTGAAAACTCAAAATTAACCTAATTTATAGAACTCCATATTCTAATTAACCTTTAAATCATTATATATACCCAAAGTTAGTTGTCTCTCAAATTGAGTCCATCAATTGGAAACAGTTTTAACATATTGTTATTAATTGATATTTTGGTATTTGAGATCAATAATTTAATATCGAACTAGTGAAAAAATTAAGAAATAATCCCAAAAAAGTTATTGAAAATCTTTACGATTATAAAAAAGGGGTAATTATATAAATAACCATTCACGAATCGTACACTTGGGACCGTACCGGTCCACCCCGCAGGAAATCGCGCCAAATCCCAGAAAGATGGCGTAAAATTGCTGCTCAAAAACTGAATGCAAAGTCGCACCATCCACCCCATCGTCAATTCCGATTCAAGAACCCAAATTGAAACCTTAGATTAGTAATTACAATCAAATTCGTTCCCATCGTTTAAAAAATTTGCTCTATTTCTTGATTCCGAAATAGGGAATTAGGTTTGTTGAAACCCTAGACGTTACATTTCTCACGTAGCTAAAAATTAAGGAAATCCTAGCTCGAATTACCCTAATTTTGAATTCCTACTGCGGTTGGGTTCCCCCCCCCCCCCCCAAAAAAAAAAAAAAAGCTTCCATGGCGATCATAGGCGACGCGCTACGGCAAGCTTTTATGCCGAAGCACGAGTACGAGAGTCTACGGGAGGAGGACAAAGCTTGGACGAGGCTACAAAGACCGATCTTTATAGGTTCCACAGGGGTCATTTGTCTCGCAATCTTTGTTTGCACGATTATAAGCTTGAAGATTGTGTTTCCGAGAGATGTTTTGAAGCGACCGTTTTGCGAGGACCGGAGACTGCAGCCTTTGCCGTTGGATGTGAAAGGAGGAGACGGTGGCGATTCAGATCTGTTGCCCGGAGCGTTTTATTTGACTGATCAAGAAACTGTGGATTACTATTGGATGGTCGTGTTTATTCCATCTATGATCATTTTCTTCGCTTCGGCTGCGTATCTTGTGGCAGGTCAGTAGACGTTCTATTATTTAAGCTTTGTTTCCCTTAAGAAAAAATATTTAGTGAGTATGAAATTTCTTTCGTGAGGTTATTTAGAAAATTGCAAAGCATTTTGAATAGATGAAGATTGGTTTTGAACCTTGAATTGGAGAGGCTATAAAGTTCTGTCTTTGTTATTATTCAGTATCGGACGGTTGTAACTGGTTGGAGATGGCTAGGAAATTTAAAGATGTCTTGCCTGTAGTTACACATTGTGAAAGGGAATATAAATGTAATGTAATTCTTACACGATGGCAAGATAATTGAGCTTCTTATTTGACCTGCTCAATGGCATAGGTGGATCTTAATGGTTGTCTGGTTTAGATTCATGAAATGAATTTATCCTTGAATGGTCTCTACTCTCTCCTTGGTGTAAGTTAGGTTCCAGGTGGAAAATGGTTTGATTTACGTAATCTCTGCCGATTTGGCTAGCTTCTCGAATTAGTCTTTGCTTCTATGGTATATGCTTGGAATGAATCACGCATAACCTGTGTATGGTATATTGAATTTATTTTGGTATTGCGGGGTTAAAACTAGCCTAAGAATGTTGGCACTTGAATTTAGAATTTTGTTTGGTTGTGTGTTATTTAGATGATTTTACATTTTCTTATTGATGGCTATTGATTCTTTTTGCTTAAAGTTATGTGCTGGTTTCTCTAGTGCTTAAATTTTGTGAGAATTGCTTTGGTGATGTTGGGTCTTTGAATTTTCTTGTTTATATTTTTAATTCCTTGTCATTTTTTCTTTTAGTTTATGTAATTATCCTGGCTGGTTTGTCTGCTATCTTGATAGCACTATGCTCTCTGTTTTTTTAGTATCTAATGGTTTTTTCATGATTCAGGAATTACTGTTGCTTATTCTGCTCCAACTAGGCATGGATGTTTAAAGGTGGTTGAGAATAATTACTGTGCTTCAAAAAGAGGTATGCTCGATTTCTCATTTCTTTGACTTGATCTCTTATTGATGTTGGAGCTTTTGGTCCCTTAAAGTTTTGTTATAATTCCTTAGAAGTTGTTTGTCACTGCCCACGTTTTGAATATTTATAAAAGTAATTGCTAATTGAAGTCTAAGTTGCGATGCAAATGGTGCTACTTGTTGAAATCTGTTGTATTGCTGAATAGAGATGGGAAGTCAGAATTTGAATTTGCTCTTGCTGCTACATCAAAGTAAATCACTGGCATCTTCTTTGTCTTGCTCACTTCTGAAAGTTGATGTAAATTAAATTATTGAGATTTGGCTTTATAAAGCTTTGAACTCAATTAGCAGCCTGAATAGATATTCTCATTCATTTGCTAGGCTTTCTTTGTGGTCACCAAAACCGTTACTATTTTCATGCTGTTGTATCTCTGTCCCTATTTTGCTGTTTTTCATGTATACACATGTTAATCTCATGGATTAGAATGGATGTTGAGTTAGCATATTAACTTTATTGCAATTTGCAGGTGGAGTTCGCTGCCTGTCCATTTTGAATGTGGTTTTTGCCATCATCTTCAGTCTTCTTGCTTTATTCTTGGGTTCAAGCCTCCTCGCATTAGGGAGTAGCTGCTCATTGCCCTTGTTTTGGTGCTATGAGATTGCTTCATGGGGACTGGTGATTCTATATGCAGGAACCGCTATCTTCTTAAGAAGGAGAGCAGCTGTAATTCTTGATGAAGGAGAGTTTGGTAGTAGAAACCTTGGTTTAGAAATGTTGGAGGCTAACCCCTTGCAAGTCACCCCAGATGTGGAAAGGCGTGTTAATGAAGGTTTCAAAGCATGGATGGGATCATCCCTCCTATCATCTGACGAAGAAGATGAACCTGAAAGTTACCATGAAGTGCCCCATATAACACGTACTGCTTCTAATAGGCAGAGAGTGTGATCTGATGCCAAGTCATCAGTCTTACTGACTTTTTGGGGGAATTTTCACTGCTTTGCTGCCAGCAGGAAGATGGATTCAATTTTGGAGTACGGAGACAGTTGTTCAACCAGTAGCTCATGAGCAAATGAGTTTTAATTGTAGCGAGAATCATGATGTCCGGTTGACCTTGCTGCCCCATTGCTTCTCTTCTCATAGGTGACCTTCGTAGGTTGTGAATAGTTAAGCACAGTAACTCATTGTCGTTTTGTGTTTTGAGCCCCAGTGATGAAAGAGCAATAAGCATTTTAACTACATTTTCTTGTAGAGCTTGTGTATTTGCCAACCGGGGTATTAGAACTTCAAAAGTTCAGTATTGGCAGAAACCGTGAAAAGTTGTTCAGATGATTGTGCCTCCAACATGTTTGGTTGGTGTGAATATCAGTTAATTTTATTGCGCAGTTCTTGTCATTTAGCAATTCTGACCGGGTGCAGCTGATGTTTATGCTTAGAAAACAAAAATAAAATCATAAAAAAAAAAAATGTAGAATTTGCATTTAGTTTCTCTATTGTATCTTGGCTATATAAACTTGATTAGACAAAACTGGCTTATTGCAAACTTGCAACAAAAGCCCAAAATGTAGAGCGGGAATTAGCTATTAATTGAGCCCAGCTGTCACGCTTATTGGATTCGAATGAGATTGGGCTTCTGTATTAAACAAATTGAAAGCCCCAAGTCCTGAAATGTTCTGTCCTCACAAACCCTAATCTCTCTCTCTCTCTACTATCGTTCACAGTCGACGGACCATACTCCAAATCTCTTCGTTGGGTTACTCATCAACATCTTCTTATCAGATTACTGTCTGTCTTCAACGATGGCAAGCAACTACGAGTACGAGGAGGCCTCAGCCACCTATGACGACGCCCACCGTCAAGACCTCGGCTACGACCCGAACTTCGTCCCCGACTCCGTTAAGTCGTTCGTCGTCCACCTATACCGTCACATTCGCGAGAAAAATGTTTACGAGATTCACCAGATGTATGAGTTCTCTTTCCAAACCCTCTCGGACCGTTTATTCAAAGAAGCTCCTTGGCCCTCCGTCGACGCCGTCGCTCATTACGTCGACAACGACCAAGTATTTTGCCTCCTTTACCGTGAGATGTGGTTTCGCCATCTGTATGCTCGCCTTTCGCCCACTCTCAAGCAGAGGATCGATTCTTGGGATAATTATTGTAGCCTCTTTCAGGTAAATTATTTTTAATTTGTATCAATATCTATGATTCTGTGGCGCGGATTAATTTGATTGGGCTTTGATTTTTTTTCAGGTGGTGTTGCATAGGGCGGTTAACATGCAGTTACCCAATCAATGGTTATGGGACATGGTGGATGAATTCGTGTACCAATTCCAGAGTTTCTGTCAATACAGGGCTAAAATGAAGAACAAAACTGAGCAAGAAATCGCTCTTCTCCGCCAATATGATCAGGTAATTCAATTCCCAGTGATTCGCTATTAGTTATTGAACGCAAAATTTAATTTGAATAGTAGTTATTGCTATTGCTTTTGTTATTGTTGTTGGGATTTGAAGTTAACTTTTTCTCTTATAGGCATGGAATGTTTATGGGGTGCTTAACTACTTGCAAGCGTTTGTGGAGAAATCGAATATTATTCAGATATTGGAGCAGGAGAAGGAGGGTCTTGAACAATTTACTGCTAATGATGGGTATGATTACAGTGGTGGAAGCAATGTCTTGAAAGTGCTGGGATACTTCAGCATGGTGGGTTTGTTGCGAGTTCATTGTCTTTTGGGTGATTATCAAACCGGGCTGAAGTGCTTGCTTCCTATTGACATTAGTCAACAAGGTGTTTACACCAGTGTTATAGGAAGCCATATTACAACCATATATCATTATGGTTTTGCCAATCTTATGTTGAGGAGGTATGTTTTTGTTTTGCTATGTTTACCGTGTAATGAGTTCTTAATGTGTGAATTTTTTTTTCTACCTTTACTAAAGTTCTATTCAATTTCGATTCTTGCATCTTTTTTACCCAAGCTTGATTATTAGAGTTGTTCTTTTTATTAAAGGTATGTGGAGGCTATTCGTGAATTCAATAAGATGCTCTTGTATATTTACAAGACAAAGCAATATCATCAGAAATCTCCACAGTATGAACAAATATTGAAAAAGAATGAACAGATGTATGCCTTGCTGGCTATTTGTCTTTCACTTTGTCCCCAAGTGAAACTTGTCGAGGACACTGTTAACTCTCAGTTGCGGGAGAAGTATGGTGAAAAGATGGCTAGGATGCAAAGATATGATGATGAAGCTTTTGGCCTCTATGATGAGCTCTTCTCATATGCATGTCCCAAGTTCATTACACCTTCAGCTCCAAGCTTTGAGGAGCCCCTTGTAAATTACAACCAGGTAAATGATTTTATTTTTTCTAGGCTATCTTGAGAATGTGGAAGTACATTAAATAAATAATTTATGCTTGTTCCTTTCATTATTTACATCCACTGCCCTTTAGTTATTCAGCATACGTGTTTATGTTACATAAACTTGCTGTAGTTAGGCTCTTTTATATTTACTTTATTGCTAATAGTTGCCCTTAAAAAATCAATTATCAGGCCACAGGTTGTGTATTAATTCTTTGAACTGAGAGGTTGTACACCCCAGAAAATATCTGCAATTTTATTTTGTTAGATTCACAAGTAATGTGGATGTAGAGCTTAGGCACATTTAATGTTGGTTCATTATATGTTAGTAGACGGTTAATTTTCCACGATCTCTGTCTGTTCCAGTAATTGTTGTACCTTATGTGGATGGAGCTCTGGCCCCTAGACAATGCTTATTTTATGCAGTCATAGGTTGAGAGAGATAGTTTTGATCTTAATGTTGTCGAGGAAGGGAGTGAAAAGGTCATTTGGCATGTTCTTTAAGCTTGGTCTTCTTTTTGTTTGTTATGTGTGTATTACCTGCTCCATTTATTTATCTCACAGGATGCCTACAGACTTCAGTTGAAGCTATTTCTGTATGAAGTGAAGCAGCAGCAGTTGTTGTCAGGTGTCCGGACATTTCTTAAAGTGTATTCAACTATATCTCTTGGGAAGCTCGCAAATTACATGGAAGTGGATGAGCCCACTCTGAGGTGGACATTGCTTTTTTCTTCCTCTTGATCCTTTGTATTTGATTTAAATGTATGCTTAATTTATTTTACATGATGTACTGACCCTGTGTCATGTTTTATAGGACAATCTTGTTAACGTACAAGCACAAAACTCATGCTGTTGATTCTGATGGAAAGATTATCTCTAACGCTGATGTGGACTTCTACATTGATGATGTACGTTAAATTTTTAGCTTATGCAAGTATCTTTGTGCTGCTGAGAAAATGTGCTTTAAGTCACCATGCCTTGTTTAGAGTTTCTTTTAGTTGCAGAAACAGATAGCACACACGAGCAAGTTTTTGGTGATATGCTCTCTCAGAAAATGATAACTGGATTAATCTCAGGCTAGCTAATGTACATAAAAATTTAAAGTTATATCAAGAGATGGTTTTTGATGTATTATATTAGGCTTTGAGGCCATGTTTGATGCATAGAATGATGGATAGGATTGGGATGATAATCTTATACCATGTTTGGTTTGTATCTAAAGAGAGGGATAGGATTGCAAGGACATCCTCTTGGCATAAGGTGATTCAATCCTCAACAAAATAGAGAGGATTGTTTTTAATCCATAGGATTGAACTTACATGTCCTATTATACCCATAAAAATTGCATCAATAATTTAAATTGTATAAACTTTGAGGAAGAATAGTTTGACCGATAAATAAAATTACTCTATTTTAATCCTTGCACACATCAAACACTAGAAGGATAACATTATTTAATCTAATTCTATTCATAATATCATCTTACCTTATTTATAATCTTGTGCACCAAATATGCCATGAATTCTTTGGTCTTTGGAGATTAGTTTGAATATTCTTCAACATTGCAAGTCACACTCTGCTTTGCTGCAGGACATGATTCATGTTGTTGAATGCAAGCCAGTGAAAAGATATAGTGATTACTTCCTGCGACAGATTGTCAAGGTATGTTATATTTTCTTCTTAATGCTTGCATGACCAATCACATGGGGATGGAATGGATATTCACTTACTATGGTAAACTTTTTTGACCTTTTGTTACAGCTTGAAGGAGTGATAAATGATATGGATCGGATAAAGCTGGACTAGAGTGCCTGCTTATCTTGCATTGAGTTGACAGACTAATTGGCAGAGAATTTTATATTATTTATATGGCATTTTGATGCCTTTTTTTTTTTTTTTTGAATTAGCGGAATGTTGTTAGCTTCAGATCTCATGTTCTACTTCACCTGCTGTGGGGCGTATTCAAGTTACCATATAAATGGTTCCTTTATGGTAAACACTGTTAGAGCGTCAAAGGGTTTTATCCTCTTATGCATGCTGGAATGCCATTAATTTTTGTTGTGTGTGATACTGTAGTATTCTACCCAGGAAATCAATCAATGGAACATTCAAGTTCAACCATGCAAAACGAATGGCAGTTTGTGATTTACACTTCTTACTAGTTTCGTAGAAAGTAGACGTTTAAAATGGGTTATAGTTTATTTGGAAAACATTCAGAATTCCAATTTGGATTAGGGGATTAGTGGCCCTGCCTATTTCTAAAGCCAGTTTCAGCAAAAGCAACTTCAAAATTCTTGAATATGTACGAAGGAATTCAAATTGGTCTTTCACCTTTTCCTTAATTGTTACTTTTTCGAAAGGTCTTATCATTCATGCCTAAAATTATATACGGTTAGTGTAAAATATTGTTATAAAAAATTAATTTTTTAAAATTCTTAAATTAAATATTTTAGGAGTTGTTATCGTGTGATGTATTTTACAGCAATTATATAATGATAGATAATGTATTGCATATAAATTTATACGATAAATGTCAAAAATTTTTTAAACCTTGTGCTGACTTAACGTTAAAAGAAGAATCAACTGAAATCTTGATCTTTTATCTGATTGTAAACTGGCCGTGGTCGACGGTGGTGAAAAGATTGGTCTTAATGAAGATAAAAAATATTAGGTCTGCTTGATAAACAAAAAAAAAATCTAAATTTTGCATTGAATTTGATAAACATCCGAAATGACATGTGTCAGTTCAGAAATTACAGTAGATGGGATTTTCGTTTTAATCTTTTATCTGACTAACCAGTTTTGGTTAAGGGTGACCCCATGTACAAAATGGAAAAGGTTAAGCGTGACCCACTTGAAATTTCAAAGTAAGAAGCACATAAAGACAAGACTCGTTGCGACAGCTTATCTTCACCACTGATTCATGGAGTATCTAAAGCCTAGGGAGGCGACCAGAAACGACGCAGATGGCGATTCTCTGTTTCATAACGTTCCTCGAGCTCCTGATATTCCAGTCTACGCGGTACTTTCTTTTTATGCTTTCCCAAGTAAAATTCTACCAAATTCTTACTACTTGTTTTAGTCTATGGATTGTGAAGCCAATACTCTGCTGTTCTGTGTTCAATGTCAAAAGTTTGAGTTCATTCACTGCCTTTTAGTACTTTGCCCTGACAGCAAGTACTTGATTAGGAACTGAAAAGTGCAACCTGATTAAATAAAGATCGTTTCAATACTTCAACTGGGTTTTGATTGTTGTGCTCCAAAATTGTCCTTAATCTGTCTTCGTTTATCTACTTCGATTATTTTATATCAAAATTGGTTCTTAAGTGTGGCCATGTTCCATTTGAAAGGTCGAAACCTGTCTCTTTAGGCTTGAAACTGTCATAGACCCTGATTGTGATCTGGTATAGAAAATGTCATGATAGGGGTTAAAAAACAAGTCAAGTGGATGTGAAAATTTTGAAATAAATGAGCCATAATTTTAGATTGGTTTTACTAAAATGATGGGAAGCCAAGTGCTCTAGCATTTCTGTGCATTGTCCAGTAATACAAATGTTTTAATAAGTTAATAGTTAACATTGTATCTTGCCTTTTTCTTTTTTACTTCCCTTTCTTTCTTTTGTTTGTTGCTTCAAGAATTAAGATGTTCTTTTCCTTTTAATGCTATCTGTATGAAAAAAGACAACAGTTGCTTACAACAAGGACCCCAGCCCGAATAAGCTACACTTGGGGATTGGTGTTTATCGAACAGAGGTAAGCATTTGTTACTTTTTGCCAATTTTATTGATATTTCTCACCCACTTTGACCATGACAAGTGGGGATTGAATACTTATATGATATAGGGTTACCTTCATCCAAATGTTTATTTATCTATGCATTTCAAGATTTCGGCATGCCATCAAAGAATGTGCTTTTCTATTATGGGTTAGTTTTTGCACTTCAATATGATCATTCCTGCGACCAGCTTCTTACCAGTAAAATGAAGCCATGATATTGATGTAAGACTGGTTCTTTCAGGTATTGTATTTAGTCAAATATAAAAACCTTCCTTAGCATTCAGTTGCATTAGGCTGTTGATGGCATGTCACTAACTGCTATAATTATGGATAAATATTAGAAAGTAACTTTCATGAGCATTTCCTTAGATTGCTTGCTTTTCTTTGATTTGGAACAATTTTCTGGATGGGCTTTGTTCATGGGATGACAGGAGGGAAAATGCCATGCATTGGATGTTGTTAGAAAAGTGGAGCAAATGCTAGCTAACGACCTGTAGGTATTTTGTTATTATTTTTGCCATCATAACTTTCCTTGGGTTGTGACTAAACTCTAATTTATCTGATGCTTAGGTTTGCTGATAAGGATTATCTTCCTATAACAGGAATGGCAGAATTTAATAAATTAAGTGCTGAACTCATATTTGGCTTTGGCAGGTACAAAAATACTATACTGGTTTAAAATTTATTAGATCAGGTTTCCCTTCTGAATCAGAAAGAAAGAAATTTTAAAAATTTAAAACACAGACTGGAAGGTTGTGTATCATTCAGCAAGGTTGGAGTTTATATATTCAATCTTAAAATAGTATATCAATCCCTGTTGCTTTTAGGTTATTTCATGAAATTTTTTTCCGGCTTCTTTAGATTCTGATTTTAGCTGAAGCTGTTTTTCTGTTGCTGGCTGCTTATATCATTGCTTTGGAAAAGCCCTGCCATCAAGGAAAATAGAGTGACTACTGTCCAGTGCGTATCTGGTTGTGGCTCACTGAGGGTTGGAGCTGAACTTTTAGCAAAACATGATGGCCATGTAAATGACTTCCTTCTTGTTCCTTTATGCCTTATGATTGGACTGTTTAACCTTACGTTCCACCTTGTTCTGCAGCATGTTGTTTACCTTCCTGAGCCAACATATGGAAATCATCCAAATTTGTTATCTGCAGCGGGGCTATCTTTGAAGACTTATCGGTATTATGATCCAAAAACACATGGACTAGACTTTCAAGGTCTACTTCATTTGGAACAATTTCCAGTTTCATCTGGCACAGTGCAATTCTATTTGGGCCACCATTTCTGTATATCATTTTAAGCGGATTATGTATCTAAATTTGGATATTCTAGGAAGGATATACCTAATTTGATTCTACTGTCAATTATGTTTTACTGAGCAACAATTTATTCCAATATGGTTACAACATTCCCCTTCCAAAGTACTTTGCACTGAAAATTATTATCTTCATTGTTCTCATGGATTTAGATAATTCATGTTGGTGGTGATAGGGCTTTTGGAAGATCTTGGCACTGCCTCAACTGGAGCCATTGTGCTTTTCCAAGCAAGTGGTCATAATCCAACTGGTGTTGATCCAACTCGTCAACAGTGGGAACAGATCAGGCAGTTAGTGAGACTGAGAGGTCTATTGCCTTTTTTTGACTGTGCTTATCAGGTAAGAAACTATGAATTATTAATTGCTTTAGGTTTTTACTTGAACCTCATTTAATGATGGATGGACTGCTTGTAGGGTCTGGTAAGTGGAAGTCTAGATGCGGATGCACAGTCCATTCGCATGTTTGTTTGTGATAGTGGTGAATGCCTTGTAGCTCAATCATATTCAAAAACTATGGGCCTATACGGGGAACGCATTGGTTCGCTTAGCATTGTAAGATACTATGATAAATCTCCTTACCATTAATATCTATCTCCATGTGTCACCATGCACATGTTCACATTATTTTTCCTTTTCCCAAGAATCACATGTCTTATATAAGAGCAAGATTGTTCAAACTATCTGCATATTTGTCACTAATATGGTTATCATAATTTGGGTTTAGGTTTGCAAGACAGCTGATGTGGCAAGGCGGGTTGAGAGCCATCTCAAACTTGTGATCAGACCCTTTTATTCAAACCCACCCATTCACGGTGCAGCCATTGTTACTGCAATTCTGAAGGATAGGTAATACATTATTGAGTTGTAGACTTTTAGTTACTCGGTATCTGCCTTGTGAATGTTGAAATGGTATTCTAAAGTTATGAATTGTTGTTTCATATAAGAAGATAAGAAATTGTTGGATGCTAGCAATCCTTAAAAGCTCAAGAAGTAAAAGTTTTCTGGGTAATCAAGTCTTTTCACCTTGGAAATGTAAAAAAAAAAAAACACAGAAACAAAAAACAAAAAAACAAAAACAAACAGTAGAAACACATCCAATTGAGTATTTCTGAAATAACACTATAGAGTTAAGGCGTATCTGAGAATGTAAATGAGCTTGGATTCGTTTTCTAGTGGCAATATGAATAAATGCTGTGTGTTAGAAATGATTAATCTGACATGGAATCCATCCTCTAAACTATGCCTTTTTTAAATTTGTTAATTCTTACTGAAGGGATTTGTACAATGAATGGACCACTGAATTGAAGGCAATGAGTGATCGTCTTGCCAAAGTACGCCAGCAACTCTACAGTGCTTTATGCAGCAGAGGTAAACCTTTATAGTTTGTCAATTCTTTACCTGTATATGTTGACTGTTTGATTTGCATAACAAATTCTTCTGAAAACTCAATTGTAGAAAACAGAAAGTAGGATGAGTTGCTTTTTGATCATTCAACTCTAAAAAACTAGGGAGAAGCTGCCGAGATTTTGCTGAACATTGCATGTCTGTGGATATCCTTTTCTTTTCTTGGCAGGGACTCCAGGTGACTGGAGCCATATTATCAGGCAAGTCGGAATGTATACTTTCACTGGATTGACTGAGGAGCAAATCGACTTTCTGACTAAAGAATACCACATCTACATGTCATCTGATGGGTAAAAATTTTCATCTACTCCTTTACTGTTTACAGCTCTATGTTCTCCTTCTTCTCTTTCAGTTATATGCAAATGTAGTTCTTGTTTGTCCTGCTTCAGTCAATGTCAGGCTCAAACCATCTTAGATAAAAATCTTAATCAATCATCAGCTACCTCTGGTAAACAAAACTTTGTTGAATTTGAACTTGCAGGAGGATTAACATAGGAGGTCTAAGTTCAAAGGCGGTTCCATATCTTGCAGATGCAATACATAATGTAGTTACCCGTACCATCTAAAACCTAATCTGCCATTTTTTTGTCTGAGCTCTCTTCCATCTGAATAATTGGACAGTAGCCTAGCCTACATAATGACATAACAATTGTTTTTAAGTTACCCAACCTTTGGGTTTTTTTTTTTTTGTCTAGTGTTTTTTTCCAATTTATTAAATGAATGAATTTTGTATTTGTGAAAATTTCCCATTTCGATGAATTTTTATTCTGTCTATGGATCAAACAAAAAGAAATGGTTTTCGTTTACCCCACTTTCCTCAAGAAACAAAGTTGGACACGTGTTGCATACAATAAGAAAAGTCGTGACACATTTATCTTCAGGTTGTCATTTTACCCCTATTTTCTTTTATTATTATTACTATTATTTTTTAATTTTACATTTTAAATCAACCCTTAGCAATTGATGAATAATTTAATATCAGATTGAACCAAAAGGGTGGAACGTTACTCCAACCTTGACAAACGTGCCATACCCAACTTTATCTTACTAACGTATAGCCACGTGGAACATTACTTCAAGCTTGACAAACATGCCAAACCCGACTTTATCTTTCTAGCCATAGCCACGTGGCATTATTAACTGCTTCTGTTCTGTGTTTTCTTTCTTTGGATTTTTTTGTAAAAAATTTTTTTAAGTAAAATATTTGCTTTTTAAAATCTAATATTACATTAAAAATTAAAATTGATTGTATAGAAATTAGAATAATCCAAAAGATTATGCTAAACGACAACAATTTGCAATTATATTTGTCTTAAAATTAAAACAATAATAAGATAGAAAAAGAAAAAGTGGACCCCCTTCAATCATACAGCGACCATCACTCGCCGCGTAAACTTTTCGTTTTCGTTCTTTCTTTCCTTATAAAAACAAAATCGCAACTCTCGGTTTCCGCAACTAAGCAATATCAAAATCTACACATAACCAATAAAAAAAAAAAAGCCTAAACTAAGCGTTCAAACGTATCAACAAGCTAACATGCGCCGCCCCGAGTTTACGTCATCATCTTCTTCGCCGACCGATCGACGGTTAAGCGTTCTGGTCAGACACCTTGCAACCTCATCACCAGTGATGGACTCTCAGACCACCGTAACATTTTCTCCCACCTCTGGTTTTCACGGCGACTCTGTTTTCTCTCACGTCGTTCGCGCCCCTGAAGATCCCATTCTCGGAGTATGCTAATCAGTTCCATCATTTCCTATTTTTTCAATTATAATCAAAATTATTAAGATTTAAGTCGTCACAATTAGTTAATCCCTCCCGTTGGCTCATTAGGTGACCGTTGCATATAACAAAGATCCCAGCCCCGTCAAGTTGAATTTAGGAGTTGGTGCTTATCGAACCGAGGTAATTTTCTTTTCTTTTACAGAAAGATTCGACTTTTCTTACTTTTTTTTTTTGGTTTTGAAAAATTGAATCTTTTATTTTGGTAACAGGAAGGGAAGCCTCTTGTTCTTAATGTGGTAAGAAAAGCAGAGCAAATGTTGGTCAACGACAGGTCACGTGTCAAGGAATATCTTCCCATTGTCGGATTGGCAGAATTTAATAAATTAAGTGCTAAGCTTATTTTTGGTGCTGACAGGTTTGTTAATTGGATATCTAATGTTATCAAAGTTTGCGTTAATTTTATTCTTTTTATTATATAATTCCTTTCTCTTTTTGGGGTTTGAATGTAGCCCTGCTATTCGAGAGAATAGGGTTACTACAGTTCAGTGTTTGTCCGGAACCGGTTCACTGAGAGTTGGAGCTGAATTTTTGGCTAGGCATTATCATCAAGTAAACTTCTTGTTAATTTTACTGTATGTTGTCATTATCCTTGGCTAATTTAATAGTTGTAATTCAATTTCATTTTCGACTGTACTTCTTGGTTTTGTTTTGCAGCGTTCTATATACATTCCACAGCCAACATGGGGAAACCACCCCAAGATTTTCACTCTGTCAGGATTATCTGTGAAAACTTACCGCTATTATGATCCAGCAACACGTGGATTGAATTTCCAGGGTATGAAAACTAGTACAGATGTGTAAATTGTTTATATCACAATACTATATTTCAATCTTATAAGTGTTCTTTATCAATTATTATCAACTACTTGGATAAAAGTTTTGTAATTTCTATCATTGTTGTAGAAGTGTAGAAGTTGCTGAGATCATTGTTCTTCACATTTAATTATGCATAGCTTGCTTTTGGTTTTTCCTTTTTTGGCGTCTGATAAGGATCAGTTAGATTTAGTTGTACTTTGTTATTTTCTTGACTTTATGATATTCATTTCTTGTGGCTAACAGGGTTATTAGAGGACCTTGGTTCTGCCCCATCTGGATCTATTGTGCTTCTTCATGCCTGTGCTCATAATCCCACTGGTGTTGATCCCACCCTTGAGCAGTGGGAGCAAATTAGGCAGTTGATGAGATCAAAGGCATTGTTACCTTTCTTTGATAGTGCTTATCAGGTAGGTAGAAACTGAATGCAACATTGTATATATTACTTTTGCATATTAAGAAACTTAAAAAGTTAGAAACATTTCATTGATGAGGATTGAATGAAGTTATTTGATACTACTATTATTACCATTTTAAAGAGGATTAAATCGTGACTTGTTATTATAGGGTTTTGCTAGTGGAAGTCTGGATGCAGATGCGATGTCAGTTCGTATGTTTGTCGCTGATGGTGGCGAATGCTTTGTAGCTCAGAGTTATGCAAAGAACATGGGCCTTTATGGGGAACGTGTCGGTGCACTAAGCGTTGTAAGACTCTAAGATTAATGGCTAGCATTCACTAAATTGCAATCTTTTAATTTATAGTGGCTTTTTTTATTCTTGTTGTATAAGTAGTGTGTTATCAAGATTTTTGGTCACCATATTTGTGAATTGGTATATCAAGTCGTTTATCTTTCTCTGCCTTGTTATTTGTGGACCTGCAGAAGGTATTCTGATTGTTTATCACAAATTACGTTGTTAATAGGTCTGCAAGACAGCTGATGTAGCAAGCAAGGTTGAGAGCCAGCTGAAACTTGTTATTCGGCCCATGTTTTCAAATCCACCAATTCATGGTGCATCTATTGTGGCTACCATCCTGAAGGACAGGTATGCACCCATCACCAGTGGTTGTCTACATGGCTGTTGCTGCATCATTCAGTTTGCACAAACTCTATATTGTTTTTTGTGTATGCATCAAATTTAAGCAACCAATTGTAGGCTATTGTTAAATGGATTTTCCAGATTCCAATCACCTACCCTGCTTTAGTGTTTTCTTTCTTTTTATGGATTTCATGCTCCTAATGGCTGTCCTTAAATATTTTTTTTTTCTTTTCACCAACAGAAACATGTACAATGAATGGACTATTGAGTTGAAGGCAATGGCCGACCGTATCATCAGCATGAGGCAGAAACTTTTTGATGCTTTGCGTGCTAGAGGTCATTCAACTTATTGCTAGTTCTTGTGTGTTTTCATTTGCTTTTCTGCTGCTATATTTACAACAATGAGCTAGTGGTCATTCAACTTTAAGGCATGCTTGTTGTTTACATAAAAGAAATAAGTAAACTTCGAATAACCTTCAGGAGCTACTTTTAATAAAGGTTCATCCTTGTGTATATGTTGTTTTATGACATTTTTTTTTTTTTTTTCCATTTGACAGGAACACCCGGTGACTGGAGTCATATTATCAAACAAATTGGAATGTTTACGTTCACCGGACTGAATTCAGAGCAAGTAGCCTTTATGACAAGAGAATACCACATTTACATGACTTCTGATGGGTAAGAAGCTCAATTACTGTAGTCTGTAAAAACCAAGTATTGAAATTGGGGTTTTTAGTTTTGCTGGATTATGATTCTTATATTTCCTTCACAAATTGGCCCATATCTCATTTTTGTCAAAGAGTTTGCATGTTGCTGACTCCAAGTAATTTTTACATATTTTTCTCTTGTGCACAGGAGGATTAGCATGGCAGGTCTGAGCTCTAAGACTGTCCCTCATCTTGCTGATGCAATTCATGCTGCCGTTACTGGAATGTCGTAGAAATTGGGCACAGCAAGTATCAACTTTTATGAGTAAAACCACCTTTGTTGTGAATCGCAGCAATGTTTTTCACTTTTCTGTTATCCTCCATTAATAATTGTAGCCCTCAAACACTCACTTCAATTGCTTAGGAGATTGAACAAGTTATCTACCCACCAAAAGAGAAAAAAGGTAATAAATCAACCTTTCAATGGCTGAGTCATTATTATATAAACAAGTGGTTCTATGTATATTTTGAAATAAAAGTAGATTTCAAATACAAAATCCAGGTCTTTACAGCTTTTTTCATTCTCATAATTGCTGTCAACCTTGCTCATGTTTATTAATTAACATATTCATAATTCAGATATTTTATAATTTTTAAAATTCAAGTGTAATATTAAATATTTTATTATAATTTTAAAATTATTCGGAATATTAATCTTTTTATTTAACTTAGCCAAATTAAATTCATTAATTTTAAAAAGTTAACCCATCACATTTAATCCGGTTAATTTTTGAATTAATCAAATAGTAAAATATATTTAATTTTTCATATTTAAATCAAATTAAATAAAAATCATCTAACAAAAAAAAATTCAAACATCAACATATTAAGATAAAATGATGGATTTTATATATTTTTAATTTTATATTTAAAATTTATTATATTTCAATAAAACTTTAATTAATTTAAATAAAATCAAAATTTTTATTAAATTATTTTAAATAATTCATCGAAATTAATTTAATAAACTATTAATTAATCCAATTAAATCAATTTAAGTCAATTAACTCTATTAAAAACCAAATACTCCTTGTTATGTAAAACCATTTATGAAAGTATAACTTAAAATGCAAGGATAAACTATATTCTCGTTGATGCCCGCAGTTTCGAAGTATTCTTGGAGAAGGATCATGATTTAACAACAGGACCAGACCAGGACGCAGAATTCCACCACTGTAACAAAACACCGACACAAAAACACAAGGAGAGCTGGAGAATCTTTATGCAATAGAACGATTTTTACCAATTAATTAACAAATTGAAGAATTTTGAAGATAATAATAATAAAATAAAATAAAAACATATAAATTACAAACAAGGGAGGCTTTTAGCCAAAAGAAAACACTATCTGCAACCTTTCAAAAGATAGGAAGAGGGGCTTGAGATGCTTATGGCAGTTGAGGACTTGCTATTTTCAGTTCCCTTTCCAGGTGTTCCACATTCACTAAAATCAAGGATGCGGCGCTCTGCCTGCAAATAATTATTGCATTCAAAATTTTCAACTAATTACTCTATAATAACAAAGGAAGAGGATGTTGAGCATGGTTTTTCTGTCATACCAAGATATTTGAAGCCAAATGCGATTGGACCTCCAATTGATTATTCTCTTTCTCCATTTTAGGATTGTTGGAGCGTCTTCCCTTTACAATTGATTCCGGTGTTTCATCTCCCAAAACCTCCAATGCATCAGCATAAGCAGCCGCAGTATGCTCATTTAATTGCTTCATCAACCCGATGGCATCATAGCTTCTATCCGCAGGGCTCATAAGATATCCGATGTCCTGGAAACAAAATTCCAATTATTATGAAGCATAAACAAACAAAAAAAAGTTAAAAAATCTACCTGAAGTTTTAAATTCCAATTATACCTCAATTGTTATTTCTGTGTCATTCCTTGGGCCTGGAACAAAAGAGTTGATAAACCAAGGAGACTTCCATGCTGACGGGGATTCAATACTTCTCCTGAAAGGAGTTCCCCCAAATCTGGCAAAATCCACATCAAGGAAGCAACTTGTAAGCAACCAATCAATTTATCCTAGCATGCGAAGTAGAAAACAAAAATAAAAATGAAAAATGAAAAGCAGCTCTTGACTATAACAAAATAAGCATTGGAATCTTACATGTTATAATTTTCAATACCAGCATTAGTCCCAGCATTATCAACCAAATTCTCTAGGGTTGCTGATGAATTGGTACATTGTACTGTAGAAACAGCAATTGAGTGCCCTTCACCGTTCTTTATTTTCAGAGTAGGAGAGCTAACAACTATGCATGCATTTCCTGATAAGCATTCAGAAGCAAAACCCCGATTTGATATAGCTCCAAAGCTTTTATGATACTGATTTATTGGAGTTCCTATGGTTGAAGACAATAATGGTCTGTCTGCTATAAGACCAACATGATCGGGAGAAAACAATAGTAGATCATTTAAATTACGCTCAACAAGCACCGTTGAATGCTGTTGGACCTGTCAAAAGTAGAGAGGGAAAGATTAGTAAAAAATAAATCAATTCAATGGTACATGCAAAAAGGAATATACAGTAATAAAGAAAGAAGAATTAAGACCAAGATTTCCAACATAAGACCATAAGAGAAAACAGTACAAGGTGTACATAGAATTATTAAGCATCATATCTGAGTTAAATAAACAATCACTATTAGTGTATGGCTCCAGATCCCTCAATATTCCAACACTAGTTTGAATTATCATTAAAGAAAATAATATTCCAACACTAGTTTGAATTATCATTAAAGAAAATAGGACCAAAAAAATTGACGGGGATTTAATCAGACAGCTGCACCTTAAGCTAGAAAACTAACATAAAAATTAATAAATAGAAAAAAAAAAAAAAAAAAAAAACTCACAATTTTGTCAGAAGCATCAGCCTCAGCTTTGTCCTTGGAATCACTATTGCAGGTTTCCATTTTCATGTTTCTTTGGGAATTAGTTCCATTAGAATCTTTCTTCTGAGCTTCATCATCTAATGATTCAGTGTGATCTCCCCCATTTTCTTGTTCCCGATCAAATGCTTGATACAGATTTTCTTTTTCTTCAACAGAGACACCAGAGTTGGTTTTATGTTCAGCTGGAGACACCTGAGATATGTTGCCAGTCCCAGTCTCATTGAACATAACATCCAAGCGAGAGAAATCTTCGGTCAAACTGGATGTCATGTCAGTTTCCAGCTTTTTGTCACTTCTTCTTTCTGATAAAGGTGACAATAGGTCACGGTGGCGTTTCTTCAAAATGGATGGTGTACCAGTAAAAGTTTTGGCAGCACTTTTCAGTACAGCATCAGGACTATCATCTCGTGATGGTGAATCCCACAACCTAAATGGAGTTATGCAGTTCATAGAAGACATCATCAGCTGGCGAATACCAAGAGGACTATATTCTTGCTGCATATCACTGCCAAACGGTATAAGATCGCAGCTGAAAAATGGCATATCCAAGCTAGGAAATCGAGGAGGCCCATAACATAGACCTCCAACATCTTGTACTGAAGGCAAGTTTGGCTTATCATCCACAGTAGGACAAGTTTGCACTGCATTTGATTCCAAACCAAAATTATTCACTGGAACCAATTTCACAGAATCCTTTTCAAGGTAAGATTCCTCTTGCAGGTCTTTATTATCTGTATGGTCATCATTAGTGTAGATAAAGCCATCGTGTGCATTCTTAGTAAATTCTTGCTCCTGAGTTTCAATAGGTTTACCAGTTAACTGACTGGGCTCTCTGCCATACATATGTTTACCATCCTCAATTGAAAGAAGTGAAGGAGACAGAAAAGATTGACAGCAAGAGGTTGGCAATGCTTCAGACCTTGGAGGACAATTAGATTGTGAGGCTGCAGTTTTTCCAGTTTCAGATATTTGGATGTCTGAAGCCTGAGAAAGTGACATATTTTTGCAGCCAACCAATTCAATCACATTAGATCCTTGTGTGAAATTTTCAGAGGCAAAGCATCCATCATTCACTGCCTCTGAGAATAGGACCCTGCAACATTCATCATCAGTGATCAACATATGCTCTGGTTTGTCAGAAGTTATAACCATATTTACAAAAGATGTAGGAGCATTTAATCCTACAGAAGTTTGAAATGCAGCATTCATCACTTCATGGCTTTCGCTAGTGTCTAGACAGTAAGTTGGCAACCCTGATGATTCTTGCCCCAATTCCAGAGAAGAAATATTAGGTAGATCCGTTAAACCAAACTGGTAATCCCCACTTGCAGAATACCCTGCTTCACAAGGTATTTCTGGAATGGAGAAGCTGAGGTCTTCGAAAGATGGATAATACTCTTCTGAACAAGGCGCTGGACTTGAATTCTTCTCTTTTGCCACACCAGGCATTTCAGCCAAGTGGAATTGGTCTCTTGTATGTACAGCAGCATTAGTCAAATCACCACCAGATTGAGAGCAGCCAACCATAGTTGACTCTTGGCTGCATTCTGACAAGTCCTCTACTTCTGTCCTACATTTGGCACCACTATCATCAACATTGCTCTGCATCCTCGAAGAAGATGAAGGCACAGGCTGGCTTAGATTTTTTAGAAGTGGGAATTGAAATTGTTCTAGGAGGCCTGATGCTATGTAAGAGTCCAATTTCTTTTTGACTGAACTATTCCAGTGATTCTTTATTGCATTGTCTGTCCTGTTGCTCAGACCAAGATGGAAATACAGCAAGTAAATGGTAAGTTCAAATGCAAAAAATATATTAGCTTCTATTTAACAGAACATTAGAGTTTAGACAAATATCAGAGGATGACTGGCAGTTACAGTAGGAAGTAAAAGAATAAGAGACAAATATAGGTAACCTCAATACAAAATTGATGGAAAGGTGTGGCCTCTCTAAATAATAAGTCGACATACCTTCCTGGCAAGAACTTTGTGAGCTCTGCCCATTTGTTTCCAAAAATCTGATGAGCACGAATCAGAGCCAACTCTTCTTCCTGAGTCCATGCCTCTTTGTTTATGGCAGGATTGAGATGATTATGCCACCTATATTAGTACTAAGTTGTATGAGTACAAATGTAAAACAAGAACAAGTTTTTATATCTTATACTTTTTTTGGGGGGGGGGAGTGGGGAGGAAGGGAGCATTATAACAGCTAAATACTTTCATAAAATCCAAGAGAAGATATTTGCAATAACATTCCAGAAGGAAAACCTCTCACAAACTGTTAAAATTCAACAGCATTAAACCAATGCGACCAGGCTTAGCCCTGCTCTTGTACCCATCATAAGAATGATCGCATTCCAAGGTTCAAACTCCCCCTCTCTCACTGGCCTTTTCCAAAATTTCAAATATAAGTGGGTTTACAATATTAAAATTAACAGCTCTAGCATTACACCTTTCTCTGCATTGCTTCCCAATGCGTCCAGGTAAGTGCTGAGCAATGGTTGACCACTTTTTCGGCCCAAATTCGTTCACCAACTCAATTATTAGTTCATCCTCCTGTTTAAATTTCAACAAAAGCAACTCAGAATGCCATTAATTATCAAGAAAAAGATTTTTTTTTTTTTTGTCAAGAACAATCAAATTTAAGGAATAGTGAGAAAAAAATAAGCAGCAAAAACAATCACCTCTTTGGACCATGGCCCTTTAACAAGTTCAGGATTCAAGACCTTTTGCCACCTATGTAGGCACTGTACATCAGTCCGATCCTTGAAACACTCCGCTGCAGATGAACCAGCTTACAATTAGATCATGTGAAATGATGCACGAAGAGCTATTATGCCATTTCAATTTGAAGATCATACCTATCTTTTTCCAATTTTTTCCTTTGAAACGTTGAACAGCTTTGCACAGAATCTCATCCTGCAAACCCATATAATTATGTTGTCAAATTGATCAATGAACCCACACATATATAGGGCCACAAATAATAATCGTATTGAAGGAGGGACTAAAATTACTGGACACAATAATACATGACATAAGAACAATAAAGTTATAGAAAAGAATTGTCTTAAAATACAAGAAAGCAACCATAAACAAGGGAAAGAAATATACCTCTTCAGCTGTCCATTGCCCTTTCGTGGAACGTCTTGTAGGACCACTAGTCCTTCTACAATAAGGATTCCAAAGTAAGCAAAACTCAGCAGTACATAAAATAATAATTTCTTGTAAGTTAACATACCTAGTAAGAGAAAAAAGAACGTTGTACAGGGGGGATGAGAACATCCAAGAACAAGAATAATGGTTCTAAAATTTTCAACTAAGAGGCACCAAAATTAACAATCACTAAGGTTTTAAAAGAAAAATACCCATGAAGAGCTCGCATTCTTTGAGCACCATCGCTGATGCTGAGCCCAACCGAAGGAGTCGATACTGTTCTGTCACCTTCCATAGTTCCTTTGCAGATGAATAAAGCCGCATACCCCAATTCCAACTCGACAACACTTCTCTCCGCAATATGCTCTCCAGATCATTATAAATCAACCTAACTAGAAAGTTCCTCCCCACGAATCCGCAGAACAAACTAACAGAAAAAGTTTTTAAAAAAAATCGAAGTAATTTTATAGTAATTAAAAAGTCACAAGTCAACGATTTGAAATTTTGAATTAAAATTTAATAAAAAAGATCCAGTAATTGAAATTTATAAGCAATTCTCTCAAATTCAAACCCTAGATCATGATCAAAACTCAAATTCATTCAATTTTCAACACTGAAAGAACCAATAGTTATTAAAGCAAATTGTTCAGTATTTAACTTAGTCATCAAGATCGAAGGAAGAAATTTCAAATTCATAAGACGGACAAAAAAAAAAACTAAAAGAACAGAAAAAGCAAGCACTCACCGAACTGAGCTTCGAAAACCGAGAAATGGAGACCCGAAGGAAAGAGGAATTAGAAACGATGCGCATTTGCAGATCCAAGAAGATAGGGAAAGAAATTTAAGATAGAGATCTGCAAATGCACCGCGAAGATTATAAAAGAAGAGGAGATAAGAAGAAAGCAAAGCGAGAGAGAAAATGAAACGGTCCGGAGAGATATTCAAACATAAAGGGGCGGACTAATGGAGTTTCAAAACCTATGGTTAAAGATCGAACATGTTTTGTATTTGATGGCCCCGATTCGTCCACGTTGGAATCCTCGCCGTCCATGCATGGTACGATTAGGCATTTTTTCAAATTCCCAACGGCTTTTCTTTTTTCTTTTTTTTTAGAAATAAAACATATTAATTAAAATTTTGATAATTTTTTTGGCTAAAAATTTATGATAATCTTTTTTGTCTTTTGAGAATAAAATCGTGGTAATTTTAATAAATTTAAACTCTTATATAACAATCTTTTATTATATTTTTTTATGTATTATTATATGTTAAATCTTTTTATGGATAATTTTATTTTTTTCTTTAATATAATTTTGGTTTTAGTTTTTTCAAGAGAAAGAAACAACCTTAAAAGAATTTTTTTAAAAACTATTTCTGTTGGTTTAAATGTGTCTTGTCTTGAGAATCAAAGAGAAAATAATTATATTTAGTATGAATTTTAATTTGTGATGTTGATTTACTCAAAACCATATAATTAAATTAGTTGGTCGACGATTCTATACAATATTAAATTTGGTATTCAAACATTTTCAAGGACGATATATGTTGATTTTCAAGTTATGAGTTAATGGTTAGAATTTAAATGTCTTTCACGGCCAAGAAAAAAAAAATTAAATGTCCTTAATCTACCATCCACACATGGTACATAATGGGTTATATATTTATAAAGGCATTAACTATCTTAGGTCCACGAGGTTGAATAATACCATTATTGGAAATCAAAGTTAATAAACGTGTCTTTCGAAAGAAAAAATATTGCAATATGAAAATAAATAAAAAAAATTATTTTTTAGATATTATGTCATAAAATAATTATATAAATTAATTAAGTTAAGATCTAGATTCAAGTCAAAAATAAAATTTTAATCTCTCATATCCTTTAAAAAATACAATAAATGATAGGAGGATTTCACTTACAATAATTATAATATAATTAATCAATTCTAATTTAAAAGTATATGAGATTTATCAAAATTTTACATGGATCTTATACTTATAAGTGGTGGATCTCTTAAATAATTTTTTATTATGATTAGATAATTATAATATTATAATAAAATAAATGGTAAGTGAAATGCTTTCATAAATGATTTTTGCTTGATAAGAGAAAGTTTTTTTTTTTTTTTTGGTCAATCAATATTTGATCTTTGTGAAAAACATTTTAAGAATAAAATATTAAATGTATTTTTTTTTGTCAATCAATAAAATATTACATTCATATACAATATATCTTTGAATAATCAACTAACAAATTAAAACATAATTATATAATTAAATTTACACACGATAAAATCTTGAATTTAAGATTTCAAAGTTCTAAAACTTTTATATATCACTAAATCAAGGCCTTATTGGAAATGATTTTTTTTTTAAAATTTGATGAAAACCATGTATTAAATGCAATTTTGTTTTTAAAATAAGATTTTAAATATCATTAATGCTTATAAGCACCTATTATTAACCAACGTGTCTTAATAATTGTAATTAATCAAATTGAACTTGCTAATAAAAGAGATTATAGTGGAGATACTGAAAGATGCTGCAATATTTATCAATAACGAAAGATGTAATATTTGATTTCCTTATAATTTTTTTTTTTAATTTAGCCCCTAATATAGTAGCAAGGTGAAATTGCCTTTCAAGTATTTCTACTTGTGAGAAAATGCCAGATACTGATGGTATAATAACACTATCATGCAATAAATAAGCAAACAAAAATAGACAGACGTGCAGCTTCAAAGTATTAAATGATTCACCATCCAACAATGGAAGAATCCAAAGATGCCACCTTCCTATCTGAACAAGGACTGTCTTTCGTTCACTGTCTTAATTCGTTTCCACTTCCACCAACAAACCAGCTCATCAAGAACATGGAAAGCCAGTTGAATATTATAAAACAGAAAAAAGGGGAGAAATTAAGTAAAGACGAGATCTTCATGAAGAAGTAGAATTAGAAGAACTCCCCTTGAAGATGAGAAAGTTGAGAGTTTCCAACGCGAAATAGATGAAAGTTCCTTTGAAATGGGTGAAGAAACAACTGAAGTTTGTACCCACCACGCATTGCCATCCAGGCCCATATGTCTTGTCAAAATCCTGTAGTGCTAAACAAAAATTAATCCAAGAAAGTTCTGTGAACAAATAGCACAAGGGGTAGTGGTTTGAAGTGACTTTGATTACCTTTTTAATATAGGCAGCGATGGGAATGCAGTCAAATACTTCATAGAGATCAAGGGCACGAGAAGCAGAAGACAGGGCTTGAGCCTGCATGTTCAAGGGCATGTCTGTGTCTTCTATCACAGCTTTACCTTCCAACATCTCTTTCTCTGTCTCTTCTCTCAACCTGTGTTAATAATACCAAAGAAACCTGGGAGATTCAGAGGATTTCTATGTGGTAGAAAGAAAAAATGATTCAACGTTCCTAAGGACTTTCAAGTCTCCATATTTCTTACATCTTTTTGGAACTTTCTTTCATCTCATAACATCCCTCTTCACTGTAACTATTTGTGATGTCATTGCAAAGGATAAAGCAAGTGAGGCAGATATTAAGCAAGGAATCAGTGTATTTACTTTGTTTAGACTTTAGAATTTAATGAAAGCAAAATCTACTATTTTATTTCCAAGATTAAAAAAAAAAAAGCCATTGAAGAACAAAAACAAGCCAGCTACAGTGCTACACCCTACTGCTGGCTGGTGAAACCTTAAAATAAAAATAATAAATACAGGCAAAAACAGGAGCCAATGCTCCATGGTCCTTTTTGGTAGTTGAAGAAAATAATTATAGCCATAGAATTTTAAAGGTGATTGAAGATTGAAGGGTAAGGAATAAAAGGTGATTGGTAGTAAATTTGCTTCAATTTACATCTTAACACTCTCGATTTGCATTTGCGAGAAAACAAAAGAAAAAAAAAGACCAATTTGAAGGAAGTAAAAATAGCAGGGTTTAAATCATTCGAGCTACAAAAAAATATTGCCACGTGTTATATAAAGCAAATAAAACTTACGGCTAACTTAAGCCAGAAAGAACCTTAAGCTATGGTACAAAAATGATCTCGAAACCCATCTTACATCCATAAATCACTCTCACGCTGATCCACTTCTTTTAGCTTTATTTGGACGACCTCTGGAAGAATCATTTTCTCTACCTCGAGCATGTTTTCCACCTTTGTAGTGCTTTCCTCCCCTAAGAAGCCTAGACAAAAGAAAAAAATTTAACAGACGAATTAATTAGCAGGAACATAAAACGGGCAATTTCCTAGGTGATTTGCTTATCCAAACGAAAGAACAAAGCAGTTGAAGAGGATTGGCACGGACCTTGATTGAAAGCGCTTGTTTTCTCGGTGCTTTTCTTGGTTACCACGAAGTAGACTCCAATACTCCCTCTCAGCATCACCTAAAACATTACCAACTCTTTATGAGTTCGTCATCGATTACATCAGGATTTCTTGACCTAAAAGCCATCACTTCCTCATGTAATACATACTTTCCCGTTATATGTGAGATAAAAATTAGTCAATAAGGCAGGAGATCAACAATGAAATAACATAGTGACCCATGTGGCTTTCCAAACCATACCCACCAAGCAATTGCCACAGGATATGAAGGTAACATCTTAATGAAACCTTGCACTAATAACAGGAATAAAAATTAGGCGACATGCAACAAAAAATTTAGAAATAAGGTTTAAATGAAATAAAATGGAAGTTGATTCTTCCTTACCAGTTACAGGTTCTAAATTAGCAATGAAATTTTTGACAACCAGGCCACCTTCTTTAGCCAGCACTGCAGCGGCACGAGCTTTTTGGGCTGCTTCAGGTGCATCAAACCGAATGTAACCCTTATCCTCTCCAACTTTGAAATCAACATACTTCACATGTAAAAGAATATGCATCATGGGGAAGAAGTACTTGATAAAGAAGAAATATCGAATTAATTGAAAAGAAACAATTGTCTAGTGCAAAGATTGTTAGTTAATATGTTTTAGTTTTTAGTTATTCATTTGTATGGACCAAAAAAACTTAAAAAAAAAACTATAATTAAATGATCAAGAAAAGGGAGACCAATTTCAATAATACCTTTACAGTGCCGAATTTTTGAAAGACATCCTTCAAATCCTCACGCAAAACAACATTCATATCATCTTTATAGACAGATGCAGTGGATTTATGTTTATCATCAATCTTTTCTTTGCTGTCATTGTCATTTTCTGTAGTCTTCTGTTCACTTCCGGTAGCACCCTCCTTTGTGAGCTCATCAGAAACATTTTGCTCTTGAGAGTCCCCAGCTGAAATGCTCTTTAATGTAAATGCTACAAGTAAGCCCTTGGGATATCTGTTATAATCATTACATGGAATCTGGTTACAAACATATGGCAAGAAAAACTAATGCCAATTCAAGATTTTGATTTATTACTTACTTTTCTTCTACATTTGAGTCATAATCACCAACATCCGCAGCTTCTTCTTCTTCTTCTCTTAAAGCATCAAAATCCTTCCTAAAATGAAAATTAAGAGAACAATCACATCAGAAAATAAAATCATAACAGCAGTTACAAATTCAAAAGCAAAACCTATTTCAAAACAAACAATATCAGACAACTTGATTATATGTTCTTATTCATTATAGATGACTTGAACCCTACATCGAAAGTCAATACTGCTTTATAGTCGTTTCACCATACAGCATGATTAGGCAAACAAATGGCAACAAAATGATTAGCCACGTATATAGCTTACTTTGGTTTTAATTCCAGCTCAGCGCCTGCAAAAACCAAGCTTTGCTCCAAGAACCTTTGGGCATCCTCCTCAGCAGAGAATTCAATCAAAGCCGTGCCACAAAAGTACTTTTTGTGCGTCACATGACCAGGCAACCTCACACTATTAACCTAAAATAAGTAAGAAGACAATCAGTTTAGATTAAATGGCAAACATATCCGTAACCCGTAAACAAATAATTGGTTTTCGCATTGTAACTAAACAAGAAAATATTTGATAACAGAACAACTATTACCATCACTGAGCAATACCTTAGCATATTTCCCAAAAAAGGCTTCTACATCTTCCCTCTGGACATTGTACTCGAATGGTGATGCAGCAACTGTTCTACTGTCCAATTGCTCTATCATTTCGTCAGGGTCTAATAGGTCAGTGCTTCTACCAACTTTCTTCCCTGAAAAAAAAAAAAAAGAAGAAAAGAAACCTTTCGGGTCAGATTTGGTGCATAAGATAATGGATAAGACAGCATAATAATCATTCTATATTATGTTTGGTTTGTATTTAATTGAAAGGGATAAGATTACAAAGAGGATTATCATTCTCTTAGTATAGGATGATTCAATCCTCTCAAAATAGAGAGAATTATTTAATCCATGGGATTAAACTTACATGTTCTATTATACCCTTAAAATTACATTAACAATTTAAATTGTATAAATTTTGAGAAAAGATAATTTTGACCAATAAATAAATTCTCCTATCTTAATCCTTGCACACATCAAACATAAAATAGGATGTCATTTTTTTAATCTAATCCTATTCGTAATATCATCTCATCCTATTTTATCATAATTTTATGTACCAAATATGACCTAAATTTCTTAGCTTAAAAGAAAAAACAATTTTTTTTTTTGAGGTTTATAAAACTGACCATCTTCAGAAACCTTGAGGGAAGAGGAAGTTCTGAGAGTTTCAGCAACGGCTTTCAGAGTAACCTCTGGTACATCATCCGCCTTCACAGCCTTTAAATTCAAATGGCCTCTCATCTTTGAAAACGAACAAATCAATGCCAAACTAACCACTTTTTATTCACAGTCAAGATCAACGACAAAAACAAAGCACCATGAAATAAATAAATAAGACATCCAAAATTTTTTTTAAGAAAATTCTTCACAGTCAAACAACGGGAAAATAGTTTAAACAAAAAAGGACGATTGAAGTGAAAGGATACTGCCATCTTCGCTCTCGCTGATTTTTTTCTTGAGAAAATCGTCTCTTGGAATATTGCTATCACTGAAGTAAAACTCTACCTGTATTTAAAAAAAAAAAGTTAAACAACACCAATTGCGAAGCGATTGAAGAGAAAGGAAATCGAACTTAAAAAGATGGGGGGATTTTGACCTGGCGAAGAACAGCCTTGGCAGTATCTTCGCTCAAAGAAGGAGTCGCCATTGCTGTACGGTAAGTGCTTGAGAGACAGAGATTTGGAAGAGTTGAGACAGAGGAAGAGAGCGGTTGTGTTTAGGGTTTAGGAGTAGCTTGGATTGGGCTTCGGAGTTATATTGTGGGTTTTTTAAGTATGTTTATGTTTTTATTGTAACTTCCTGCACGAACTTCCCTCTACCAAATATCTTTGTCCCTTTGTCACGGCAACATAAAATTACCCTTTGCCGTCCCATTTTCAAAGTCAAAAAATCTTTTACAAGGAAGTATAAAGTTTAATTAAACTAATAAGCGGTTGGTTTCAATTAGATTTAATTTTTTTTATGAAGAAATTTTAAATTTAAATTTTATTGATAATTATTTATTAAAATTATTTTAAATGTATAATTTATAATTATTTATCTTAAATTATCAAATATGATATATATTTTTTTTAAATTTGAGAAACTAAATATCTTATCTATTCTAAATTTTTTTTTAAATAAAATAAATAAAGTTTAATTAAATCGAAGATTTGATTTATAAAATAGATTCAATTTCAAGGATAGTTTAGACAATCATAAGAGATCAATAGATTGGCTATACATATTAACGCTTTGTTTTGAGTTCTAATTTTTTTAATTTAAAACAAAAATATATCTAAATAAATTATTTTGTTTTCAAAAACAAATAACTGAAAATAAAGTTTTGAAAATATTTTAAAATCACTGAAAACACAAAAATGAAAGTTTTAAATTTCAAAAACGTTTTTGGCATTATTCGTCTACAGGACTACAATATTACAGTATAACTATAGTATCAATTTTAATGTTTGAAAATTTTTAAAAAAGATTGTTAAAACGAGTCAAATCTCTATCATCTTATAATTTAAAATTTTAGGTTTAAAATATTAAAAAAAAACCTCCTAAATTTTTTTATTTTTTAAATAATTTTTATTTATTGTACTTAATTAAACTCTTATACTTCGTTTATTTAAATAAACTTTTATTTTTCAGTAAAGTAATATAATTTTTTTTTAGTTCTCTTTAATCAAATAAAAATTAACTTGCCATAAGTAAAAATTTTATTTCAAGTATTTATGGTCGTAAGAAACTGATATCTTACATGCTCAATATCTTATGTAAAGTAAATAAAATGATAAATTTTAAAAGTTTTTTTTTATTATTTTAACCAAACTTCTTTTAATCACTTTCTTTTATCTATTAACAAATTTCTACAACAAAAAATTCTATCCAAACATATTTTCAAATTCAATAAATTAAAAATAAAATAAAATATTTTTGAAAACATAAATCATAAAATATACTACAATATTAATAGTAAATTTACTAATCTATAACTTGGATTTATATTGATTATACGAATATAGCTTCACCACACAAATATAAGGGCAAAAGTTTACTTTTATTGCATTAATAAATTTGGTTGAATTAAAGTGAGAGATTCTCCATCATACACCAAGCTTTTCAGGGCGGTGGTAGATGGAGAGTGCGTTGTATTTCAGATAAATAAATAAATATATATATATATATAAAGAAAAGTTCGTAGTGTGATATTTTTTGTAAGTCTTTCGATCTCTTACTATTTATTTTTTGAAAACTGTTTTATATTTTGAAACCCCTATCTGTTTTTCTAGTTCCTTTGCTGGTATTTGTGGCTGCAATTACCTTTGTTAATTGGCTTTTAAGAAACCTTATCGAAAAACAAATGGTTTTAAGAACCTAAAACATAGAACAAAATGAAGAATATAATTGTATCTACTCAGATTAAATTTATAATCATAATTTACATATAAAATCTTTTTTAAAATTACAACCGCATGCCATTAGTATATCTGTAAATGGTTTTATTGATTTGTCTGCTTCTTTTTTAAAAAAAAATTTATAAAAATTGATAAAATTGAAGAAAAAATTAATAATATTACTGATAAATTAGAACAAAAATCACAAACAAATGATTTTGGTCCTTTATATTATGGAAATACTATTATGATCAACGATGATAAACCATCAACCTAAAAAAATCCTACTTTCTCTAAACAACAGGAAATGGATTTTCAATCTTACAAAAATTTGATTGAACATCTTAAACAAAAGATGAAAAATTAAAAACCTCCAAAAGAACGGGTGGAATATTTAAAAATGATCAAAAATTTATATCATACCCATATAAGCCTTTTTACAAAATTTATTTATCATTATATGGTAAATTATGATACCACTAATGAAAGTTCCAGTAAGAAAGCATAAATGATAATTTTGATAACATCCTAGCTACTAACTCATTAGTAAAAGATGAAGTCAAATTTGAAACTTCTGAAGAAATAGAAGAAGAAGAAAAATCAGATCCACAAATAGTAAATCGTGGTAAAAAAAAAGTAGGTGAAATTTTTAATCCAGAAATTGATTATCTACTAAGATTTCTAGAAATGTCTAACTTAGACATTCTTGAACAACATTAACCTTATCTTATAAAAAAAGATGAGATAAAAAATACAGAACTAGGGTAAACAACCTAAAGTTCTAGCAATACAAACATTGAATCTCTAAACAAGATAAATATTACATCTGGAGGAACATATTTAGATTTATCAAAAATCTCATTATCAGAACATGAAAAAATCATAGATGATTAGGCACAATCAATGTCTGTTGTAGTAACTCACTACAAAGATAATTAGGCTAAAGAAAATTTTTTAAATTATTTTTGTGAAATATGGCAAGAAAATGTTTTATAATTTCTTCGAAAATGAAAAAATTCTGAAATAGGAAAAACCCAAAAAGGAAATCTCCTAAATCAAATTACTATTATTCCAGATATACTCAAAAGCCTAACCCATATCTTAAAAAATGAATTTTATGGTAGTATGGATGAAGCTAATCCTAACAATGAAGCTCAATATATACTATCAAAATTAGAATTATGTAACATAAAAAACCTTGATGATTATTTTAAAAAATATATGAAGTGAATACCAAAGATTGGATGAAAATATTCAAACTTTTGGAAAGAACAATATTTTCATAAACTTTCTTCACTATGGAATGAATTATGTTTACAAAATTGTTCTACTTATTTAGAATTATGGATAAAAAAGTCCAATAGTTCAAGTACTTCCTCTAATAATATCGCTTTATACGATACTCTTAGAAATAAAATAAACTATATTTAGATTCAAGGCTCTAATACCATTTACAGAACAAAACAAAAGGATCATAAAGAAATGGATTATCGAAAACTCTTGGTTTAAGAGCTGAAAACTTAAGAGCTTAAGAGAGCTGTTACGAAAAAGAGAGAGAAGAAAGAAAAGAGAAAAGAGCTCCGAAAGACTTTGCCCTAACAAATGCAAAGAGGTTCTATTTATGAAGATTCTAAATTATGATTTGTATAGTAACTAACTATAGTATGTAAAGTAAAAGTTGACAGTTATTTTCAATAGTGACGATTATTTTTATCTTTTTACTGTAGCAAATTGAAGTTTGTCTTCTAGCTTTTTAGCTATTTCAAATACCGATGCAAGTTGTTTGTTTGTGTCAGTGGTGGCTTATTTTTTGTTGGAATAGTGCTATCATTCTTGAATATTATCTAGATTAACAAACTTTTCATCTTTAGGATTAAAAGATTGTAGAGAGCCTGTTCTAGATTTATTCCAAATCTGTCATCCTTCTTGATATTAGAATAGTAAATGCTTTGGATGATCTAATTCTTCCATGGTAGAAATTTTGTATAATAGATCTAGTGCTTCTGGTTCTATTATTCCTATATTTGCTCATGTCTTACGAACAAAATTCCTTTTTTCATTTGTTCTGAAATCAATGTAGGGGAATTTGCAAGAAATTATCTGAGTATGCAATGTTTTTGCATGCTGCATCAATGTAATTCCTACTTGAAATTGATAGTTGGAAGGATTAGAGAATTTTTTAATGACTAAATCCAATTGTTCTAGATTTTCAATGGAGTCATTTTGAGATTCTAGGAGTGGTCCTGACATGGGTTTTGTCATTTTTCAGATTTGATATGGCTGAAAAAATCTCTCTTTGAAAACTTTAAGCATACTAGTAATTCAAAAATGTACATATAAGAAATGCTGATTATTTTTTACAAATTCAGTAACTATTGATTTGATAAATGTAGGAAAAAGGAGCAATTTGTTAAAAGAAAAATTTTGAATAAGGATTTGTCCAACAATTTCGATTTCAATGCTTTTTACATCGAACGGATCATGATCAAGTTTGAATTTTATTAGAGGAAAGATTTCACCTATTTTTGGGTTTTCTATATAGATAGCAAAGTAGTATTCTTCAAATTTTTCTCGCAATATTTTTTGTATTTCAAAAAGAATTGAATGATTGATTTGCAGAAATAATTCTTTTGTTAAGAATATTGTAGCTTTTTCGAATAGTAAAATTGTTTTTAGTTTTAATATTTTTGAAGAATGAGTTTTTTACTTAAAATATTCATAGAGTTCGAGGAAATTGTTTATTTCCTCTATACTGTATTGGTTTTCTTCTACTGCAAAGAAATTAATATCTTGCTGTTTTAGCAAATTTGATTCACAAAGATTTTTTAAAACCATTTCTTCAAGATGGGCTTGATTTTTGGTTTGAGACAAAAAATTCAGCTAATTTGATCATCCCTTTACGAAATTGAGATTTATTTTCTGTCAAATGGGATTTTCAAATATTATTAAAAAGATTATAAGTCTTTAGGTTAAGATTAGGATTATAGAAATCTTTTTGCAACAGGTTTTTTGTTTACTTAACAATCTGAGAATATGAAACAGGTGTTCATTGGTTAGGATTCTGTGAGAATTGAGAAAGGTTTTACAGTTGTAATATCGATTGTACTACAAATTGTAGAAATTGAAAATAAGGTCTTAGAGGAATATTTGGATTAAATATCCTCATAGAAGGTAAACAAAATGTGTAAATCCTAGGTTAAGATTTTAAGAAGTTGAAGAAGAAGAGGTAACCTTTTTAGTTTGCTTCTTCTGAATGGTTTGCCATTCTTCTTTGTTTTCTAGAGGCTTTTTGCCTTTATCCATCTGGCCAGCTAAGATAATCTATAATAATATTTTATCATTGTTAATAAACTCAATATTGAAATTATATTGACATAAAAAATTATACCATTTAATCTTTTTTGTATTATTGTCTATTTTCTTGTTTTTAAGAAAATCTCTTACAGCCTAATTATCAATTTGAATTGTAAAATTTTTAGGTGCAAGATATATATGAAAACGTGTTACTACATTTTTTATAACAAGTAACTTTTTTTCAAAAATTATATATTTTATTTTGTTTTGTTTAAACTTTCCTTAATTGTATCCACAAATAAGTTCATTATTTTGAACTTTGGCTTGTAAAACACATCCACAGTGTTCATCTGAGACATTAGTTTCTAAAATCAGTTGATCGCCTTATTTAGGAAGACAAACTTTAGGAATATAAATAAGATTTGATTTTATCTATTTGATAATTTCAGTATCTTGTTTCGTAAAAAAAAAAAAAAAGGGTATTGTTTTTCAATTTTTCTTGTAAAAGCTTCTTTTTTTTATAGAGGTTTTTTATGAAATGTCTTCCATAATTAAAAAAATTTTAAAGTTATTGTAAATGTTTTTTATTTTCCAATGTTTTTGAAAAATCTTTGATTTTTGAAATAATATGATATTGTAAAGTAAGACCATCAAAACAAAGATTTAATCTTAAAAATTTTAATTTTTGTTTTTTCTAGCTCAATCTTTTTTGGGTTGAGAATAATTTCATGTTTTATAAATTCTTGAGAAATTAAATTGAGATGAGTTCTATGTTGAATCAAAGTTTCTAAAAAAACAAGAATATCATCAATGTAGATGCAACAATATTTTTTGTGTTTTACAAAATAATGTCCATCCATCTTTGAAATATTTGAGGTGCATTACAGAGATCAAATGGCATTGTTGTCCATTGGTATTGTTCCTATAGAGCACTAAAAGCAATCAAGGGTTTTGATTATTTAGAAAGCATGATTTGCCAAAAACCTGATTTACAATCAAATTTACTAAAATATTTAGCATTTTTTGCTAAATTTATTAAAATAGCTTTTCTTGTAATGAAATATCCATTGAAAACAAGATTTTGGTTAAGCTTTTTACAGTTGATTACCATTTAGCTTTACCTCATTTTTGCTCAACATGATTTTTTACCATGAAAGCAAGACTAGAATGTAAGCTATTTGTTAGTTCAATTAAACTTTTTTGTAAAAGATCTAAAATTTGAATTTCAAATTCGTCTATATCCTGTTTGGTATAGATCATTGGTTTAACACGAATATTATGATATATGATTTGTAGATCATAATATCGAGGACTTCTAAACTATAATTTTAATGGTTCTTTACTAAAATTTTCAAAAAAAACTTTGAATAACCAATGTTTTTCACTGATAGCTTTTATCTCAGCTTTATTAGTTTCAAGCTGAAAATCTTTATCATAAATATGCTTATGATTTTTTTATTAAAGGAATGTCTATAGATTGTTTATCTATAGTCATAGTGACTTTATCAAGATTAAAACTTAAAGGAAAATAATTATAAAGAAAATTATATCCTAATAGCATGTCTCTTTACATATGAGGAAAACAAATTACTTTTGGAATAATAAGTTAATATTGTTAAAATAAATAGGAATATCCTTTGCTTTAAAACCAATGATGGTTTCTTTACCATCAATTTCTATTCTTGTTATTGGATGTTTCATGGGTTTCCATTTGTTTAGTGAAAGTGCATGACTATGACAACTAAAGATTGTTGCTCTTGTGTCTAATAAAATATGGAGAGAATAAGGTTTATATTTTTGAAAACAAAATTCTCCTTGTACATAATTGTAAAACTGTTTTGGTTGATTATTAAAAAATGTAATGATATCATTTTCACCAATTTTGTATTGTGAAATGATAGCAAGACTTTTTTATTCTTCTCTAGTTTTTCTAGTATAAGAGATTGAATTTAAAACTGAGTTTAATGTATTGCAAACTGATGGTTGTGATTGACTATCACTTAAAAATATTGAAATTTGAGTGCTATTTGTACTATTACTCCATTGAAAACCTGAAAAAAAAAAAAATTTTGTATGGTGTAGCAAAGGATTGATTGCTACATAGACTTTTTGTCTCATCTTCTTGATTGGAAAATGACGAAATTGAAAAGGGTAGAACTAAATCAGGGTTTGAATTAGATCTACCAATTTCAAGGATTTTAAAATATACGTTATTACCATAAGCGAAAAATTCTAAAGAATTGACTCTATTTTTTATAAGTATTTTTTTAGAGATATCTTCAAGTAACCATCTTGATGGATAGATAAATCTCTAAAATCCATTAATCTTGGTTTGATTTTTGTATCAAAAGATTTAAATTCAAAAATTTCAATAATTTTTGGAACTATCTGTTTGATAAATGTAAAAATAACATTCATAAGCTTATAAATAGCTGTTCAATTAATAAAAAGATCATGAGCAATTTCATTCAAATCAAAATTTTTTATTTTGGTTCGAAGTCTTAAGCAATCTTCTATGAAAAGATTAGTGATAGAAATAAAATAATTTAATCTTACTTTAAACCAAACTACACTAGTAACTAAATTAGATTGAATTCTCTCAATTATAGCATTTACTGAGTTTGAAAATCTTTTACATTAAAACTGCTAAAATAAAAGTGTCTTTTCCTGATATAAAAAGGGATTTTATGACAATCATAATAACTCCTATATGAATATATTTTATTTTAGAAAATTTAGTAAATTTCTCGTTTCGCAGCAATAACCGCAACTCAACTCCCAATTCATCAGCCGCACAGTAGCGGGCCGACTTCAGAGTCCAGACCCGGTTAGACCAATTATGGCTCTTGTGGATAACAGGGTTCTTTTTTCAGTAAGAGGCCGCGCAGATAAACAATAGCATGATGCACTTAACTACAATGAGATCTTGAAACAGAAGGAAGGCCTTCTATTAGAACCTCCCCAAACTAATTTCCATTCTTCATTAACCAAAATCTTTCACTAAAAACTTGGAGAAGACATAAGAAACATGACAAGAAAAAAGAACAAGAGATCCACCATCACTAAAATCAATCTTAGTGGTCATCCTCTTGAGCATGCACTAAGCACAACCATAAAAAATTGTCAACCTCGAGCATCCCTTGATAGCATCAGTGAGTTTATGCGGTAAACATAAGCAAAACAAACTTAAAACCATTGTAATATGGCATGATGATTTGCAAAGTTGCAACCTGAATAAATGTTAAAGTTGAAAAAAGATCACCCAGTAATCAATCGACAATTGAGATTTGAATCATGTTTAGTAGTATATATTGCAACTATAACAGAAGCTCATCTCTCCCACCCTCAACCTTTACTTCATTCTACTCCTTGAAGTTAGTTTCCATACCATGTTGTCTCTTTTTCTTATCAAAACCGATGGAAGTAAATATCCAGGACTGAGGTGACTTATTCATAAGGCAAATAACTTCGAGCCAGCAATCAAAAAGTAACAACAAACCGCCCTTCTTTGATGGGCAGCAAGTTTTTGGCAGCCAGCAGCGTCTTGATTGACACTGAAATACTAATATGTTTCACATAAAATCCTCTTCAAGTTCCTGCAGAGACTTGCTTGTTGCTGCAATTTGTTTGTTTGATGTCATCTTTTCAGACACCATGAAACCCTTGTAGCTTCTTATCTCTGCTTGTCTTTCCTTTTCAAGCCTTTCCAGTTCCTCACGTCGTTTCTGCCAAAGAAATCAAAAGATTTTCATTTTACACATTCAATTAAGAATAGGTATATGGATGGGTAAACATACGTGTGCATAAGATGAGACTATAATCTGCATATTTTCTAATCACAATCCATGAATTGTAAATTAAGCTTCAACGCCTAGTACCTATCGTATAAGTATTGTATAAGCCACACAACCCTAGTAAATTCTTAGGGTTTTAAGGCAAATATCTGAATTATTAGCAGCAAAGAAATGCAGAACAAAAATCCATTAAAACATTGTGCTATTCTACCATAGTTTCCAGTCATTTAGTTTATTTATTAGCAAATTGCAAATTGTGGGAAAATAATTATTTACAGTTTTGTAATCTTGTAATCTGTATATTTATATTTATATTTATATTTATATTTGTATCTTTAGAATTAAGTATTTGTATCTCTAGAATCGAGGACAAAAAATTAAGATAGACAATACTCAATTATAATATTAGTTTTTTAAGAAGATTTAGTTTCCTAGTTTAACCCCTAATTAGTTGTATATAAACCTAAAGTTCTTGTATAATTCGAAATGAGCAATTTTTCATATACATTCAATTTTTCTCTTAGTTTTTTACATAATTTTATTTCTTAATTTTTTCACATGGTATCAGAGCTTTAGGCTCTTCTTGGAAAGCAAAATTTTCAGTCTTCATTGCTGATTTCTATTTTAGGCCTTTATTGTCGAACCCTGTTTAGGCCTTCATTGCCGAACCCTTTCAAAGAAAGATATATCACTACCACCCAATTTGAAGAAGTGTCAACTGAAAAAATCACTGGAATACTACAGATGTCTCGGAAACAAAAAGAGTTCGATAGGAAAGAGATTGAAAAGCTGAGAAACTTATTGAAAATCCTTAAAAAACCTATTGTGGTATGTTCTTTGAATAAGGTCTCTAGTTCAGGTAAAACTTCTGGTTCTCATGGATTAAATGTCTCGGTTAAACCTATTACGAGTTTTTAGATTATTGACTCAAGAGCTACAAACCATATGACACATTCCTCACAGAAGTTTAATATATATACCCTGTGTCCTAGTAATAAGAAAATTGTTGTTGCAGATGGTTCACTTACTACAGTGACAGGATTAGGAGATGTTCAAGTTAATCCCTCGTTTGTTCTAAAAAATGTTCTTCATGTTCCTGAATTGTCTACTAATCTTATATCTATACAAAAACTTACTAGAGATATGAATTGCAAAGTGACTTTTTATCCCTCTTATTGTGAATTTCAGGACCAGAGATCGGGGAAGATGATTGGACTTGCTAAGGAGAAGGATGGACTATACTATCTTGAGACATCAAGTAACACAAGATGGTTTGTTTCATTCATAGAGGATTGTACCAAGGTCTCTTGGGTTATTTTACTTAAATCTAAATCAGATGTGAATAGTATGTTTTTAAGTTTCCAAAACATGATCCAAAATCAATTTGGAGTGAAAATCAAGAGATTTAGGTCTGATAATGCAAGAGACTACTTCAACCAGACTCTATCCACCTATTTTCAAAAAGAGGGATTACCATGAGTCATCTTGTGTTAATACTCCACAACATAATGAAGTGACAGAGAGAAAAACAACAATTTACTAGCCACAACCCGAGCCTTTCTTTTTCAAGCAAATGTACCTAAATCTTACTAGAGGGAAGCTGTTCTCACTGCCACACACATTATAAATAGGTTACCTTCAAGGGTTTTGGGATTTAAAACTTCTATGAAACTACTCTCATAATTTTATCCCAATCTTAATACCACAAACAATCTCACACCTAGGATATTTGGTTGTACATCATTTGTTCATGTTCATAGTCATAACAGGAGAATGTTAGATCCAAGAGCAATTAAGTGTATTTTTTGTGGGGTATTCCGCAACTCAAAAAGGATATAACTGCTATCATCCTCCTACCAAAAAATTTGTGTCTACAGATTTCACTTTTGAAAAAAGTAAACCATTTTTTACTCAACCTTATCTTCAGGGGAAGACTTCATTCATGGAAGATAAAAATAAAGACTTCTTTTTGCTTGATTTGTCCCCTTCTTCAACATTTTAACCCATTAATTCTTCTGAGTCGAAATATGTTTCTACTGAGCCCAAGTCAAACACTGAATTTGAGTCTGAACCCATTCCAAATACAGAAGATATGACAAAGATAATATTGTTCTTGATTCTATGAAAGGAATTACAGGTGTACTAAAAAAAAAATTTCAGATCCTGAGCTAGTGCCAGTCCAAGTACCTGATCCTAACTCTGAAAATGAGGTAACTACAGTTTTTGACTCTATTCCTCAAAATGAGCATGAATATCCTAAAACTATAACTAGTGATTATGATCTACCTATTGCCATTAAAAAAAGAGCCAGAGAATGTACTAAGCATCCACTATACCCAATCTCTTATTTTGTCTCATTTAAAAAATTCTCATCATCCCACAAAAATTTTCTTGTGAGCCTAAACACTATTTCTGTTCCAACTACATTATTCGAGGCATTATCCAGTGAGAAATAGAGGCAAGCCATGAAAATAAAAATGGAGACCTTAGAAAAAAATCAGACATGTGAAAACTAGTAGAGATTGCCTAAAGAAAAAATTCGTGAGATCGTAAATGAATTTTCACGTGTAAAATACAAGGCGATAATACTTTGAAGGTATAAAACCAGGTTAATGGCTAAGAGCTACACTCAAACCTAGGAGTAGATTATCAGGAAACCTTTACTCCAGTTGCCAAGATGAATACAATTAAAATTTTGTTATCATTGGCTGCAAATTACAATTGGTAGCTTCAACAATTTGATGTAAAGAATACTTTTCTACATGGTGATTTGGAAGAAGAAATATATATGAAGGTTCCACCGGGATTTGGAGGTCATCTAGAAGCTAAACAAAGTATGCAAGTTAAAAAAGGCTTTATATGGCCTTAAACAGTCTCCTAGGGCTTGGTTCAGGAGATTTGCCAAAGTGATGCTAGCAATGGGATATAAACAGAGTCAAGGAGATCACACATTGTTTATCAAGCACTCTAATTCAGGAAGAGTCACGATTCTATTAGTGTATGTTGATGATATAATTGTAACTGGAGATGATGAAAAAGAGAGAATCTCTAAAATAATGTTTGGCTAGAGAATTTGAGATAAAAGAGCTAAGGTGATAGAAGTACTTCTTAGAAATTGAAATAGCTCACTCACGACATGGTATCTTCATCTCACAACAAAAATATGTGATAGATCTTCTGAAGGAAACTGGGAAGCTCGCATGTAAACCTGCAAATACCCCTATAGATCCTAATCATAAAATTGGAGAAGCTAATGAAGATGCTGTTGTTGATAGAGAGATGTACCAAAGATTAGTTGGAAGACTCATTTATCTCTCACATACTAGACCTGATATAGCATATGCTGTGAGTGTGGTAAGTCAATTTATGCATAGTCCTAAAGAAGTACACCTACAGGCTGTCTACCGTATATTGCACTATTTGAAGGCCAATCCTGGGAGAGGTATCTTATTCAAAAGAAATTCGGGGCTAGTTCTAGAAGCATATATAGATGCTGATTATGCAGGTTCAGTAACTGATAGATAGATTCACCTCAGGTTACTGTACTTTCTTAGGTGGTAATCTTGTGACTTGGAGGAGTAAAAAACAGAATGTGGTGGTAAGATCAAATGCTGAAGCAGAGTTCAGAGCAATGGCTCAAGGAATTTGTGAACTACTATGGTTAAAAATTATCTTAGAAGACTTGAAGATCAAATGGGATGGACCAATGAGAGTCTATTGTGATAAAAGTCTGCAATAAGCATTGCACACAATCCTGTGCAACATGACAGAACAAAGCACATGGAAGTAGACCGGCAATTCCTAAAGGAGAGACTAGTCAGTGGGTTGATTTGTACACCTTATGTATCAACCTAGGGTCAACTTGCAGATGTGTTGACTAAAAGTCTCAGCAGTACAACATTTCAAGAAATTATTTCAAGCTGGGAATGAAAAACACCTATTCACCAGCTTGAGGGGAGTGTGAAAAAACACTTATTTACAGCTAATTGTAATATTGTAATCTGTATATTTATATTTGTATCTCTAGAATTAAGTATTTGTATCCTTATAATTAAGGACAAAAAATTAGGATAGACAATCCCTCAATTATAGGATTAGTTTTTTAGGAAGATTTAGTTTCCTAATTTAACCCCTAGTTAGTTGTATATAAACCTAAGGTTCTTGTATAATTCGAAATGAGTAGTTTTTCAATATACATTCAATTTTTCTCTTAGTTTTCTACATAGTTTTATTTCTTAGTTTTTCCACACAAATATATGTATTTGGTTTAAGAAATTGAAGAAGAAACAAAATCCAAGTATATAATGATGTATATTGAACTACAACATCAAAACATTTAACTAAATGGCAATATATATGTTCTATTATATCCTTTATTCTTTATAGATTATCTAACTCCTACCTCAGCTTCATGAATCTGCTATGGTATAACTAATTTTTTACCCTAAGCAAAATCCAGTTGGATAACTTCTATTTTCATGCTACAACCATTTAGGATATTCATGTTATATGGCATGCCCATATAAACCATCAGCTGATGTAGCCAGTATCAAATCAACCAAATAAGAAAAAACAAGACAAAGAAAAAAGGGCTCACTTTTTCCCTCAGTTGTTGCTTTCTCTCTACTCTTTCTGCTGCATTAACCGCTTCTCTCTCAGCTGCAACAACATATTATATTAAGCCGCATTAGTTCCATCAAGATCAAATAAAAGAATTGTAATTTCAAAAACAATATACCTAGCATAGAGTAGTACACAAGATGCAAAATGCAAAACCAACATTACCGCATACTAGGATGGAAAACAAGATGCATAAAAGCATAACAAGCAAAATACAAAACCACAGAAATCACACCAAATTTCTTTCATAAACAATGGAAATACTACTTTAGTCCTAAGTCATAGCAGAAAATGAAACCGCAAGACATTCACATACCTTTCAAATCAGGTTTCCTTTCCACTTTAGTCCTGTTCAACCTATTAACTATCTCATTTATCCGCTTCTCCATTCTCACAGTCCGGACCTAAATCAAACAATAAAATCAAAGAAACAACCATTCTAGAAGAAAAAACATAATCGAAAATAGTAATAATATCCTAATAACAATAATCAAAGTAATAAAGAAGTCTACCATCTTGGAATTGTGAAAGCCAACTTGGCCAACATCCATGGAAGGAGTTTTCTTCAAATTGGACCATGGAGTGTAAACAACATCAATATTGTTCACTTTGTTGCCTAACCTCACATGATAATTAAAACAAAAAGAAAATTGCAACCTATTATATCAAACACATTTCAATTACATTTTACATAAAAGAAATTGATGAAATCAAAATAAACCTTGGATGGAATTAGCTTTAACAAGCTGAGCACAATCTTCGAGCAAACCTTCACTTATATCATCGATGGTTTGACCTTTTTGAAGTCTTAAATAAACATGGGCAGAAGACATTTTATCGACATGGAACCTGTAATAAATAAAACTAAATTCAATCACCCAAATTTCTGAAGACCCCCTTTATTTATAGCAAAAGTGATGAAATTTCAATAAATTTACCACGGTATCTGAAAAATAAAAACAAATTTAAGAAAAATACCAAATATCTTCGGGGAAGCCATATTTGATGAGTTCCTCGTTCTCGTACTTGTCCAGTCCCATGAAAATGGTGTAATCGCCAGCTTCTGGTCGGGCTTTGAAGTAAAACACCATTTTTTTCTTCAAATTTTCTTTCCTTTTTCCCCTTCAGTTAGGGAATTTGGAAGATGAGATAACCTTGACAAGATGCAGGCAGAACCTGCTTGCGTGTTTCCAAATAACAGCGTTTTAGTTAAGCTACCACCGCCTTCCAGCTCATCTTATAATAAATTTTCGGGAAATTTGTTTTTTTTTATGACTACAATTGTTATTAAACAAATTGAGTTATTATACAATTCTTCATATTTCTATTCCAATTACACTTGTACAAAAGTCGGATTACTGCATCCTAATTCAAGAGTCCAATTTGAAAGGAATTGAATATAAATTCTAAGTTTATTTGAATTTTAAATGGATCATGATTAAATAATAAAATAAAAATTATATTTTAAATCAGATCAGTTCTAAATAAATTTAAAATTTATCAATATTTTATTTAAATTTAACTTAAATTTAATCTGACTTGACTTATAAAATGTTTTAATTCTAATTTTATTATAACAAGTTTGATAGTAATTTGTTTTTTAAAGCTGAGTTTTTAAGTTTTGATCATATAATTTTTTAAAATAATTCAAATAAATTTATTTATTTTAATTTAATGAATTTATAAAATATTAATTTTTCTCTATAAATTTAACCTCAAACAATTAAAAACAAATTAAACCAACCTTAAATAGGTAGTTTAATATTACTTCGTTTTTTAGTATTCGTGTATTAAAATGAAATGTAAAAGAAAGAAAAGGAAATAGCATGTTCACGATATCTTATCAAAGCCGATAAGTATTGGGTAAGCATGAGTGGAAATACACGTCAATGAAGAGATAAGACAATCTTTTGTCTTTATTTTTTGTTTTTCCTTTTGTTTTTTTGTTCTTTTTTCCTAGGAAAATACTAGGAAACACATACAAGTCACAGTAGAAAATGTAAGAATCAAGGGAAATTGTATCCCTCATCTTTGCAGAGGTTCTCAAATCCCATGTATTCGTTGTGCTCAATCTTCTTAATCATGCTTGATATGGCAACCCCACCTACGAATCATAACCAAAAGTAAAAAAAAAATTGACTAATTTCCTTCAGTTTTAGCAGAAGATGGAGGAAGACGGCTACATCCAACAAGAGAGAAATGAGAATGATGTTTAGAATGCTCACCTAGTGAAATTGCACTGACAATTATTGTGAATGGTAGAACAAAGTTGATTATGGATTCCTTTCCGGTTAAATTGATCAGCTTATTCACAATGTGCTGAGGCGGCAATGATGGACACTGCGATGGAGTATGAAGCTGCCAGAACAGTTGCAAAAAACCTTTACCCAGCACTCAGAAATTGGGGAATGAATTTGAATGAAAACAGACCCTTTTTTCCGCCTCTTCGCAAGGGTGCTAGAACAAAGTTGAAACCGAATGGCAAGTCACTGAATTACTCACCATAAGGAACTGGAAAACGATTCAGAAGGTATTATTCTACAACAGACATCGATGGGGAGAAAGTCATCCCAAATGTGGCTGTGGCACTTGAGACCTGCAGAGTTTCCAAGCTTTTGGAAATCAGACAGGTGAGATTCTTTCTGAAATCCCTTTGGAAGTCATAAACAAACTAAGACAAGTAAACAACTGCTTCTGATTGTCTGAAATGAAATATCTTAGACCAGACCAATGTATTCTCGTGACTTAATGTTACCTGAGGACGAATTCCCAGCTCCAAAAAGGGTGGACCCATAACAAATCCTCCACATATTCCAAGATGTCCACTAATTATTCCTGCAACTATGCCACAAGCACAAGATAGAACAAGCTGGTAGACTTTCCCATTTGTGCCTTCATCTCCCTTGGAGGCAACCACTCTCCATCCTTTGTGCAGGCCAATTGCCTCAAACGGATATACCCCAACAGAAACTGGTATCTGCAACAAGTTCTTTCCATCGACTGTTTTCAAGAATTGTGGCCTGCATTGGTAAGTAGCAAATAATGGTTGAAGATCAAGATAGTTATCGCAGGTCTACAAACTGACCATTAGTTTACCTACCTCTCGTCTCTCAATTTCCTTTCCCGGCTTTTTGCTCGGTCCACCGGGAAGAGTTTTGTACACGATCGGAGTCACGATGTCCCGGGAAAAATAAACTATAGATAAGCAAGGTTTGATCCATGCATTCTGTTTTGGTGAAATGAATAGTGAATGAGCTCACTACTTGACTCCAACAAATTGGCAGCCTCCTGCATTTATGAAAGGATGAAATGAATTCAATATCCAAATGTGTTGCACATTGTAGCATTAGCATATCACACTCAGGTTACTGCTAAAATATGCATTTTAAGGTTATTAATTTAGGAGATTAAGATTTTACTAACAATTAGTGTACTGTTTCAATACAGTCTCCCTTTTCCATGTCTCAACACCCTTCAAGTAAGCCTTAACAGATGTATCTGCTAATCTGTCTAAGGTGTTCCATTTTTACTAAAGCAAAACATACTGCTCCATAGAATCCAATCACGGTTCCAACAACAATTTACCAGCCAAATTTCAGTTCCTGAAGGGTAATTTGACAAAAATGATACATTGATTGAAGTGGATGATGTGGAACATATGTACAATATTATTTTAATCCAAATTTCTCTGCCTCTGCTTGCACGTGTGCATGACTGCACAGCTCGATCGTCCTACATACAAAAGAGTAAAGACTCAATTACGTACAGAACTCGATTTGGTCTTCACCCATTAACAAAATTTCATCGCGAATGCCTCTGAATTTTGCACATTTGAACCCCTGAAACCGGGAATGAAATATGATCCATGAGATTTGTTTGGTGAAATGTCATCCATCCTGGTTATGGCTCGATATGGTAGGAAGTAGGAACTCCCTTTCTAGGAGGCAGGCTTGTGTCACGGGTCGAGACTTAAGCTTCGAACCCACGCGACTCCGGAATTCGGACATTTACTCATCCGATATCCCAGATCAGCCTTCTTGTCACGGTTCACACCCTTGTGAGGTATTATCCGTTTTGGCTCCCCTAACCTCACGGTTTTATCCTACAAAAGGTGTCTCATAAGAAAAAGATGGTGTGAACCCTTATATACCCCAGTGACCTTTCTATTATGTTCGATGTGGGATTCAGGACTCTTCCTTAGGTCCGTGACATTCTCCCCTACCCAACCTCGTGACGCTCCTTGTCATGGAGGCTGCCCACCCTGCCTAAGATTAGTTTCTTTTCTTTAACTTTAAGGAGTTCTTTTTAGAAATAGAAAGATTATCCTTGTCTCTGTTTATGTCTCGGGTTGGAACAAATTACGACAATTCGTCCCCTCTTACGGATTAGTCGACATTTTTCACAAATTTTACGAACGGAATGCCTTATTTTCATAGTTGTTATTCCTTAAATTTTTTCGAATCTACTTATTGGAAGAAAATAAGTTTCTTGAAAATTTTGAACCTTGAATTGGATCCCCTTGAAAGGAATCTTAAAGTTGAAAAAACTACCTAATCGTTCGAATCCTTGTTGCAGAGTCTATAAATATATGCCCCCTGGTTGAATCATAAGCACTTACTTCACTTTTGTTGACTCTATCCCACGTTGGTATACGTATAAAACTCGATCGGACCCTTCCTTAAACATAACCTAAAATTAGATCTTCATTATCTAAAGGAATCTGGAGTGGACGTGATTCACTAATTAAACCTCCATGAATCCATTTTTGTTCTTTTATTCCAGGTAAAACTTCTTTGACGTATCAACTACTTTAGAAAAATCTAACGGACGATAATCCCGAAACGCCTATGCTTTATTTTTCTGAAGGTGGGAGAAAAGATAAAACTCATTATTAATTTAATCCAAATTAAAGTTTGAAACTCATGTAATTAACCTCTTTTGGTTAACCCGAGACAAATCGATAGGATCTATGAGAAATCTCATTCAATTGGATATATGGTAGGGTAAAAAAATGATCCACAATTCCATGATCTTTGGCTTCTTTTCCTGACATAAAATTATCTCTTTCCATGTCTTTGTTTATAACCCATCGGGGCTAGCTCGTTCTTTGTACATAAGCCCCTATGATGTCTTCTTGCATTTTCATTACTTCGTCTGTTTCCATGACCCAGTCTTTGAAGCCATCATCCTTAAGCATACTAATAGGTTGATGGATCATTACCCTGATGATATAACATACTTCTAACTCACATAATGAGGCGAGAAGAATAGCTATAGAATTGAACAACCGTACAGGCATTTTTTACGCATTGCATACGGCTTTACAATTGCATACGGCTTTACAATGAAATTCTCTTTTTTCTTGTATTGAGAAGTAATTTGTATGGAACTCGTAACGCCTTTATTTGTGCCAAGGGTCCTGGATATGTAACTACTCAAGACATCATCTTACCGCCTTCTGTGGAAATCGTTGATAATACACAGCATATAGCTAGCCTAACCGAACCAATTGATTTGTGTATTGGATTACAAATCGAGAGAAATAGAGGATACGGTATAAAAACGCCAAAGAACTTTCACGATGGAAGTTATCCTATAGATGTTGTATTCATGCCTATTCGAAATGTGAATCATAGTATTCAGCCACGGTTTCACACTCTTGTGAGGTATTGTCCACTTGGCCCCTCTAATCTCACAGTTTTGTCCTACAAAGGCGTCTTCATAAAGAAGAGATGGTGTGAACCCTTATATACCCCAGTGACCTTTCTATTATATTCAATGTGAGATTCAAGACTCTTTCTTAGGTTCGTGACATTCTTCCCTATCCAACCTTGTGACGCCCTTGTCATGGAGGCTACCTATCCTGCTAAGATTAGTTTTTTTTCTTTAACTTTAAGGAGTTTTTTTTAGAATAGAAAGATTATCCTTTTCTCTGTTTATGTCTCAGGTTGGAAAACAAATTATGACAATTCGTCCCCTCTTACGGATTAGTCTGACATTTTTCACAAATTTTACGAATGGAAGCCCTTATTTCATAGTTGTTATTCCTTAAATTTTTTTCGAATCTACTTATTGGAAGAAAATAAGTTTCTTGAAATTTTTGAACCTTGAATTGGATCCCCCTGAAAGGAATCTTGAAGTTGAAAAAACTACCTAATCGTTCGAATCCTTGTTGCGGAGTCTATAAATTATACGCCCCCTGGTTGAATCATAAGCACTTACTTCACTTTTGTTGACTCTATCCCACGGTGGTATACGTATAAAACTCGATCGGACCCTTCTTGAAACATAACCTAGAATCAGATCTTCATTATCTAAAGGAATCTGGAGTGGACGTGATTCACTAATTAAACCTCCATGAATCCATTTTTGTTCTTTTATTCCAGGTAAAACTTCCTTGACGTATCAACTACTTCAGAAAAATCTAACGGACGATAATCCCGAAACACTTATGCTTTATTTTTCTGAAGGTGGGAGAAAAGATAAAACTTATTATTAATTTAATCCAAATTAAAGTTTGAAACTCATGTAATTAACCTCTTTTGGTTAACCCGAGACAAATCGATAGGATCTATGAGAAATCTCATTCAATTGGATATATGGTAGGGTAAAAAAATGATCCACAATTCCATGATCTTTGGCTTCTTTTGCTAACATAAAATTATCTCTTTCCATGTCTTTGTTTATAACCCATCGAGGTTGGCCCGTTCTTTGTACATAAGCCTCTATGATGTCTTCTTGCATTTTTATTACTTTGTCTGTTTCCATGACCTAGTCTTTGAAGCCATCATCCCTAAGCATACTAATAGGTTGATGGATCATTACCCTGATTATATAACATACTTCTAACTCACATAATGAGGCGAGAAGAATAGCTATAGAATTGAACAACCGTACAGGCATTTTTTTCGCATTGCATACGGCTTTACAATGGAATTCTCTTTTTTCTTGTATTGAGAAGAAATTTGTATGGAACTCGTAACGTTTTTATTTGTGCCAAGGGTCCCGAATATGTAACTGCTCAAGACATCATCTTACTGCCTTCTATGAAAATCGTTGATAATACACAGCATATAGCTAGCCTAACCGAACTAATTGATTTGTGTATTGGATTACAAATAGAGAGAAATAGAGGATACGGTTATAAAAACGCCAAAGAACTTTCACGACGGAAGTTATCCTATAGATGTTATATTCATGCCTGTTCGAAATGCGAATCATAGTATTCAGCCACGGTTCACACCCTTGTGAGGTATTGTCCGTTTTGACCCCCCTAACCTTCACAGTTTTATCCTACAAAGGTGCCTCATAAGGAAGAGATGGTGTGAACCCTTATATACCCTAGTGACCTTTCTATTATGTTCGATGTGAGATTCAGACTCTTCCTTAGGTCCGTGACATTCTCCCCTACCTAACCTCGTGACGCCCTCGTCATGGAGGCTGCCCACCCTGCCTATCTCCCTCGAGGCGCTTGGCGTGGGTCGAACGGTTTAAGGCTGGCTCTGATACCACTTGTCACGAGTCGAGACTTAAGCTCCAAACTCGCGCGACTCCGGGATCCGGGCATTTACACTTCCGACGTCTCGGATCAGCCTTCTTGCCACGATTCATACTCTTGTAAGGTATTGTCCGCTCTGATCCCCTTGGCCTCACGGTTTTATCCTACAAAAGGTGTCTCACAAGGTAGAGGTGGTGTGAACCCTTTTATACCCTAATTACCCTCCTATTATGTTCGATGTGAGATTCAAGACTCTTCCTTTAGGCCCCTAGTGACCCTTCTAAACCTCGTGACGCCCTCGTCACAGAAGCTAGCCATCTTGCCTACCTCCCTCGAGTACTTGCGTGGATCGAACGGTTTAGGGCTGTCTGATACCACTTGTCACAAGTTGAGACTTAAGCTCCGAACCCACGCAACTCCAGGACCCGAGCATCCACTCATCCGACATCTCAGATCAGCCTACCTACCACGGTTCAAACCCTTGTGAAGTATTTGTCCGCTCTGACCCCCTGACCTCACGATTTTGTCCTACAAAAGGCACCTCACAAGGCAGAGGTGGTGTGAACCCTTTTATACCCTAGTGACCCTCTTATTATGTTCGATGTGGGATTCAGGACTCTTCCTTAGGTCCGTGACATTCTCCAACCTTGTGACGCTCTCGTCACGAAGGCAGTTGGCCACCTTGCCTACCTCCTTCGAGGCGCTTGACATGGATCGAATAGTATAGGGTTGGCTCTGATACCACTTGTCACAAGTCGAGACTTAAGCCCTGAACCTGAACGACTCCGGGACCCAGGCATTCACTCATCCGGAGTCTCAGATCAACCTTTCTGTCACGGTTCATACCTTTATGAGGTATTGTCCGCTCTGATCCCTTAGCCTCACGATTTTATCTTACAAAATGTGCCTCATAAAGAAGAGATGATGTGAACTCTTATATACCCCAGTAACCTTTCTATTATGTTCGATGTGAGATTCAAAATTTTTTTTTTTAAGTTCATGCCATTTTTACTGACCATCGCGTGAAGTGACTCAGACCACCTCGGCGGGACCATAACAGGTTCATTATAGACAAGACATGATGATAGACTAGTCTTGAGGGTCATAAAATAGACAAATGAGTTTTGAAATCTAAAGATATTCTGCAAATCATGCAAAAGTTTAGATGATTGTTCCCAACTTTTTCACTTTATAGGCGTCAACCATATTTCAAACATTATTGAAATTTGTGAAATTATTAGCCTTACAATCCAGAGTCAAGGTTGTCTTTAATCTGTTGGGAGTGAATGAATATGCTAAGGTAATGTCTCCTACATGAGGATGCTCTGAAGTCAGGGAGGATGAAACTTCAAATAATACAAAATTACATATTCCATTCATCAGTCTTCTAGACAAACAAAAAATTCTGAAGTTCGTCACTATAAGTCTTTGTTGAATACATGGAAAGTGAAAAATGAGAGTTGTTTATAAAATTGAAACTAGTGACCATCTTTCTTCCAACAACCCAAGAAATGGAACAAAGAGAAGGCAGATTCAATGCTAGGCTATTTGGAGGGGAATTAGAGGGTCAAATAGCAAAAAGAAACTAAAATGTCAGCCTTCATACTTGCAGAGGTTCTCAAATCCCATGTATTCTTTATGCTCGATCTTCACGATCATGTTTGCTATGCCAACGCCACCTAGCAAAATTAAGCCAAAAAAAAATTGAGTTCCTAGAATTTTGCATATTTTCAATCATGAAAAAAGTGTCCTGTCAAACCAACAACAGGAATATCAAAGCTCACCTAGTGATATTGCACTAACAAATATTGTGAAGGCTAGAATGAAGATAATCAGAGATGCCCTTCCAAATACAATTATCAGCCTTCTGACTATATACTGGCCGATAAGGGCAGCAATAGCAGCCACAGCAGTGAAGTAGAGAGCTGCCAAATAAAGTATGAAAAATTTAACTCCATAAAGATGTGGAACAACCATGCCCAAATCTAGTGGCAAGATTAATGACACCACTACCCCTATCCCCGCCACATCCCTTGCAGGTTTGGGTGTTCCCTTTTATTTCCAAATGATGAGAAGAAATTTCAATAAAAATATCACGTTTTCGTGAGTTCCCAACTTACCATAAGGTACTGGAAAACGTTTCAGAAGGTAATATTCTACAACAGACATGGAAGAGGAGAAAGTCATGGCAAAGGTAGCAGTTGCACTTGAGACCTGCACAAAAGTAAGAAGCCAAAAAGATCAAAATTAACAAACAATGGATAAACTTCAAGGTCATAATGAGACAACAACAGATTTTCCCTTCATGTTACCATCGTTCCAATTTAATATATTAAGGATAAACTTCAAGGTTATAACTTCATCCCATACATCTGAAGGACACAAAGAAACTTACCTGAGGAGGGATACCCAGCTCCAAGAATAGAGGACCCATGATAAATCCTCCTCCTAGGCCGAGTAGACCACCAACAATTCCAGCTAGTCCTCCAAAAGCACAGTAGGTAACAAGCTGAAGTACCCGCCAATTTGTGCCTTGATCCCCCTTGGATGCAATTACTCTCCGTCCTTTATACAGACTAACTGCCTCATACAGAGAAACCCCAACAGAAACTGGGATCTGGAAAACAGGAAGAATGCCTTAAACAAGGTTTCAAAGAAATTGTCATGATGAGGATCATCTTTGATTCTTAACGTTCAAAATTCTATATCTTGATCATGCAATTTGACAAATGGAAAGAGGCAACAGATGTGAAAAAGATATAATGTACCTGCAACAAGTTCAACACCCAATAAGCTGCTGAACAAGTAGCTGTATGATTCTGTTACCAAAAGTTATATTTTATCAGTTACACCTCAATAATTCATATTCTGAATACACTTATATGATAAATAGAGCAGAAGAAACAAAACCTTGGCAATCTGCAGTACAAGGAATGCAACCCATACAAAACAAAGAAGCCCAAGTTCTTTCCAACAAATGTTCTCCCAAACAGGGACCTGCAATGATTGCATTAAATTAATTTCGAGAAAATTTGAACTGAATAACAGCGGATTACAGTCAACCTACTTCTTTGTCTGTGTTATCCTGGGGAGGGTCACCATTTGGGCCACTAGGAAGAGGCTTGTATTCCACATCTTCATCACCACTATCTGATATCGTATGAGAAATATATGGGCTTATTTCAGAAGGAAAATCATGAGAAGATCACCAATGATCTTAAGAACTTATTAAAGGAAAAAGGCAACTGACCGTTTGACGCCAAACATCTGGCAGCCTCCTTAAATCCAAGACAAGCAGATTTCAGATAGGTAACAATTAATTTTAATAATATAAACACACCACACACTGAATGAGAAAGTTTCCTATTCTTGTTAGTGGACTAAGCAGCAAATGCACAACATTCTGAATGAAATATCTAAGTCGTCAACAATTATGATATCTTGAAATCAAACATCTTTGAAATCTTTTGATTGCTCATTCATGAAAATAGAAAGAACTTATTTAAAATATTATGGGAGGAGTTCTTCTTTAAAATCACAATGGAATGGGGAAACAAACATACAGAGCTCAGCATTCTCAGCACGAGAGTATGAGGCTATGAGTTTAAAAATTACCTTTTTCACCAAGGTTTCTTTTTTCCATGTTTCAACACCCTTGAAGAATGCCTTTGTTGATGTTACTGCAACCCATCAGATCCATCAAAATTAACAAATAGTGCTACAAGACCATTATGGCTAGCAAATACAACAATAAATCAGAAAACATTTACCTATAAAGAGAATAATAAGTAAAACTGTGACCATCCAATCTGCAAAGATCACATTAAAAGCAACACCTATGCTAATTCCCAGCATGAGCATTGGCTGGATAAGCAGAGCCAAATCATAATCGATGATAGGCATATCCAGCGTAGGATGCCTTAGCTTCAGGTTGAAGTAAACAGCCGAAATTGCTCCACCCATGATCATACCTAGGAAAATGCCAAAAATATAGAATGAATGAACTCATCTAGTATATCAGAGTCATCTGTTTTGCTAACAATTTTGCTAATAATTTCTTAATAGCATTCAAAATTCTCAAAATGCTGCATTTAGAAGTTGCATAATTTTTGTAAGTACTTAAATACACATATTCATTTCTCGTCTTTAGTCCTAGCAAGTAAATTTCAAAATCTTAAATCACACATAGATTACAAGCAAATGGTAACTGCAATTGAATTACTAAAAGCAAGGGACTTAAACAATTCTGAAGGTTTTTAAGCCCACTTTTGTGCTTTCGGAACAAGATGAGTAAATTTCAATCTTTTTTCTTTAAGAGAAAATTATAGTTCTGATTCAACAGCAGAATCCTTCGATAAACTTATAATAAGTTCCGATTTTTCATGTAAATTCTAGGGGACTCGAGCATCAAAATTGTTTCCCCTGTGCTCAATGACAAATGAAACCAGATCAGAAAGAGTTAGGAAAAGAGAAAATAATGAGGAAGTCCTTTCTCTTGAAAAGAAGAAGTGGTAGAAAATAATTTACTAAAGGAATTTTTACCTAAAGGAAATGCAGTATATTTTTTATTTCATTATTATTTGCTTCATAAAAATGATTACCATCTTCATTGCATCTCCTAATTCTAAGATCACGTCAATTCATATGTATTCTTATTCATTTCTTCATGCAAAGATGAGAAAAGATTAACAACCCATCTTACATTTTGAAATAGCTGTGGATGACTTTGCATCAAACCCAATAATAAGGCTGAGCATTGGAACAAAAATGCCACCTCCACCTACTCCTCCTACACCACCAAATGCTGCTCCAAAGAACCCAATTATACTTCCCACCACAATTTGCCAATTAAATTCCATTTCCTATAAACAAAAAATAAAACCCTTAAAAATAATTCAAAATACAACAAATTAAGGTGATCAGTGGCCTCTGATCAAAGAAGTTAAAATAATAATCTAATGAAGAAAAAAATGCATTATAATAATGTAAGGTAAAAGGAAATAGATTGGAATATATACTTACAGGCCAAACATGGTTATAACCTGATTGATCAGACTGCCACAAGAAATTAATAGCTTTCAGAAAATAATTATTATTTGTTTCAGATTCCCTGGCGGATTCTCCATGCTTCAAGCTTCTCTCAGCAGAAACTAACATGAAAGCTAAAGCAAAGTTAAGGAAATCCAACAATATCGATCTCAAAACACGCCTTTTCACTCCAAATTGCTCCATCTTGATTTTAAAATTCGACCAATTTTGCTTTTTTTTTTTTTTTCTAATGAAAACTGAAAACTCTCTCTTTCTTTAACGTTTTAATTTTGAATTTCGACACTTATTCCGAATCAAAATCTCTCCTTTTCCTTTTACCGTTAGCATGCAAAGAATAACGTTAAGACGTCAGGATAAATGCAAGAAAACAATTTCAGATATAGGAATTCAAAAGTTGGTTAATGGATTGAGGATAAAGGAATTTTTGGATTTAGGATAGCGGAAATGGTTGGAAAAAACTAACATGCAAAATCAATTAAAAAAAAGGCCCCTTTGACTCTCTTACGTCTCTCGTCTCTGTTTTTTCAGTGGAAATGAGTGAGAGTAAATGTGTTTCTCGCCTCTGGACATGAGAGTCCGTTTATAAAGTGAAAGAAAAAAACAGAAAAAAAAAAAAGACTGAGAGGAAGAGAGAGGGTGAGTAATATCTAAAGATATAAACGTTATATTACTATTCATAAATTATTTTATTTGAATAAAATTTAAATTTAATTTAATTATTATTAAATCAAATTTAAATTTAAATTTTTATATTTGATTTAAATAATTCACGAGCTTAATTAAATTTTTATATTTTAATATATTTTTATTATTTTAATTAATAAAATATTTTAAATTAAAATATAAATAATTAAATTTTATTAAATATAAAAATCAAATTTATTTTTACATATTAATCAATATTCATCGAATAAATTTGAATTAATTTTTATCTTTAATCAAACTCAAACTAAAAAAATAAATTACGATCAAATTTAAATAAAATTTCAAACATTAAATTTTGAGTTAAATTTAAATATAAATATAATATTATATTAATTTAAACTCGATCAATAACATTTTTAACAATATTCATTCGGATTTAAAAAATAAAATATGATCTAATCCATCCTCCTTAAAATATTGATAGAAACCGATTGCTTATTTTTAATAATAAAATAATCTAATTGATATGCAGTTGATGTATCAGTTGAAAAATTAAAAGTTTTTATATTTTTATTCTCTGTAACATACAATTAAAAGAATTCCCAACAATTATTCTATGAACACCTGTCCTATTATATAAAAAGACTATTTCAACTCTTAGTCAATTGTGACTCTATATATTTATATTTTATATATTAAAAATATCTTATTAAGTATTAATAATTGACAGCTATCCAATTTTATGAGTGAGAGTAATAATTGATTGTATTGTTTTCGTTGGATTATTATGAGTTAGGCCAATAATGAATTGTATTAATTTTGTTGGGTTTGAAGAGAGGTAAATGAATTGAAAATTTGTTTGATCCACTTTAAAAAAAAAAACTTATCAAACTCTATGAACTTAAAAGCAAACTCTATCAAATGAGATTTTCCATATTTATTTTTTTTTTAAAGGGAAGTAAGAGGAAGGAAAATTAAAATGAAAAAGAAAATTGGTGTGATAAGAAAAAGTTCCAATCCAATGAGAGACGGGGATTGATAATTTATTTTATAAATTTTTTTATAAAAATAGATTAAAAATATATAATAAATTAATTATTTGAAAATTCAAAGATGACATGAGACTAAAATAATAATTTTCTAAATAAATTCTCGAGATAAAAATAGTTATTAGATCCATAAAAGTGTTTAAAGCCAAAAGATCTTAAGATAATGTTTGATTTTAGAAAACAAAGTTATTTTTTATTTTATTTTCTTAAAAAATAAAAAATATGAGTGAAAACGTATTTCGTAAATAAAAATAAAAATAAGTTTTTAAAAATAAAAATAAAAATAGGTTGAAATATGAAAACAAAAAAAAATGTTTTTAATTATGAAAACAAGGGATATAAAATTTTTTTTTCTTATGTTTTACAAGTTACCATATTTTAACACTTTTTAATGTCATTAATTAATAAATATATATTAGATTTATTGTTAGATGACATTAATAATAATATCATTGAATATTTTATTTATTTTCTTATTTTAGTATTTTAAAAATAATTTTTATTTTCACTTACTAAATACATTTTTAGAAAACAAAAAATAAAAATAAAAGCTATTTTCTAGAAAAAAAAAAAAAAAATAAGAACAAAAAACATTTTCTCAAACCAAACAAAAATTTCTCAATATATATGAAAATTAAGTAAATATATAAAATATTTATATACACAGTGGCATAAGAGTATTGACAAATTTAAATAGTTATATATCTAATCTATACTTAATATAAATATCAAATGTTGCAATATTTCTAAATTTTTTTCTTTAAATTTTTTTATGAGTCAGTTGATCAATGCAACATTGTAAATATTCCAACGTATACATATTTTAATTTTTATAAAAAAAAAACAACAAAATGATATGATAAATTAAGTTTGTAATTATGAAATATTTAGTTGTAATAAAAAAATGAATAAAAATATTTTAAGAAATAAAAATTAAATTAATATCTAATAAATTATTTAAAATATCTTTATTTATAAAATATATTTTGACTATTTAATTTATATATTAAAATAAATATAAATATAAAAATATCCCACAACGAAGTGCGGAATGCATTCTAGTTATTTTTAAATAATAAGGTTTTTTTTAATAACTTTAAACAATAATTTTATAATAGTTTTTATTTAATAAATTACTTTATAATTTTGAGATAATATTTCATTTAACTCATGAACTATTATATCTTTTTAATGTAGTATCTAAATAAAAAAATTTATAATCAAATATTTAAACTATATTTTCATATATTAAATTGCTTAAACTTTTAATACCATTAAAATAACATTAACATGACATTTAAATTCTAACATAGATAATACGTGGTTACTACGTAACCTAAACATGGTTATCAAGTGTCATTTAAAAAAATAAAAAAATTTTAAAATATAATTTTTTTAAAAAAATTTTATTTTTAAAAATGATATGCGGCAATTACATCACTATCATATGACAACTCACATGTCATCCACATTAGGGTTTAAATATCACATCAATATTATTCTAATAATGTTTAAGATTTGGAAAAACTTAATACATGAAATTATAGTTTAAGTACCTGATTAAAATTTTTTTTAATTTAAGTACCACAATAAAAAAAATTACAATAGTTTAAGCCATATACGGTATTATTCCTATAATTTTGTCACAAATATCATCTTTAAAAATATAAATAAAAAAAATATATATTTTAAATTTTATTAATTTGATCAATTTAATTGTTAATTTGAAAAATAAAAAATCAATCAAATTAATCAATTAAACATTCTTATTTAATCCATCATTGTTCGAATTAAACAAAATATATTTATGATTCATTTGGATAAGTAATGAAATTGGCTTTGATAAAATTAAAAATAATAATAAAGATAAAATTAGTTACTATAATTGTGTTATTGATTACTGTAAAAATGAGATTAAAATCAATGGTGGGATATGTGTTTCGATATAAAAGTAATGAGGCAATAAGATGAAGTATAATAAAAATAGAAAATTACTATTAAAGATATTAAATTAAAATTATATAAAATATATTTTATAATATATATGATATTTATCAATTTAACAAATAATTAAAAATTAATAAAATTATTTTTATCAAATCATAAATTTGTTAAAAATTAACAATATATTTATAAATATAAAACTTAACAAAATAATATTTTGTAAAAAAATATTAATATATTTATACATCTTAAGATAAAAACAACTAATATTTATTTACTTTATTATTTATATAGTTATCTATTTTATTTTTTTCATTAATAATTTATTTAATTATAAAATTAATTATTTTTTATGTCTTTATTATTTTAACTATTAATTAATTTATTAAATAATTATATAAATGATATGTTAAATAGTTATAATAATTTAATTTGAAAATTTTTTAAATTAAAAATAAAATAACTAAATAAACTAAATAAACAATAAAAAATAACAAACCAATCTATTAGTGTAAAGATATATTTATCCATCATTATAATTTCAAGGGGAAAAAAAATGTAAAAATGAAAGAGTTGGGGTAGCAGCCAAACGGGGAAACGAACAACTGTGGTGGGCTTCACTGGACGGGACCTCATTTGGAATGGTGGTGCAATTATTATAAAAAAATGTGCCAACAGCAGCTTTCATAGCCAAACATTGTTATGGTACGTTGAAATTTTCATCAGTTGTTCATTGGATTGAAGGTTTCAATCACTTCAAATGCAGTTTCTTCATTTTTTTTTTTTCCATTTTTCTTCTTAAGTTAACACTTTTTAACTTTTCTTTAAATATTTTTTATTCTTATTTTTTACTTTTTTCCTAGATTTTAAGCTTTTTATTTTAAAATTATAAAATAATTTTGTTACTTTAATATAAAAATAATTTTATTATTATATAATAAATTATTTAAATTTATTTGTTAATAAAATATTGTTTGATTTTAAAATAATTTAATAATAATAATTATTTTTAAAATATAAAATAATATAAATTTTTTAATATAATTTTTAGCTAATATATTTAATATCTTTAATGGTTATTTTCTTTCTTATTACAATCTATCTCATCATCTCTATTTTTGTATACAAATATATATCTTATCATAAATTTTAATTTCACTATTATAATAATTAATATCATATTTATCATTATTTTTAATCTCACTAAAATTAATTTTATCATCTATCCAAATGAACTTTCGTATAAAAAACAAGGGTCTAATGCCATAGAAAATTATTCTATTGCACTGCACTGATGTACTAAACATAATTTGAATCACCTTACTAAAGGTGCAATTGAATCTTATTAAGTATTTAATTTAAAATTAATTAATAATAAATGAAAGAGTTTAATTTAAATATAAAATTATAAAAAATTAAATATTTATTAGATATAAAATAATTTTTTTAATAAACTTTATCTTTGATCTCGTGTAATAAAGATGAAATAAATCTTTAATATGATCAATTTTAAAAAATAAAAAAAATTAATTATGATATTATATTAAATATTAAATTTAAAATTAATTAACAATAAATCGAAAAGTCAAATCTAAATATAAAATTATAAAAAATTAAATATTTATTAAACTTAAAGATAATGTATTTTAACAAATCCAAATGGTCGTTATTAATCAATCAAATGCAGTAAATTTCGTTGATGAAGTCGGTTGAGATCACCCTTGGCTGAGGATGGGCCACGTTTCATTAAATTTTATTGTCTGGACGCTGTTAATGTGTGGGATGGGATGTTGATTGGTTGCCCATTTGGATGGACCACCACCTCCTCTGCCACTCACTTCAACATTTTAGTATATATAATATTTAATTTTTATTAAATATATAAATTTTTTGTATAAATAGTATATTTGAAAAACAGAAAATTTTGGAGTTGGAGTCTTTGTTTATTTATAATTAAAATGTTGAGGAAAGGATTAAATATGGGAACTTTTGATTTTTATATGTTTTTGATAAATTAATGGGAATAGTAATTTCTAGGATTTACTCTTTTTTTTTATTGAATTTGGTTGTCATTAAATTATTAGTATTTGGCTTGCATATTGTAATAACATAGTATAAACAACACAGTTTGAGTATTATAATTTAATTATGTTGAATCGAAGTGTCCGCTGGCATAAATTTGTAATGCTATTCAATTTAGTTTTATATTTTCAAATTTTTTTTAATTTCCGTTTTTCTACATGATTTATATCATTAAATTGTGTGGAATATGAAAATTTCATTGAGTCATATATATATATATATATATATAAACAACACAGTTTTTAATATTAGAAATATTAAAAAATAATTTTATATATCTTTTTGTCAAAAAAATATAATCTTGTGTTTGTTAATAAAATATTAAATATTTAACTTAAAATATTATATAATTAAATTCTTGATAATTTTAAATAATAAAAAATATATATATTAAAAATTAGTAGGAAGAAAACTTTAAGTGCATTTATTTATAAACAAAGAAACAGACAGAGACATTAAATTTCTAGGTCCCGCCTGGGTTGTGTGTTTCAACAAGGCGTAGTTTCTTTTTCTTTTGGCCATCCGAACCAAAATAATGGGTTCTGACAATGACACGAGTAATGATAAGATCTTGTCCATTTCCGTTGTTACAAATTACAATGATCATTTTGTGGGAAGGATTGAAAGAAAGGATGTGAATAAGTGGAGTACAAATGAATACGATTATATTTATAATTTATTTATTTAATTAATAAATTAATAAATTTAATTATTAATTATTTATTATAAATATAAATAAATAAAAATTAAACATTTTTTAAATTATTGTCAAATATTTTATTCATTTACACTTCTGTTAAAAAACTAATTAGCTAGCTTTACCCTTCTCATCTTTCTTCTTCTTTTGTATATTAATTTGATAAATTTATGATAAGCTTTCTCGTTATTTTGTTGGTAGTTGCACATGCTTATTCACAAATTTTCAAGTTTTAAACCTTTGCATCCATAAAAGAATCTGAGCCTCTCTTCCAAATTATATATAATTAAAAACTAAAATTCATTGAATATACTGTTATTTTTTATATATTAATGATGAAAATTTTAATTTCATAAATAAAATGTGCTACACATTTCACTTTCTTTAATTGTTTTTATTTTATATTTTAAAATATATATCATCTTAGTAATTAATCTTGATGTTAAATTTTCACGTCAGTTTGCAATAATTTCTCTTGAATATAGGCCACATAACCTAAATTATTAGTACTAGCAGGAAATGTGATCCACTCCCACTTTTGCATAGACCACGTCTAATTTGCAGTTGCGGACAGCCTTTGACAACGAGGACAATCCGATGATGACTTAAGAATACAAAGGAGACAAGAACATGTGAAAAGTCTGACGACAGATACGAATATGATAAGGATAATGAATTATTAATGTATAAATTTTATATATTATTATTAAATTAAATGTTGTTATTTTATTAATAAATTTTTTAAATTAATTTTAATATATTTATTTTTATTAATGATAATAAAATAATATTATTAATTTGTTAATAATATATATAATTTATATATTATATTTGTTAATGACATTTAGGATCAAAAGGATATAATAATTTTTGTGAAACTTTTAATAGGTAATTAAAAATACTTTTATCATTTATGTCGATTTAACATGTTAGATCGATCTGATATATTCAGTGTCACATTAATTTGATATTATCCTTATTATTTTTTATAGCTTACTTATAAATATGAAGGTCTAAGCATCATTAAAGCAAGTAGATCTTACCTTATTTCTCTCATTCTTACTTTTTTTCAACTTGAATCTTTTTTATTTACGCATCGAAACATAAACATAGGAAATACACTCTATCTTTACCTTTAACGTTATTTCTTCTCCTCTATCTTTTTAGGAATGCCTTTAGGTTAGAGCTCGATACCAATATTTGATGATCCAGGTAAGGGACTCTTTTATTAGTCGGCATAAAATAATGCCACAAGGAAGAGAACCTTAGAGGAAGGAGAGACAATCATTCTGGCTAGAACAGAAGCTCACTACAGTTAACATTTCATCCACCCAACCTACCCATAGGTGAGCCTAACCATGAAATAATTTCAAGCCCTAACTAAATAGATATAAGTTCTCAAGCAGATGTTATAAACCATAACCCCACTTCAAGTTTCAAAAGTGTCAGAGTTAGTCACACTTGATCAAAGAGACGCTGTCGGACAATCGAGCTACAAAGATGTGGAGGCCTCTTCCGCCTCAAGAGAAAAAAAACTTACAATTTCGGCCCATCATTACTCGAGCCACAATTCAACATAGGTCACAACCCAAAAATCCAAACAAACAAACCCCAAATCCTAACCGAACAAAAATTTAAAAGCTCGAATGCAAACCATAGAAAAAAGCTAAAAACAAAAGCAATGAGGTTTAAGAATGAGCTCAAGTTCTTAGAGACCTTGCTCTTCACTGAAGAAATTGACAGAGTCGTACCTCTCAAGGGATTTAAAATGCCAACCTTGAAAATATATGACTATACTTCTGATCTTTTCGATCATTTGGAATTTTATAGGACTAACATAATGATGCAAGGGACATGCTATGCTCTAATATGCAAAGGCCTAACCACTACCTTAAAGGGCGTAGCTCGATCCTGGTATAGCAGCTTATCATGACCTTTACAGAGCTCAACTATTCTTTTCTGTCCAGATTTGTTAATAGTTAAAGAATGAAGAAGATGACCCTAAGTTTGATGTCAATTCATTAAGGTTGAAATGAATCTTTAAAGAGCTATGTTAAGTGATTTAATACGAAGGCTCTACGGGTTAAAAACCTAAAGTAAGTGGTTGTTATTACTACCCTGATGAGTGGACTCAATGACAAAGAGTACCACATGAAGTTAACTCTATATTTGGAATAACCTAAAACTCAAGTTGATGTACTATTGATAGTTGAAAAGTACATAAATGCTTAAGCTACAATGAAAACTAACCGAGGTGAAAAAGGCTCATCCTCCCTTTTCGATCGTAAAAAAAATAAAAATTTTATGATCTTCCCCTAAAAAAAGATAATATAAGGCTAAAAGTCCCAATGGAGAAAGAAGCTACACTACTCTAAATACCTATTGAGTGAAGATTTTGATACAAATTGAAAAAAAACCTCAACTAGAGATGATTTAAGCCACTAAGATAAAATACAAGAAGGGATACTATAAAAAAATACGTCTTTCATAAAGACATAGGCCATGACATTAAAGATTACGTTAACTTGAAAAACAAGATTGAAACTCTGATAAGACGAGGCTAGTTAAAGATATTTGTGAGATAAAAAAGACAAGACCAATCTAGAATAGACTATAGGTAAGATCAAAGAGCATCCATCTGGGATAAAGAAAAAAAATAGAACATGAAAGAAGAGAAGTTTGGAGAGACGAGTTGATCTAAGAAAATGGTCAAACTGATAATAATAGGCCAATTACAAGGTGATTAATATGATCACTAAGGGTAGCTCTACCTAGATGAAAAAAAAAGTTTAACCCTGGTATGGTTATGATAGTAGGTACCTCGACAAAAAGAGAAAAAGATTGAAGAGATAAGCCGATCTTATTTAGCTTGAAAGATTTTGAAAGAATCCAACACCCACACGATGATGCTATAGTGATTACAATTTTAGTGTACACCTATATAGTCAAAAAAATTCTATTTGATAATGGAAGTTCGATTGACATCATGTACTATGACTGCATGAAAAAAATAAAGATTGGTAAATATCAATTGAAGTCGATCATTACTACATTAGTAGGTTTTGAGAATGAGCAAGTGTTAGTAAAATAAACTATTAGGCTTTTAATCTCATTAGGAATTGAATCAAAGACAATTACCTTTATCATAAAATTCATGATTATGGATTTCTCATCAGCTTATAACATGATACTGGATCGACCTAGCTAGTTTGTTATGCTCCTTATAGGCTCAACTCCTTATTTAAAAGTGAAAATTTCAACACTCGATAAAGTTGGAGAGGTTTGAAGAGACCAATATGTGGTATGATAGTGTTACTTATTATAATGAAGGGCAGGACTAGGAAGCAGATGGGTAACTCGATGAACACTGAGGTTAAAAGTAAAGAAAGATAATTATCGAAAACTAACAAAAAGTAGGAAGTCATTGATGAAAGCATAAAATGTAAGACTAACTTGATAGAAGTATGTTCTTAAGTCACTCTAAGCTCTTAAGATCTAATAAAAGAAAACTTTTGCTCTATTTTTAAAATTTTTTAAGACAACATTAAAGAGGATTGAGCTTTTACGAGATAACACTAAAGATAACCGAGCTTACTAATATGTTTAACAAGCTCTTCATCAATATGCTAATCATCACATCAGGATTTTTTTTTTGTAAGAAATGATCCCAACCTAACTAAACAAAAAAAGATAATTGATTAAAGATAGGAATCGAACGTAAATCAACTTGAGCCAATTGAGGATCTTGTGACAATTTTGTTCTAAGATAACATTTTTAAAAAATATATGCAAATTAAAGCCAAGCTTTAACATACGAATCAACTGATTCAACTCCTAAAGGATAATGCCAACTTGTTCATTTGGATACCATCCAATATGCCCAGAATCAATACTGAAATAATGGTTCATAGGCTACACCTAATCCTGAGGTAAATTCAGTTTGATGAACAAAAAAACTTTTACCCCTTAAAGACAATGGGCCATTGAGGAAGAAGCTAGTAAATTATTGCAAGCTAACTTTATTAGAGAGGTTTACTACCTTGAATGGATAGCCAACATGGTCATGGTCAGAAAGTATAGTAAAAAATGAAGAATGTGTGTTGACTTTACTAATTTAAATAAAGCTTGCTTAAATGATAGCTTTTCTCTTCTTAGCATGATTGATTGGTAGATGACAGTGTTAAGTATGGCCTCTTTAGCTTTATGGATGCCTATTTCGATTACAATTAGATCAAAATGCTAAAAGATGATGAAAAAAGATAGCCTTTATCACTGAGAAAGGTTTTTACTATTACAAGCTCATGCCCTTCAGATTGAATAATGTAGGGCTGACCTACCAAAAGTTGGTAAACAAAGTGTTTAAAAATTAGATCGATCACAACATAGAGGTATATGTGTATGACATGATAGTTAAAAGCAAGAGTTTGATCGAGCATCTGAAAGATCTTAAAGAGACCTTTAACACTTTGAGAAAGTATAATATGAGACTTAACCCAAGCAAATGCACTTATAAGGTTACATTAGGTAAGTTTTTTAGTTACATAATCAACTAAAAAAAGATAAAAGTGAACCTCAAAAAGGTTCAGCTAATCTTAGATATGAAGTCATCGACCTCGGTGTAAGAAGTATAGAGGTTAACTAGCAGAATAGTCACACTTAGTCAATTCATATTCAGATTGGTAGAATGGTGTCTACCATTCTTTAAAATCTTCAAGAATATCTCTAATTTCAAGTAGATTTCTCAATGCTAAAAAACTTTTAAAGAACTTAAAGATGTCTTATCCTCATCACCCATTTTGTCTAAACTGAGGTTCGACAAAACCTTATACTTATACATAGCCAGTACAAGTCAGGTTGTCAGTTTGATCCTATTCCAAGAAAAAAAAAGAAGCAGAGAATGATCTATTTGGTAAGTAAAGTATTGACAGGGCCAGAGATTAATTATAGTAGTATAAAAAAACTATCTTATACCATTATCACATTGACCTGGAAACTTAAGCTATACTTTTAAGTCCACACAGTTCATATACTAACCAACCAACCACTGAGATAGGTTTTACATAAGTTTGAAATGTCAAAAAGATTAATCAAATAGGTGGTAAAGCTTAGTGAATTCGATCTACACATTACCTAGATCGACCTTAAAATCATAAATACTAGCAGACTTTATCGTATAACTTACTTTGGTATATCTGAAAAGATAACTCAAGGAAAAATAAAGAATATTAAATAAAGATAATTGAAAGCTTTATGTTGACAGATAGACCATAAGCCATGATAGAAGAGTTGACCTTATTATGATTACTCTAAAAGGACTACAATATCTATATGCCTTGAGATTCAGGTTCAGGGCATCCAATAATAAAGTAGAATATGAGGCCTTGATAGCTAGTTTAAAGTTGACAACCGAGCTGAATGTCCAATGCATAACGTGTATAGCAACTCTCAACTAGTGATCGATCAAATAAATAGAGAGTTCAAAACTCAAGAAGATGAGATACGAAAACATCTCGACAAAATACTGACCTTGATAGTTGACTTTAAAAAAATTGAGATGAAAAAGATATCGAGGTTAAAAAATTCAATAGCAGACTCCTTGTCTAAGTTGATTTCAAGAATAACAATGAAAGGCCCATATTAAGTTCTGGTAGAAGAGCTAATGCATAAAAGCATCGAGGATAAGCTCGTAGGATAAATCATAGAGAAAAAAACATGGATGATGTCAATTAATGCATATTTGACCATGAAAGCACTACATAAGGAAAAGATCTAAGCTAAGACATTAGTGAGAAAGGCCTCTCAGTACACAATGATTAAAAAAAACTTATATAGAAGATCTTTTAGCTTACCCTACTTAAAGTGTGTTAATGATAACGAGGTAGACTACATCCTACGAGAAATCCATAAAAGAATATGTGAAAGTCACATTGAACTTTAGCCATTGGCTTATAAAATTTTTAGGCAGGGCTATTATTGATCCACCATCAAGAGAGATGCAACTAAACTGGTGAAGAGATGTGACAAAGTGCTAGAGATTTGCTCATATACAACATCTCTTATTAACTAAGCTTACTTTTATTGTCAACTTATGGCTCTTCATGCAATGGAGAATGGATATCTTCAGACCATTCACCCTAACCACATGTTAGAGAAGATTTATCTTAGTGACAGTAGATTACTTTATAAATTAGTTGAAAGTTGAAGTCTTAGCTACCATCACTGAAGCCCAAGTTGAGAAGTTCGTGTGAAAAAACATAATCTATAGATTTGGATTACCTCGATCTATAATAATAGATAATGACAAATAATTCAAAAACTTAAAGTTTAAAAAATTATGTTCAAATTTTCACATCAACCTTAGGTTCACGTTGGTGGCCCACTCTTAGTCTAATGGGTAGGTCGAAGCTGTGAATAAAATAATATTATAAGCTTTAAAGAAGAGGCTCGACATGACAAAAAAGAAATGGGTCAATAAGCTATCGAGAATGTTATGAGCCTTAAAGATGACCATAAAGATACCTACTGGTGAAACATTATTCCATCTAGTATTTAGAATAGAGGCTATACTATCAATTGAGATTAGCCTATCAAGCTTAATAGTTTACCTGATGTCAGAAGAAAAAAATGAAGAAGTAATTAGGGCCAACCTCAACCTCTCCAAAAAATAAAGAGACATAGCCTTAACATGGATAGTAGTTTACCAACAAAAAGTGACTAACTATTATAATAAAAGGGTCTGACATAAACACATTAAGAAGGACTATTTAAAACTTAAAAACATTGAAGCTTTGAGAGTAGATGACCAAAGTGGCAAATTAGCCCCGACATAAGAAGGACCATATATTGTTAAAGAGATCATCCATGATGTGACCTACAAATTACAGGATCTGAATGGCAACATCATCCCAAAGATGTAAAACATAGATAACTTAAAGGTTTATTATTGATAGCTTGGTCTAACATTTGTTTTTTATTTTGTATTTAAAAACATGAGTTAAATCATTCAGTGAGCCTACGTCTAAGTGATTTAATGAAATTTAACCTAGAACTTAGTTGGATTCTTAGGTTAATTTGATCCAAGTGATTACATAAATCTTTAGTTCAGCTAACCATGCTCAAACCTACGTAAATGAAGAAACAATTATAATAAAAATGAACTGAAACTTAGACAAAACAAAATTTTTTTTTTCATTTTTATTAATTATACAAAGGTAGTTACCCTATCTGATGTCATTACAAAAAGCTAATCTCATACATTAACAAAAATTATAAAAATTAAAAGGAAAAAGTCAAAAAAATTATTTTTCAACAACTTTAATAGTTGTGGTAAGACAGCACCCTCTTAAGTAGGAGCAACAATAGGGGCATCAACAATAACTTACCCTTATTGGCTTCTAAAACCTCATTTTTAATGCCTAAAGTTACCTCTAGTTTGACTTCTAAGGCCTCATCCTCCTTGTCCTTATCTTTTTCTTCCTCTTTCTCATCATTCTTAGGTTAATTTGGATGAGTCCTCGATATGATATTATTGATGTCAATATCAAAAAGGTCAAGGTTCAGAGTAAATAATTTGAATTGTACTTCATCCTTAGCCAGTTGAAAGGTACCAAAAATATTTTTCTTAAAGAATTTCACCTTTATTTGAAGGCACTCATTGAAAGCCTTAAACTCATCCATGATTTTTTTTTAAGTCTTTCATCCCCTTCTCCCTAGCCTTAAACTAGGACTTGACTTGGACTAACTCGGCCTGAGTATAATTGAGTTTGAGCTTGACCTACTCCCTTATCGAGTTTGCTAAGGCTTTGTCAATCAAGACGGCCTCTAATTTTACTGTCAAAATATCAATTATTCTTTTCTGCTTAGCTTTTTTCTTATAAGATACGTTGAGATTAGATCAAACATTACTCAACAAGTCTGAGCTCTTTTTGTGTTCTTCGACCAAGGCAGTTATATCTTTTTTAATCTTCAGTAGGTGAGCCATCGTAATGTAGGTGTGATGGAGGGCTTCACCAGTGTTTTTCAAAGATTAAATAAAAAACTTTTTTTGAACTACGTAAAATAACCTCAAACTTAAACAAAATAAATACACTAATAAAATTAAGTTAAAGTAATAGTTAGTACTTACTAGAAGAGGGGACCGTGACTTTAATGAATCTCCTTACCATAGTCAGGTTCATGATTGGGTCATCAGTAAGAGTGTATTTAAACTAGTGAAAATCCTCTCTGAGCTAGGTTTCAAAACCCTAGCCTTAGGGTTCTTTAGGGTAGATAAGGAGGCTTCCACACGTGGTATTTTGGTAAAAGAAAGTGGTGTTGGTGCCAAAGTCGAGGATAGGTCTTGACTTACCTTAGCTTTGGTCTTCCAACCTATAGAAAAGCGATGTAGTGAAGTGTTGATCACTTTGTCTCCCCCATAAGATGTGGCCTCAAGCTGAATTTTTTTTGCCCCTTTTAAGCTGAGGATTTGTTGATAAAGCCCAAAGTCAAAGTCTTCATCGCTGACCATCTCTGTAAAATTGTGTTGATAGTTAAATAAAAATAAAGTTAAAATAAAATCTTACAAAGTTACCTCAAACCTACCCCAATACTGCGCCTTGTTTATTACTTTTAGGGAGGTCAACTTGTGGGAATCAATGACAACCTCCCCCTACGAGTATATTCTAAAATTTTATCCCGATCTGATAGATCCAGGATAGAGAGAGCCACTGGTGTGTTATAAAAGAACTGGGCATACTTTTTATTTCCTAAGCCTCAACCTCAAGAACAGCCTTAACCCTAGGAGTACTATATTTATTTACCCTTTACTTTTTAAGGTAAAGGAAGAACAGCTTCTAATTTTTTATTAAGCATGGACAATTGGCAAGAAGCTTTTTATTTGATTGATTTGTTATATAATACCATTTACTATCACAAGGATATTTTTTAAAAGAAAAAAACTCCCTAAATAGATAGAAAAAAAAGAATATTTAAATGTTAACAAAAAATGATGAAAGCTACTATGTACTGTATGAAGTTAAGAGTAAGCTGCGTGATAGTCAAATTATAAAAATTAAAAATAAAAATGAATAAAAGATAAAGTGAAAACCTCAAACTGGTCATGAAAAAATCCTAATACACGTAGAGCTGATGTGGTTTCAGTCTATCAGTGACTTGATTTGAGAAGTTTAACATTATTATATTATACCCTTATCTGGGAAAATGAAAAATTATACCTAAAACATAGACGTGATGAGCTAAACATATATTAAGGTAGTTTTTAAGATTTGTCCTACCCTTTTGGTTTACTCATTACATCTTTAAAGATCATGCCAAGATCATAAAGAGTACATACAGAGACCTCATGAGATCGTCCTGCACTACAAGGCTCTTTTTTTTGGTATCACATTTCTTGATTGAGGTACTCCCTTTTTTTTATTCCTTTTCAGAACTTTTCTCGTCAGAATCTTCATTACTAAAAGACCCAGACTCTTGAGCAAGAGTAAGATTTTATGGTAGATCAGTGGATGAGAATAACTCAATCCCGAAAGAAAAAAGACGAGGTAGAGCCTTTAAGAGAGGAAAAGATATCAACTAAAATTAATTAAGAAAGGATAAAAGTGACAACGAAAGCATCGATAGGGGGAAAGTAAAAGCAAAAAAAGGTTGATAAGATCAAACCTCGAAAGGTAAAACAACCAAAAACAAAGAAAAGTCAGCCATAAAGGATGGACTAACCTAAAAGATTAGAAAAAGAGGTTGATTTTATATGTCAAAATCGGTTTAAGCACACAGCTCTTTCATGCTTATGATTCATTCCTCTATTGCTTGAACATTCTTTTCATTTTATTATCGTTTTTCCTTAGACATCGAATTGAATCAGTAAGCTATCTTTTCATAATTACGGCTCACGATAATTGGTGGGATCAAATCATCGTCTTGTTGCCTATACTGACCTTTCTCAAGTTTTACTTGGTAACTCCTATCCTCTCCAGAACTCATACTAAAATCCATGGTTAAGAAAACGTATAAAAAAAGATGTGACAAAACTTTAAATGTTGAAAAGCTTTTAAGATAAAAAAACTCAGGTCGAATCTAGAGCAAAAAAATAAAAAGATGAAAAAATGAAGCATTAACGACTCTTTATATAGACGTGTTGCAAATTAGATGAATGGTACAAACCGTGCCATGTGTCAGAGCAGAGGTGAGAATACATCTTTTCGTCTTCCTACTTTAAATCCACTCACTTAGACTATCTCTCTCCTTATTTAATGCTATCAAAATGCCCTAATTAGACAAACTCCAACTTAGATTGAATGAATCAAGTGACTTACCAAAGTAAACCGATAACCTGATTTACTGTTGAGTCCAAAGGGGAGGCTCAAAGCTAAGATTTTAAAATAAAATGCAAGTTTCATCACGGTCGAATTCCAACACTAACCTCAAATCATTCTAAGCAATTATCACATTGGTAACCTTTCAGCTGGCTATGCATTCAACCCAAGAAGCACATGTGAGATCGAGCAGCTATAAGGTTAAACCACGGCTTGAGGCTTGCTATCCTATAAGACTGTCTTCTTTTTATAACGTCAGCCTTAATGAATTAAACTTTCAAGTTTTTTTTTTTGCCAATCTATTTCGCACAATGGATGATAGTTATACATTCGATGATTTATTACTCAGGTCGTTTGGTGGGGGATAGAAAGTTAAGGGCATTTGGGGGTTAAAAGGGCATAATAATCTTTTTCTTTTTTTGAAGCCTTTAATAGGAAACTAGGAGTATTTTTGTCATTTGTGTTAACTTGACATGTTAGGTTGGTCTAACATGCTTAATGTCACATTAGCTCGGTACTATCTTTATTATCCCTTACAGCTTACTTATAAATATAAAGGTCCAAGCACCATTAAAGCAGGTGGATCTTACCCCATTTCTCTCATTCCTACTTCCTTTCTGACCTAAACCTTTCCGACTTATATGTTAAAGTGCAAACGCAGGGAACACACCCTGTCTTTGTGTTTAACCATCATTTTTTTCCTCATCTTTCTAGGAATGCCTTCAAGTCGAAGCTCAACACCAACAATATTAAATATAACCTATATTAAAAATCCTAGTTGTATGATAAAATATAAATAATACCCATGGCCATAGGATGGAAAATTCAATATTGAAAAAAGAAAGATGGTAATTAACTCAGACAAAATATTGAGAGAGATTCATACTATCACATGTTTGTTAAATAAGATATATATCCAATACCAAATATAATTAAATTGAGAGAGAGATGTTTCAGGTTGAATATATATGCTAAAAAGATAATGCCTAATATGGCAGCTAAAAGATTGATTACTTTCCACTACCATTAAATTATTATTCTAATAGCAACTTAGTTGAATATGTGAAATTTAGAGCTTAATTTAAATCATTTATATAATTATCACTACAGGGGATTAAGTTTTTAGTGACGTTTTTTTTTTTTCATATTTAGCGATGCTTATAAACGCCACTAAAAGATTAGTAGTATTTGTCAAAAACGCCATTAAGAGTGCCACCAATACCTAGATCAAGAAAAATAGTAGTGTTTTATTATAAAAATACCGCTAACTTTACGGTATTTTTATCATAAAACGTTGTTAAATTTAACGATGTTTATAGTAAAAAATGCTACTAAATTTAGCGATAGTTATAGTAGAAAGTGCCATTATATTTGACATTTAAAAGCGTTTTTAGGTACAAATATCGCTAAATTAAAAAATTTATTTTTTAAATTTTCTTTTAATATTGATTATTATCATTAAATAAAAAATATTAAAAGAAATAAAATTAAACTTAAATTCATAAATTGAATATTATAAATACATAATTTGTTCTAATATGAATAGAACACAAAGTTTAATACATACAATAAGATTCAAATTATTTTAATACATTAACTAAAAATTTAATATGTATGAAATTGATGACTGCACAGATTTGGAATACTACCATTTGATGAAAGATTTTTCTCACTTTGGTCACTACCATATTTTATTGTTGATGGTTTTCATACACAATGAATCATTTCAAGCAATATTAAGTCGTTTCATCAAACACTATGATTTGAAAAAATAAACAAAATAAATGCCAAGATAAGATAAAAAAACATTAATAGACTAGTTCAAAATGGTTTCCTAAGGATATCTTGAATGAATTAATAAATTCATGTTAAGAAGTAACAATTTTTTAGTAATTTAAAAAATATTCTATTGAAAAAAAAAACTAAACCTAAAATTTCATTCATGTTTGTAACTAAATTCAACATTTAATTTCAATCTTTTCAAAGAAAAATCCTATTTCTTTTACTTTCTATTTTATCTTGAATTTTTCTCATCAACTAAACAAAATCAAATTCAGAATTGCAATAATGAAATAAATTGATAAAAAAAAAAAAGAATGGCCAAACACTGAAAATTACCAATGTTGAAATTGAGCTTACCAATAGAGCTTAAATGATGGTAGAAACACAACAAATCAGATTGCAAGTTTAGGGATTTAACCCAACAAATCAGACATGAAGTTTAGGGATTTGACCCAAATGCAAGAAAGCAAACTTGAAATTTATAAAAATGAAAGGAAAGAATATGAAAATTGACCATAAAATGATTGAAACTTAAGCAGAAAATGAAAAGAAAGTGACCCAAAATGAGTAAAAATGAAAGAAGTGAGTAAGCAAAAAAAAAAAAAAAGAGGTCTCGCGGGTTTGAAATTTAAGAAAAATTTAATAGCAAAAAAATGTGATTATTAAAGGTATTTTTGACAAAAAATGCCTTTAATAATCTCTTCTAATTTTTTTTGAGAGATTATTCAAGGTATTTTTTGTCAGAAAATACCTTGAATAATCTCTTATAAAAATTGAATAGAGTTGTCAAGGCATTCTGACTAAAAACATCTTGAATAATCACCTTTCATTTTTTTAGGGATTATTCAAGGCGTTTCTTTCAAAAATATTTTGAATAATCCCTTTTCATTTTTTTGAGGATTATTTAAAGCTTTTTTGGCTAGAAAATGCCTTGAATAATCTTTTACAAAAAATTAATTAGGGTTATTTAAGGCGTTTCTACCTAAAACGCCTTAAATAATTTTCTTTCATTTTTTTGGGGATTATTCAAAATGTTTTCTACAATAAAATGCCTTAAATAATTTTTTTTTAATTTTTTTAAAAAATTATTCAAGATTTTTTTTGTCAGAAACCGCCTTGAATCTAACAAAAAATGCCTTAAATAATCTAAGGGATTATTTAAGATGTTTTTATTTAAGATTTTTTTTGGTAAAAAACACCTTGAATAATCTCATTTCATTTTTTTTTGAATTATTCAAGACGTTTTTGGCTAAAAAATGTCTTGAATAATCTCTTAAAAAAATTAAATAAGGTTATTTAAAGCGTTTTTGGCAAAAAATACCTTAAATAATCCCTTTCCATTTTTTTAGAAATTATTGAAAGCGTTTTTATTTTTTGAGAGGAATTATTCAAAACGCTTTTTGCTAGAAAATACCTTGAATAATCCCTTACAAAAAATTGAATAGAATTATTTAAAGCGTTTCTGGCAAAAAAATGACATGAATAATCCCCTTAATTTTTTTTAAAGATTATTTAAGATGCTTTTCACCAAAAAATGCCTTAAATAATCCCTTACAAAAAATTGAATGACGTTATTCAAAGTGTTTTTGACAAAAAACCCATTGAATAATTCTCTTCAATTAAAAATCAAAGTATATACTAGCGTTTAGGTCAATAAACGCCACTAAAAATATATTTTTAGTGACGTTTTTAAATCAAAACGTCACTATATAAGAGTTTAGTGTCGTTTTATAAAAAAACATCGTTAATCTTATAAAAACACGAAATTTTGTGACATTTATTTAAAAACATCGCTAAAAATTAGTTACCAAATTTTTATTTTCATGTAGTATATTTTAAAAAAATAATATTTAGTAAATTTAAAATTAATTCTTAACCCATGTAATCGTTTATCTTATTTTTAAATTACAGTTTTTTTTTTATAAAAAAATTAGCATATGTATAAAAGTTTTGCTTTGAACTAGGCCAACAAAGCAGAGCTCAATTGTATGAACAAATACCAGATTTTCCTGATATCAAACAAAGAAAATTAATGAAGAAACTCACCAGCTCAATGTAACCTCAAGTTATCATTATCCTGGCATGGGCAACTTGATTTTGATTATGAAAATAAATTGAAAAGTACTTGCTTAATTAAATGGCTTTGAGAAGAAATGAAAATGAGTTAAGAGCCTTTTTTTGGTTTTTTTTTTTAAGTTCTTACAGCATTCTTTTGGATAAAAAAAGTTAAAGAATCTTAAGTGAGATAAAAGGGTTAAGAATGATAGTAGATCATTTTTAACCACGATTAAAATACGAATTACTATCATTCTTAACCACGATTAAAATATGAATTAATATTTGAAATAATTATTATATATTGTCAATTAATTATGTAATATTATTTTATTAATGAATAAAATTAAAAAATAATCATATCTTGAAAAATAAATTATTTTTAGTAATTAATTAAATTTAAATAAACTTATTAATATTTATATTTAGAGATATAATTATTTTTAATTTGATTGATTAATAACATATTATCGTTAACCATATATAATACTTATATAGGATAAGTGAATCAAATAATAATTCTAAAAATATTATTTAAAACTGCGTTTAGGTCAATTTCTGAGACACATTGGCATTGCTAATTACAAAATACTAGGTACTACAATAGACAGGAAAGCACCGAAAATGGACTGTGTGAACTGTGAAAAAACAAGTGCATGGCGATTGGCAAGGTTAGGGTTAGGGTAATAGCCCCAAAAGTAAAATCCAACGTAATAAATTATATGTACCTATCGACCCTTAAGGGTCCATAAATGAGATGGTGATAACTGACCCAATTATTTGCTTTTGATCATCGCTTCCATGTTTATATTCGGAAGCCAACTTTTCATACTATAGATTCCTTTGAATTATTCAGCAGTCGCTTTCCATGTGACCTGGACTGGAATCCATTATCATCACTCGGAGAGATCGACTTGAGGCCAAGATTTCACCTTGGATTTGCATTTAACATGTGAAATTCATAAAAATCTGATTTTCTACACTTTCATGGTAAACATAAGATATGTACGGATTTCCATACGAGTTTTGAAGAATTTTCCAATTTTGTCAAAGGCATGGGCTATTTTAAACTCTAATATATTATAATTAATCGCATTTATCATTTTCTGTACATTAAACTTGTGAGTTACTATTCCTTTATAAATTTAAGTCATCCATAACATTTGGAAACTAACTCATCTGCCATTGTTGAAATCTCATCCAATGATTTTAGCACGTGAAAAAAAAAAAAAAAAACTCTAATCCACTTTTTCCTCTATCTTCAAAATTTTTGTTGGTTTTTTTTTATATATATTTTAACTTTTAGTTTTAAATGCACTTATATATAGTTATTTACTTTCGAAAGTAAGTAAAAAATGGTTAATAAAGATGATAACCAAGTGAGAACATTATATTTTTGTAACTTTTTTTTTTTTCAGGTAAGAACATTCCACGATATAATAAAGAAAAAATTTGTAAAAGAATCTTGCCTTTATATATGACCAAGGTTTTAAGATTCCTGAGTTTTTTTTTTTTTTTTTAATTTTCCTTTCGATCAGAACTGGTAGAAAACCAAGTAGTTTTGCAGTAGTACCTCTGCAATCAGTCCCACATATTATATCCATGACTTCTGAAAATATCTAGCACTTCGATCATGATCCAAAAGATTAAAAATCTTAGTAGTTTATTAGCATAATTTCTTACTTTTTACTTTTTTTTGTTAATTAATATTATTAATTATTATTTTCTTGTCTAAAGGCCAAAATTTTTTTTTTCTTGTATTCCTTTGATACTCTAAATCGTGTTTTCAAGATAAGAGTAAATAGCATATGCGATTCATAAATTTCGGGTAAATTATTATTAGGGTTCCGAATTTACAGACCGTAACATAGTGGTCCTCAATCGCAAAAAACGCATATCGTTTTGATCTTTTTATACGTGAAATCGTCTATCACATCATGTAGTACATGTGACAACTCACGCCAGCTGACATGTACGGAAGATGACGTGATATTTGTCTTTTCTGAGAAAATATTCTCGAAGTGTAAGTCTTCAAACCATTAGCAGTAGTGAGTATGTGCCATAGCTTTTATAGATGGCATGATGATAGTTAATATTACCAATCCCAGACGTGGCCCACTGAGTAATTTTCTTTTGTCTGAAATTTTTTGATATTTATAATTATTTTAAATTTCAATTAATTTAAAATTAAATCGAATTAAATTTTAAAAAATAATTTTTTTTTCATTCATAAAATATAAAATTTAAGATCAAGATTTTATTATCAAATTTTTTATTAATTGGATCAATTCACTGAGTAATTATTAAAATGGTTTAGTCTATACTTATGTGCGGATTTTTATTCAGAAGAGTAATCATTATGTTTTTCAATATAAAGACGACGCTGTAGTGGCACATGTGTTAATGCTTATTTATTTATTTATATTTATTTTGAACCATGTTTCTGCCACCGCTATAAGAATGGTTTGTGACGTGAGGGAGCAATCTCTGTCACTCGTCTTGAATACGGCTATAAGAAGGCAGTAGTTTCATTTGGTCAATAAAATATAAATAAAAACAAGCAATTGCGGGCATTTTTATAAACTTCATAAATCTAGTGTCCCCAAAATTAATAATTTTTATAGAAATTTTAATATTAAAAATTATCAAATTTTGATTTAATTATTAAAATTAAAATCGAAATGAAGAGTGCCTTTTAATGAAAATTTTTTTTTCGATTTTCACAAATAACAGCTATCTTTTCATTTATAGACATTTCTTTTTCTTTCTTCCCTGTCAAAGAAACTTTTACTTGCCTATGCCACCATTGTATCTTTTCTCTCCTTCGAGCGCTCCTCTCAATTAGGGACGGGCTTGATCGGGTTTCGGCCCAACCCGATCTTATAAGATCGAGTTTTTTTTTTTTAATTTTAGGTTTCGAGTTGGGGTCAAATCGGATAAATTAAGTAACGATCGGGATCAGATCGGGTTCGGATATGCTTAAAATTCGATTTTACTCGATCCGATATTATTAAAAAATTATTTTTTAATTAATTAATTAATTATTTATATATATATTTATATAATGATATTTTTAAATATTTATATTTAAAAAATAATATTTTATATTTTAAAAAATAATATTTTATTAATTTCGGATCGAATCAGATCGGATACGATTTATATAGTGTCGGATCGAATCGGATTCAAGTATTAAAAAAATTTAGATCGAATCGGATTCGAATTTAATAAGCATAAAATCGGATCGGATTCGGGGCGAGCAAAACCCACTCTGAACCCGACCCGATGACATCCTTACTCTTAATCCACATCTCCTTCAAATCCTCAAATCTCTTGTCCAAGATCTTGGCTGCTGATATTCCTATCTTTGCTGAAAAACAACTAGGTCTGAGCAGTGGTTTTGTAGTTAAGAAGTTGAGAAAGCCACCATAAAAGAACAGACGAAGAAGAAAGATGAGAAAAAAAAAAACAAAAACGAAGATGTACGAAAGGAGACATGGAAATTACTTATCTGAATTTTAGGAAACCAAACAAGGAGCAGCCACAAAGGCAAAGGGTTTTTACCTCTGCCATGGCCACATTATTTTTAGAGAGCGTTTGGTTATTCAAATCTTAAAATTGAAGATAAAAGTGATATTTAAAAAAAATGTAATTCTTGAATTTTATTGAGTTAAAAAATATAAAATTTTTGTATTCGATTTTTTTAAATATAAGATAATTTAATAAAATTTTTTATTACATTATTTTTTATAACATATGAATAATATATAATATTCATAATACTTATATGTGAATAATATTTAACACGTGAATAATATGTGATTTTTATTGAAATTAAATAATTTTGAAACGTAATTTTTTATATTTTCAATAAATATAATTTTATAATTTTTATTATTATTCTAACGTTATTTTTTCTCTGAATAAATTTTATATGTAATAATATTAAATAAAGATGTTTTACATTTTTTTCGTATTTTGAGTAAAGTTTATATTTTTATCTTAAAAAAAATCATCCTTTTAAAAAATTTATATTTTTATCTTAGAAATGTCATTTTTATTAAATTTTGAAAATTATATTTTTCATGTTTTCAATAAAAATTATATTTTTTATTTAAAAATATTATTTTTTTTAATTTTAAAAATATATTTTTCATGTTTTTAACAAAAATTACATTTTTATCGATTAAATGTCTAATTTAAAATTGATCATTTGAATAATTATTTAATTTAAAATTAAATATTTTAATTTATACAAATAAAAATTAAACGTTATTAACTTATGAAAATGTAAAAAAAAAAAAAAAAAAAAAAAAAAAAAAAAAACCGAAAGACACGCCGGTATATAGCATGAAAACTTTAATGCGTGGCTTTTCTTTTTTTCATCCACAAGCTTCTTCATTTGATCAAGCCTCTTCATCAGACTAAAATTTCTAGCCTCTTTTGGATACCTTTAGAAATCTGGTAATACCTAAACTTAAACTCAGGTCTACAACTTTCAGTCTCAAAATTCAACACACTTTTCGTAGAATCCAGCTTATTTTTCAAATAGTAAAAAATCAATTCAGCATCAGTTGGTGAAAATCGAAATCCAAAAAACATTGAAGACGCTTCTATAAGCATCGACATTTCCCTTGAAACTTTTGTTCTAACCAAAGAAAAAAAATTCCAGTCAATTTAAAGACCTAGAGTTTCGGATTCAAAGCCCCACAGAAAATGAGCAACAAAGGAAGCGATAAGCACTACGTAGTCTCTGAATGGATAGTGTTGGAGAAGTAGATGCTTTGGATATGTTGTTTAGGTTGCTTATCTTTGTACTTCAAAATCAAAAGAACTAATTATTGAAACTTGAAGATCCAAAGAACTAATTGCTTGAACCAAAAACCCATCTTTCTTTGCACTATAAAATAAAAAAACCCACTTCTCTTTGTATTGCAAAATCAAGAAACTCATAAACAAAATGAATATGAGATGAATTTGGTGGAGTTTGAAAACCCAAATAATTAATTGCAAGACTTAAAAAAATGGCCACTGCAACACGCTTCGGTCGTCTCTAAGAAAATCGTTGATAATTAAAAAAAAAAAAACCAAAAAACTCAAACCCAGAGCAAATCTGTTTTGAATTGTCATTTGCATTTTTCTCTTTCTCTAAGATCCCATTTTCCTTTCACTATTTCAAAGCTCTAAAAACACTTCTTTCTTTGTTGTTGCTCAGGTGAGGAGTAGGATTAGAGGAATTGGATGCTTTCCTTTTTCGTTTTATTTAAATGGGAAGCTTTTTTTTTCTTTTTTTGTGGGTAGTTTTAAGAGTGAAATTAGAGAAAACCTAAATAAAATGGGGAGGAGCACTCCAGTTAGGAAACCACAGTTTTCCATAGTAGATTTGCTCACTTGTTCTGAGATTCCTTCCCTTGATTTCGTTGCTTTCGTAATTCATTCCACCTGCCTTCACGAAGGTTTTTTTTTTTTTTTTGGTGCTGGTGCATTTACGTTTTGATTGTTTTCTTTTTGTGGTTAATGGTAGCCATCAGATGGGATTAGAAAAGTGATCTTTTGAGGTCAAGCGACGAATAAAGAATTTGAAAACTTTAATAAATAGTGAGATCAGTAAAGCCTTTGCCACCTATCATTACACGTGGGGCAATTTAATTCTATGTCATATTTATTTATAATGGCTATTAAGTTTAATGGCGTGTATCATATCCATCCCAATTTTTGTTAAAGAAAATTTTATATTATTATAAATAGATAATAATTTAGTTTTATTTATATAAATTAAAATATTTAATTTTAAATTAAATAATTATTCAACGTTTAATTTTAAATTGAGCATTTAATTATTTTTATCTTAAAAATATCGTATTTTCACTAAAAATGACATTTTTTATTTTACAAACTTATTTTTGTTAAATTCTAAAAAATATTTTTTTAATATTTACAATAAAAATATATTTTATTTTTTAAAATATTATTTTTTAACAAAGATTACGTTTTTTATCTTTAAAAAATATTTATTAAATTTTAAAAAATAAAATTTTTAATTTTTTTAACAAAAATTATGTTTTTAATCATAGCTTTTGTAAAGATTTCAATAACACTACGTCAAAAATGTTATATTTTTTCAAAATATATTAAAAAATTTATTTTTATAATATTTTATAAAAAAGTATTATATTTCCAAAGTAAATAACATTGTTACTATAATTTGCAAATGTAATTAAATGGCGGCAAATGAAAACAAAATTTCATTTTTTTTCTAGAATTTTAAAAAACCTTAGGGAAAGGAGAATTTTTGATTCTTACTTTTCCACTTGTTGACATTATTGAGAATTTTAAAAAACTTAGTAGTCACATTCTTTTCAATCAAATAAAAAAAAAATAAAATTATAACAAGTAAGATTACAAGAGGAAAAATTATTTTTTCCAAATCAAATGCCGTTTTATTAATTTAACAAATAAAACAAGTAGAAATATTATACCGGGGAAAGGCCCAGATTAACCGGGCCGGGCTGGATTGGAATCATAGTAGCTCAAAGTTAAAACCCAAAAACAAAACAAAGTCAAGAGAAAAGAAAGAAAGCAAAGGTTTGACAATTTCTGGCCCAGTGTAGACTTAGTTCCCTCAAACCATCTAATCTTGCCAAAAAAAAAAATAATAAAATGAAAAACCTAATTCTTTTTGTTTCCTCTTATCGTATGCCTGAAACTGACTTTCCTGAAAATGGGTTTGTCCTGGAACGAGAAATTCGAAGGAAAAGAAATCTTTGGTTTCATTCTTACCCAGAAAAAAAAAGAACGTACTGTAACTAAATGTTAGATCTGAGGTTTTTTATTATCATGAGGATGATGATCAGGCATCTCAATATCCATCCCTTTTTGGTTTAATTTCTAATTCTTCATCTAGACTAGAATCTTTTTACTTCATCTCCCTGTTAGTTTTGTTGTACAAGAAAGATATGTTGAGGTTGTGGAAATGGTACCAGAATTGCTTGGCAATCCACCCAGTGAAGACACAGGTTTTAAGCTCAGGCTTGATTTGGGGTTTTGGAGATATAGCTGCTCAAACCATAACTCACTCAACTGCCAAGAAACACCATCATCTTCAGGTACAGCCAAGGACTCACCTTCCCTACTTTAATATCCGATCGTTTATTTTTTCCAAGCGCCCATCTTTTCCTTGCGGTGTGGACGAAATCCTTGCTGTGTGGACGAATGGGCAGTTTTTCATTTCCATTTTTTTCCATTTCTTTCTAGTTTTTTCCTGCCCTTGTTTGAGTTTGTTTTGTTTTCTTTAGGGTTAATTTTGATATTTTTCTTAATCCCATTGAATCATTTTTGTCATAGACAAGGTTTGGTTTATATTGCTGCGTATTCTTTTCCTCCCCTGATGAGATTGGTAGGTTCTTTTTGGAAAGTAAGCGGATAATCACTGTTCTTTGGGTATAGTTTTGATATTTTTCTCTGTAGTTGAGGTTTATCTATTGATTCTTGTTGCTTTTACTTTTCCACTGCCAGTTTTTGAAAATTTAGGACAAACAAGCTGCATTTTTTTTCTTTTAAAAAGAAAACTAGAATCCAAACTCACAGAGTTGAGAGAGAAAAATAATAAGTAGGAAATGTGGGTGATTTACTTGATTTTTCTTGGTTTGGATTATGCTTCCTTAAACATGAAGAATTTTCCATCTTTTGTCTGTCGATTACATGCATAAAAGATGGTTTTCTTTTACATGGGATGGGATCAGTTTTGCATCTGTCACCATTCAACTTCATGACTTTCAGGTAACTGCAATGCAAGAAGGAGCATGATTGCAGAGTTACCTTAGATCCAGATCCAACGCCCATTATTCCCGTTGAAAAAAGTTAACCAATTGTAAATAATTTAACTGTTGTAAATAAGTCAGTAATAGAAACACGGCATTCTGCCTTATGTCTATTCTAGGCATCTTTTGTTTTGTGAGTACTTTAGCGTTAATCAGCTTATATCTTTTTGTAGAATGAAACTTTTTTTTGCGTGTATCAGGAAAAGGATAAAGAATTAAATATCAATTGGAAACGAGTGGCGACAACAAGCTTGTTTGGGTTTGGATTTGTTGGACCAGTTGGTCATTACTGGTAATTATCCACTACCACCATGGATTTACTTGGCAAAGAATGTTAACTACACATCATGCTAATGTTTACTGCTAACGCAGATATCTTAGAGCTTGCAATATATGATTACTTTCATGCATCAAAAGATGTTATGTGCTTAAGATTTACAGTCTGTAAGGGGCATATATTATGGGAACTAGAGATGGTTAACAGTGGCCTCTTTTTCTTATTTTTGGATTGGCTGCTGAACTTGGAGGTCAAGGAGTTCTCCCATGGTTAAAGTTGTACGGTCAAGATAGATACAGATAAAAGAACATTCAATTCCTAATTTCACCGTGCATATGTTTATGTATCTGCAAAACTTTTGTTGTAAACTCTAATTTTTGAGTAACTTTTGTAGGTATGAAGGTTTGGACCGATATATAAGGTTGCGACTTCGTCTACAACCAAATTCTTTTCGTTTTGTGGCTACCAAAGTTGCAATTGATGGGTTCATCTTTGGGCCATTGGATTTACTTGTGTTTTTTACTTACATGGGATTTTCTGCTGGAAAGAATGTCCCCCAAATCAAGAAAGATGTAAAGAGGGATTTTGTCCCTGCCTTAATTCTTGAAGGAGGTCTATGGCCAGTTCTTCAAGTTGCAAATTTTCGATATATACCAGTGAGGTACCAACTTCTATACGTTAACTTCTTCTGCTTGTTGGATAGCTGTTTCTTGTCTTGGATTGAGCAACAAGAGGATGCTCCTTGGAAGCAATGGCTGAATTCTTTGATGGCTTCAAAGCAGAAAAGTGATCAGGATGGATGAATGATTGAATTTGAATGTTCATGCATTGAAGTACTTGGCATCATAGTGCAAATACATGGTAAAAGATTATACATTACTGAGAATGCAAAAGTTTATGGTTTTGATAGCAGGGCTTTGGCTAGCTTTCAGGTTTTTTTTACCCCTTTGGATATGAGGAAAGTCGGTGATCATTGTTATTCTCTATCCACATGATAAAAGATTTTGATAATTCTCTTTGCTAGTGAGATATTAATTGGGTTTTGTTGCTCTTGCCTGGTTCCATTTCGGCATGCTTACTTTCTAGTCTTGGACTAGCAGCAAGACATTCACTGACCTCAGTGTACTAAATCTCAGTCTCATACAACATGAATTCCATTCCTGTGTTTATAATCATACAACAAAAAATTTTAGCCTACAATGCATGTGATAAAACTATTCAGTGTTTTATCAGTTTACTTGTCATTGATGCATTAAGGAAGATTATAATTGCGTAGCAAACATGCTGTAGAAATTTAGTTGCGAGGCTTAACATAATGCCCGACTTTTTTATATCAACTTTCTAGGATAGATAAATGTATAATTCCTGTACCACATTCGAAGAAAAAAAATCTTTTGAGTTTAAATTTCAGAATTTGTAACGTCTTTGTGGTCTTTTTTTTTTTTTAAAAAGCCAAGAAGGACAAATGGAAGAGGGATGCTTAGATAAATAACCAATTAAAATCTATAAAAGGCCGGGCGCATAGAGTACCAAATATTCTCTCAGCTTTCTGAACCCTGGTTCTTGGTTATATCTTTTGTCATCTTTTCCTCAGTTTGTTCTTCAGATGGGTTAAGACTATATTCACTAGTGGTTTTTGTTGTATCCACTGATGCCATAGCTCTTACTGGTCAATGCCATATTGTTTTTCATTTTCTTATATTGTCGAGTATTTTGAATCGAAGTTTCTGAAGAAGTGTGGGTGGAGCTGTTGCGAGACCTCGTTCCTTCATCAAAGATACGAGAGAGAAATGTCTCCTTCTAGGGCACGAACTATCTGCATTGTTTTTGGGACTAATTGAGAGAATCTTGGTTTTTACTATGTTCATAGCAACTGGTACAAATTTTACTTTAAAATAAACAAATAAAAACCATTTCCAGCAACGAAAACCTTAGTTTCGAATCTCCTTAATTGCATGTAAGTTTACACAGCTCCATTCCACCAAAAGGGAGAGGAAAGATCAAACAAGTAAGGAAGGAACTGGGAGATACCTGGATCATCCAAGGTCTAAGCCATGCTGACTGGGGTACACAATCAGAGCAGCACAAGCGTCCATGCTTGCAATCTGGCTCTTGTTGTATGCCTTGTGAAACCATGGATCAGCAAGAGCATCAATATCAAAATCTACCGGTGCCCGAGCTAGCGAAGGCCTCTATATTGAGCCAACAGAGTAAACTTTTCTTAATTATTAAACACCCCAAAAAAATATAACAGAATTCTATTTACCAACTATTCACAGTCATAACATAAAGCTGGGTAACCACAATTTAGTCTTTGACAATTTGCAATTGGGATTGAAGTAACAATTTGAGTCCAAGCTTCAAAGGCAAAAGTTTGGTCTAAAAGGGGAGAGGAACCACAACAAGCACTTTGCAGAGAAGATAATCCAGAACCATTTTAGTAAAGTAACTTGGTTTTCCATCATTTGGGAGATGATATCAATTAATACAAATAATGCATACCCAGTCCAACAGGCTCTCATTTATGGATGATTCCCTCTTGATGACTGGTGGGCGTTCGGTAATAAGCTCTAAAAGCATAAAGCCATAGGAATATACATCTAATTTATCTGTTAATTTATCCATCAATGTGTACTCTGGAGCAAGGTACCTACAAGCAGTATGCTGTTAGGGCAAATGTATTCTGAAATACTAGTGAAAATTGAAAAAAAAAACATGCATTTAATTACAGTTGCAGAAGCAAGTTCAAAGTTATAGTTTTATATTTGGAAAGGGCGGAGGATGAGAAAAGAAAGGATATAACCCAATATAAAACTATATAAAACTATATAAAAAAAATTAATGGAGAAAAGACAACATTTCTATTTGGAAAAGACAACATTGAGGCATGGTGCGCCATTGCCCTTTTATGAGCAACATGCTGCTTGAAACATGTTATTCCCTTTTACAATGTTCGTGTATCATACTCCATGTTACTAGTATGTTATATTTTATATTTCAGTTTGAAAATATTATTGTTAATTTCTCAATAAAAATTATTAAATTACGTAAATGTGTAATACTATTTTGTTTTCTTTTTCTTAACTATGTTATTAATAGGCACTGTTAGAGAAAGTAGGATTAAACTCCTCAAAGAAAACAAATAAAAGAAAAATAATAAAAAGAGAAAAGATGAATTCTTATCTCAATTAAGATGGGAAGATTATTATTACTATGAAAGTTTCATTGATGAAGATGAAGCTATGCGAAATAATATCCAATCATAACATAAGTAGCATTAGAGGTAAGAATTTAGACAAAGAACTAGTGGTTGAAGTAACATTTATGAAGAAGAATGGTGCTTTTATGGCTTAGTTGTTGAAGATTATGATGAAAGAACATGAAAATTACCTCCTTTGAATTTTCATTAAAGAGAGCTACGCCTGAATTGGTTAGAAGTAAAAGTTCAAAGCAACGAAAGATAAATAACTTTTTTTAAAGATATTAAGAAGGAAGATAAGTGAATTAGCATATAAATTTTGATATATGATTGACTTCCTTTTCAGTTAGCAAACTCACCTGATTGATTAATTTAGTTTATGTGGCAGTAGAAGTTGGGTAACATGTAAAGCTTCCAACTTTTTATGAGGTTTCATATGTGTATTTAAAGTTAGATTATCAACAAGTTCATGAATGAATTAATAGATTAAAAGCTCATTGGAATAACTAGGTGCAACCTTAACGTGCGATGGTCAGAACAATGGCTTAAATCAAATGCACATGATTAATTTCCTTATCTATTACATTAGAAGGACCAATTTTTGGAAATTTGTGGATGTCTCAAGTGTTTGTATTAGAGATGCCAAATTTTACTACAAATTATTGGATGAAGCTGTAAAAGAAATTGGAGAAAAATACATTGTTCAAATACTCACTAATAATGAGGTAGCAATTAAGGCTGCTGAAAAAATTAAAGAAAAGTACATTGTTTAGTTTTCAAGGAAAGGGACAGGTTTTATCCTAAAAGCTCTGGGGATAAGATGTAATACTTTCATGTTTAATCAATTATCACTAAATTCCTTGATCCTACATATGAAAAACACATTGGAAAACATTCATTTAAAATAACATCATAGCACTTTGTCTTAGTTATACAGCATGATTAAGAATTGAACTTCAGATAAATGACAGCATAATCACCACAAGATGTTAAAAATTGAAATTTCCCATTGATTCTTCAAGTTTTAACTATAGAACATACCGATTCAATAGGTAATATATAACAGGCTTGCTAATCAAAGCTTCCCTTTCCCTGGATGCCACTTCAGATGTGCTAGCTACCGCGCTCCAAATCTCCTGTAAAGCAAACAAACCGTTTGCAACCAGCTAATGAAACAAATAACTCATTAATTTGCAAGTTAATTTAACGAACAAAAACAATTGACAATCAATTCAAGCCTCTTAACTAGCTCTCACTTGAGTATCAGAGTCATTGAGCATCAAATGCTTCAATATCGAAGGAAAATTCGCATTGACATAAGTGGAAGCTGAGAAATGAGAAAGCTTTAAAACTCCAATAACCGCCACCATTCTCACGTAACTATTACTATCTTTCAATCCGGACCCTAACAGGTCTAGCCAAATACTCCACCAGATCTGCGACACGTAACAAGCATAAGCTGCGCAAGGCTATCCCTCGGATCATTGGATCTTCATCGTGGCAATCCCTTTGGAGGAAATTGATCGTGAAGAGAGCGAGATCGGGGTTGAATTTCGCGTAATTACCGACGTAGAGATAACACATTTTCTTCAAAACGATGTCTGATGTGGCCTTGCACATCACCATAAACGTCGATTCCGATCGTCATGTAGGAGACCACTTTCTTGAAGAGCTCTCGCTTCGAATCGTCAAGGCCAGGTGCTCGGCTGCCGGCGAGTTTCCGGAGCTGGAATTTCAAATCGGAGACTTCATTTTTACTGTTAATAAAATTAGCACGTTCAATTAGAGTAGCATAAAAGGAGTATAAAAATTAAATCAGAATTTAAACTGATGAAAACAAAAAACACAGAGTAAAGATTGCTGCCAAAATTGAAGGGTTGCGGCCTGGGGATTACGGGATATAATAGAATTACCCGGAAGGTTAAGACGGTGAGGGTGACCGTTGGGACTGATCCGTCAGAGCCATGGCTGGTGGCTAGAGGAATTCGTTGTCAGCTTAAACTAAAGACCCAACAAAGCGCAGAGTGTGTTGGATTGGAGTTGATGGTTAACGTTGATGACATGTTTAAAACGTCTCTGTTTATAAGAGAAACGGCACCGTTCCCTTAAACGTCCATGTTAAAAATGTTACTAACCCAAAACGGTGCGTTGTACTCAAAGAATATCAGCCAAGAGTTTTCTCTTGCTGCCTTTGCGGCTTTCCCCAGTATTGTACAAAGAAGAACGGAGTTGAACAATCCACCCTTTGGTTGGAAGAGAGTAATTATGGCTCTAACTCAGCTACCAAGATTTCATTTTCTTGTCCTTAAAAAGCCGCCGTCAAGTTCTGATTTTTACCCTAAACCAAAACTACCCATCAAATTCACTGTCCCAACACTCTTCGCTGCTGCAAAATCGACTCTTTCCACAACAGAGCCAATACCCATCACTGATTTGTCACTGCCCCAAGAGCCACTGCTCGAGATTTCATTGGACAAGTTGTTTGTTCCTCCAGAGACAGAGGTTTCTTTTGATGATCCTAACTTAAGCACAAGAATCTTGAAAGGGTCGAATATAGTGGTGAGTAAGTATGCAAGGGAGGCTCAAGTGGTTCAGGCTGAGTTTGTGAAGAGTAGTGTGAGAACTGAGGATTGTCCTTCTGATGGATTGCCTGAGTTTGCGCTTGTTGGTCGGTCTAATGTGGGGAAATCCTCTCTTCTTAATTCGCTTGTCAGAAGGAAGCGCCTTGCACTCACGTCTAAGAAACCTGGTAAGTGAGGGTTTAATGTGAGGCTGGTTTATAAAGCAAAATATGTTAATGGTAGAGCTGGGATACTGATATCTTGATTTAGGATACCGGAATGTTTACTCTGAGAGAATCTTCCAAACTTGAAATATCTGCTTCAAAGCAAGATATTTGCATTTTGTTATTGTCAATTTATTAAATTTGGGAGAGACACTAGAATCAAGAAAATTGTAGTTTCAAAGTCTGCTATTAGGTGCATATTACCCGGTAATGCTTTCATCCTTGCAGGGAAGACGCAATGCATCAACCATTTCCGCATCAATGATAGTTGGTACCTGGTGGATTTGCCAGGATATGGGTATGCTTTATCTTTAATCGCTTCCCTCATTGTCTGTTTTTTATTTAGACCTTGTATGAATGGCAACAAGCTTATTTGAAACAAATACTAGGTGACTTCTGCTGCTTGTATAATATCTGATTTTCCTATTGCTGGAAGATTGGATACTTACATTCATCAAGGTTATTTCACTGTCCTGGAGAAAAAGAATTCATGGTCCCTTGTCAAATGATTACTTTGGGACTAGGGCTTTGTTAAATCAGTTTTTCCAAATTTTAAACGGTGAGGGATCAATATACTGATATATAATCATGACTTTTTTATGGGCTTATGTTTCTTTTCAATTATGGCCCAAATAATGTAAGATACAAAAGGTACTAAACAAATTAATACCGAGTATATTACGTCCCTTTTTCTGTCCAAGTCGATACTAATATAAGTATCTATGGCCGAGTTCTCTTTTAACCTCTGTTTTGGTTGTCCTCCATTGAATCCAAATTAATATGACCCTCAGTTATTAAATTATGTCATTTTCCCTGAAATTTTCATGGACCAATGTGGCTGGCAAGAGGATTTTCTTTATATTTTAATCAGAATGTCGTACTATGTCTTTAATAATGCGTGATTTGCCGTCATTAGATGTTCCTTTAAGTTTGTGTATGTTAGTTCACTGTTTTAGCTGTTTAGGAATTCACATGTGATTCCATACTTGATCAAATATTGCCATGAGTTGATTTTTGTCTTAACTTTCATAGAATTTGTTCAATTGTAAACTAGTATAACTTTTGAACGAAGCTTAAGAAGGGCAAAGGGGGAAATGAAGCTAGCATATTGTGTGGAATCAGCCCTATCTAACATCCAACAACCAAACCCAAAAATTTAGATTATGTTGTTTCCAACATTTATGCTATTATTATATTCATATAGCTCAACTATAAGAGTTGACTATGCATTTGGCACTTGCACAAGTGTACAGTTCTATTACACCTTTTGAACAGGTATGCAGCTGCTCCTCAGGAACTTCGGACAGACTGGAGCAAGTTTACCAAAGACTATTTTATCAACCGTTCAACATTAGTCTCAGTTTTCCTGCTTATTGATGCTAGCATTCCTGCAAAGAAAATCGACCTCGAATATGCTAGTTGGCTTGGTCAGAACCAGGTAACTTCTTCCACTTCTAAAATGGAAAGTGAAAAGTATAAGGAGATGAATCTGTCACTTATACCATCTTCTCTAGACAGCAGGCAACAAAAGCCCAGTGATCCTTAGTATTGACTTCTGTATATTTCACTCTGAATTTTCATGAAGCATGTTAACTGTTTTCCTCCTAACCCTTTAATTTGTTGTCTTCAGATCCCCATGACACTAATATTCACCAAATGCGACAAGAGGAAGAAGAAAAAGAATGGAGGAAAAAGGCCTGAAGAAAACGTGAGTGACTTTCAGAAGCTGATACGTGGCTTCTTCCAGACTGTGCCCCCATGGATCATGACCAGCAGTGTTACAAATCAAGGCCGTGATGAGATATTATTGCATATGGCTCAGCTACGGAATTATTGGCTGAAACACTGAAAGGGAAGAGAGTGCAAGAACCAAGTTTTTGTATGTTGTTAATATAGTGGATTTTTGAACGTTATTTATTTTTACATTGGCAACGATTCCTTTCGTGGCTGAGTTGTCTAGTATTAGTTAACTACACATATAAAGGAATGCTATCAAAGCACCAAAAGCTAGCCAGAGTATCAGGATTTCATCAGCTATGGATATCTTCTCGGTTTGATAGGCCAAATGTTGAACTTGAGCTGCACTTGGGCTGGATATTAAATGGAAAAAGAAAGGGCCGATATTTAACCTCTACACAGGAAAGTTAAATATGTACGAGATAATAATGCTGCTTGAGCCAGCCATTGGCCAAGATAAACGAGAATCAGAAGCTGGAGAGGCTTATCCATAAATAATTGCAATACAATTAATCAATTATAATTTAAAATTATATGAAATTTATTAAAATTTATATGAAATTCACTTTTCATTTGTAAGTGAGGGATCTCTATATAAATTTTTATTTTGATAGGATAATTTTAATATTATATTAAAAATAATTGTAGATACATTCCCCCATTGTGAGGCCGTCCATGGGAATTAAGCATGCCAGAATTAGGCTAAAATGATATGTGCCGAGACAATATCCCTTTCCATGTATTTTTATGATTACATGTCCCACAGCATTTCACCTACAAACAGTTTTCTTTACTACAATCTTGCAACTAATCAATCATAACAAAAAATTTATGTTAGGGTTCCCCGTTTAGAAGTGTAAGCTTTACATAAATAATTTATAAACCTTACACAATGCTACATTACAATTGGTTAATTGTAATACAGTAATTATAGATTACTTCCCACATTGCCGTGCAAATTACGATGGGAAAGGAAAGGTAGCGTTCAATGCCTTTGCAACTACCAGCATTTCCATTTTCCAGCATTTAGGAAACAAAAGGGACACAACCATACATGCTAGTTCAAGCTCTGGCTAGAGAAACTTCGTGTACCATGCAAAAAAACCAATTGATGTTCTGATGCTCCTACATTTTGATGGGGTTGCTACCCAAAACTGTTGATTAAGAGACCAAAAATTTGAGCAATATAAGATCATCTATGTATGGCATATCACTATCTCACATGGCACAAAGAGATCGATGAAGTAAATCGTGCTCGATAATCAAAATAAAGTTGTGAAGATTCTTAATAAAGCAAAACTTCCTGTTTGTAGATATTGCTTGAAAAATAAAAGTAAACACAGTTGATAAAAACACAAAACTTCAACTTCTCATTTGAAAATTCAGGAATCTCAAGACAAAACACTGCAAAAAATTTATGAAGCAGCAACAGCTGCCTTCTTCCTTGGTGTTGCTTGAGTACCTGATAACAATTCAAGAGTATCCCATTACTATAAATTATCGATCAAACGTGTTTTCATTTCAATCAACATATGATTCAATAAGAAAGGTTAATATTATGTATAGTCCTTAAATTACAGTGAAATATTTAATGTGATATCTAAATTTTAAAGATCTATAACTCTGTTAATTAATATAATATTCATCCCTAATGTGGTTAGCTCCAAATTATGACATGTGACAAACATCCAGCACTTCAACTATCACATTAGTTAAAAAATTCATAACTGAGACATCATATTAGAGATTTTTAAAATTCAAGTATCATAGTAAACATTTGATTATAGTTCAAAGGTCACTCCTAACATTAACCAAATAAGAAATAGTGAAGTACCTTCTCTAAATCCAGTCTTAAACCTTCGGGGCACAAGACGAAGGTACCTCATGTGGCCAGTCCCAGTAGTCTTTCTTCTAATAGCCTTCACACTCCAATTATCTAAAGCCAATTCAACAAATCACTCAAATAAACTGATATTACCACTAAAAACTACAGTTCAGCAAGCAAATTGACTGAAAATATAAATCAGCAACAAATTCAGGATGCTATATTCAACCAAGCAATGACAATCAAAGATGGCTTAATATAATATTTTTTACCCAAAAATTACACTATTGCTTGATAACAAACCCATTTTTTATTTAGAAAACGAACTGAAACTTAACCCCCCCCCTCCCCCCACTCCCATTATATGCGTTTGTTTGCTTGGGTTTCTTCAAATTGAAAGAAGCTCTGCAAATGGGTATGCCTTGAATAGTATATACGATTTCACCATGGCTTTATCCAATCATAAAATGGATCTGGTTTATCTGGCTTTAATCCCACTTTGCACAGCTTTAATTTTTTAAGGTTAAAAATCAGAAATCTAACTTAAAATCCATTACACTTGGCTAGTAAAATCATTACCATTGGATTTTGTTTTACCATTACACTAATCGATCTTAATTTCATTTCCACTATACGTCAATAATTCTCCATATTTGAGAAAGATCCATTCTATTATTGAGAGAAGAAATATGATTCTATGTATGAATTGGTTGAAACTATGATTTATTTATTTATTATAATTTGATAAAATTTTGAGATTTTGAGAAAGTTTTTCCTTAAAAATTTTAAAAAATACATCAAATGTTGTTGCAAGCTTGCAAACACAACTTTGCAAGGGAGAGAGGAGGAGAAAAGTGAGGGAAGAAGAAGCTAACGCGTAATAAAATATTGATGTGGCGCTTAATTTAATTAACAGTACATGTATTTGGGAATAAAGTCTCAAAGTGTTTTAGTTAAAGAACTAAGATTAAAAAATAACTCCATTTATCAGTATTGAATGGTACATGATACAAAAGCATATTTTTTAAATTTTATTATAGCTATATATTTATCTCTAATATTTATTTTTCTCTAACTTTATATTAAAAATTATTAATATAATATAATTAATTATATATAATTTACATACCCATATATCACTTGGGCTTAAAACTAATTTTCTATAAAAAAAAAGAAGAAAGCTTCCGGTACAATTATAGTTTCTTAATGCTTTAAACTAAATAATTGATAAAATACCGATTTTTACTTTTTATAGTATGATTTTACAGTATCAATTTGTTTACAAGACTTTATAATTTTTTTTTTTTTTAAGAATAAGAATAAATAAATAAATAAATTCAACTGAGATTTACAAATAGTTATCAGAGTCACCTACAAAATAATTTAATTTTAAGAGATTTGAATGTTGTTTTTTTTTTTTCCTTTGGATATATAAATTTTTTTTACTATTATTTTGACGAACTTTATGAGAGGGTATATATATCAAGCAAACTGAATTGTCAAAACAGCTCGACTTTTCCAGATGACAAACATTGGTTACAGACAAATACAGTTCGACCCTTTTTCCTTGTTATGGTGTGGAAGCTTTATGTAACATTCAGATTAAAAAATCTTGGGGGTGTGGGATATCATAATATCTCATCTGTCTGCTCATTTTCAGCAAGAGAAAGACTTTACTAAATTTTTAGGCTAATTTATGAATTTTTATTAAAAATAATTAAATTAAAAGATCTAGTTATATAAACAATATTTTAAATATTTTTTTGATAAGTGTAAATTTAAATAAAATTTAATAAGTTTTCATATATTTTAAATAAGTTTTTTATTAAATATTTTGATAAAATTTTTATTATTAGATAAGTACTAATTAAATTTAAATTATAAATAATATTTTTAATAATTTTCCATATTATTAATTTTATCATTGAACTCTTTTAATTTATCAATGTAAATTTTTTCTTAAAAAATTATTTAATCATTTTTAATAGTAAATTTCAGGAAGTTCACTTAAAGAATTTTGTTTAGCGGTTTTAATTACCCCTTTTATTTTCCAATGTTATATATAAAATAATACTCTTTATTTTTAAAAGTCAATGTTATATATAAAATAATACTCTTTATTTAGAGTAATGATGCTAAATGTTACATTGACTTGAAAATGGAAGCTTCAACTTGGTTTCTATCATAATAAATGAAATTTTTTTAGAGAAGAATAAATGAATTAAGTACTTGGAATTTGATGTTAACAATAGTGAATGAATGAAATGGAAATTATCAAGAATATAGAGTTAATATTTAATATATTATTAGTGTAAATTTTTAATTTTTAAATTAAAAAATTGATACATGTTTATTTTTATTAATTAGATTTTATTTTTATTTTTATTAATTAGATTTTTTATTGTTTTAAATATATACATGTGTCATCTTATTATTAATTTCACTTATGAAATTTAAAAAGTCTACCGAAGATAAATGAAATAATTGCTCTAAGAATATATCAGTCCAAATTAACCATAAATTGAATTAAATGTTTTACAGCATATCCAACGAGGAAATATAACAATTGCTATTGCTTAGCAATTAATAAGATTCTGTTCATATTTAAATGAACAAGTTTAACTTCTACTCAAAAGTTGTGGTCCAAATAAATATGATAATTTATGTATTTATTTTATATAAAATATTAAAATTTATGTATTTATATTATATTTTATACGAAAATTATATATTATAATTTGTGTCAATAAAATATATAAAATATAATTTTTTATTTTATTAAATTTTATATATAATTATTATTATAATTTTAAATTATATTATATTTTTATTATATTTTAATATTATATTCATATCGTATCACATATTTTAAATTATTATATCTAATTCAATTCTTGAACTTTGAAATCATTTTGATCCCGATATTACCTGTAGAAAAGAATAAAAAACACGATTTAGATTCTATCCCTTCCAAACAGTGTTTGGTATGAAGCATTGATCGCCGTAACAAACACAAAAACAAAAAAGTAAAAGAATAAGTCATCACTTCACTCTACAAGTGAAGACTTCATTTATATAAAGCCATCTCTTCAATGTCTCAATTCTCAAACCCAGCCAAAAAAAAAAAAAAAAAGAAAAGAAAAGAAAGAAAAAAGGCCTACGATGAAAGAAAACTGTACTGAAGCTGCCAGGGATCTGGTGAGGTTGTTATAACTCTCAATCTCCAATGGATCGATCTCATTCCTGTTCCCAATCCCCACGGAAAATATAGGTTAAAAAACACAATCATATCGCTTTGCAAACAAACCCTATAGCACCTTGCTCTTTTTCTAAATCTCTTTTTCTCTCTCTCAAATTACCAAAAAAAAAAAAGTCATACCTCATTAGAGAAAATGGTAATGTAAAAAGGTGTACAGAGAGTCTGAGGAATCCAAACAACACCAACCCTTTTCTAACACTTTGAAATTGAAATTCTTTCTTCCTCCTTCCCAAGCCCTGGCAGCTGACTCTGGTGTCATCTTGAAAAAGAATGGTTTCATTGACACAATTCTCTCCATATTTTATTTTTTATTTTTGTTTTACCCTCTTTTTCCCCTCTCCTCCTCATTAATTGGAGGAGGCAATACAATATCAAAAATCCGCTGCTGCGCATGCATGTGTAGTAGACGTGGTATCTTCTTCAACCAAAAATCTGCATATCTCTGATTTAATTCAAATTAAAAGCCAAAAAAGAGAAGAAAAAAAAATCATGGTGATGATGATTGCTGCAAAAGTGAACAAGTGAAGGCCATATGATGTTGTGCCCCCTCTTTCCAACAGTACCGTTCAATGTCTTCTGCTATCCTCTTAGCATCCATTGATGTACCTAGCAATCCACGTTTAGTGAACCCTACGGCGTATAGCCCACATTCACCTTTACACCCATTAGGGAATGGCCTTCGAGGGTACCCATCTTTCTCTGAGAACATCTGTTTTTCCTGAAGATTTCAAATTGCTCTTTTCTTTTAGCCTTTTTCACATCAAGTTGTGGAAATTTTGATTTGAAAAAAAAAAAAAAAGTAGTAAAAGAAGGAAAGGGAAAGAAAGATAAAGGGCATACCTTTAGCCAAGAGGGTACATTGCTTTTATAACCAGTTGCTAAGATGATTGCATCAAAGTTCTCAGTTTTGCCATTGACAAACTCCACAGCGTGACGTTTTAGGCGCTTCATGCTTGGAAATACCTACAGTACCAACATTTTTCCAAATTAATAATTTCGAAATTTATATTAAAAATTTAACAGTTACTATTAATTAGAATTGGGCAAGAAAATAACAAACTTCAATAAGAACTTCCCAACGAAGTTCAAAAGAAGTATGATTAAAACTCCTAGTGATTATGAACTCCATCATAAGCCCCAATGCCAAACTTTTTTATAGGAAAAGTTTGCAATTTTTGGAATGTATGAAAAGATCAAAATGGAGGGGAATTATTGCGAAACAACGAGCTTGTGGCAAAAAGAAAAAAAGCATGTCGTAGGATTGTTGAAACACAGTACTATAGGATCAATCATACATTAGTTCGTTAGTTGCTAATGGAAAAGTGATGTGATTTCATTGACGAAAGGCAAATACCTTGATGTCTCCACTTTTGATTTTGGCAAGCGTGCCAACATCCAAGACGGGGGTCTTTCCAGACAGATTCTTGAGTTCAAGGGGACCCAACCACGGTCGGTCCAATCCAAAGCGAGCAGTATCACCGAGCATCAACCAGGATACAATCAGCAAGAAGCGGTCGACAAGCCTCAAAGGCAGCCACTTAAGCAGCCACATGGACAACCCGAAAGTTGATCTTCCCAGCATCTCTCGTGGAAGGACATGCACCTTCAGTTCCAAAAACCCAAAAGTTCAATGGACTAAAAAGAAAGGACGCATAAAAGATAGAGTTAACGGGATGATCCCGCTTGTTGTGTAGTATAGGCTATAATTATGTCCATCCCTCCATTTTTTTGGAGTTAGGTTTTTCGGTCTTTACAGAGGAAAAATTAATCATAAGGGAAAAAAGGGCGGAGATTCATGATTACGACAACATATACAAGATCCCAAGATCCCAAGTTTTTTAACGATCGATGTTGCGCATTGTGAATTCCAAGAAAGTGAAGATCTTTTTTTCGACCTAATATTTAGTAGTAAATTGCTTTGATCGGTTTTAATCGAATAAACCTTTGGAACTTGAAGCCACAAAATGTGGCAATTCCATGAATGAAGTAAATGTCAATGATATGGAAATAGATAGCTTGTTTTGCTTATGATTCCTTTTTTTTTTTAATGTTTTATTTGACTATAGTTACTTTAATAAATTGGAAAAAGATTCTGAACTCCATTTAGGTTTTTGGCTATGTATAATGAAATTTGAGAAAAAACCTAAAATTCAAAAACCTGTTCACTCAAAAACCGCCTTTTTCCTTACGAAATCAAGAATTCTAAAACCTGACGGGACAGCTTGAGAAACCCTTTTTTTCTTCCCATGACCTTTATCATAAAATAATCCAAAGAATTAAATAAAAATCCAATTGCTGGTGATTATGTATTTCTTTAATGTTTAGAGAAAAAGAGGAGAAAAAAAAAAGAAAAAAGGAAAGGAGAAAAAAGAAAGAGGCGCCATGGTTTGGAGTTCTTACTGTATCTCTGACCACAAGTGAAGGCCTAGCATTATGATTGCATAGATCCAAACACACCTCCATCCCTGAATTCCCACACCCCACCACCAACACCCTTTTTCCTCTGAACTCTTCTCCACTTTTATATAAACTTGTATGCCTAATGTCCCCACCAAATTCTCCTATTCCTTCAATCTCCGGCACCACCGCCTCCGCATTCTCTCCTGTCGCCACCACCAGCCACCGGCACACATATTCCATCGCCTTCCCCTTTAACCCTACACTTCTCACGCGCCAAAACCCGAGCGTGGCATCGTACTCAGCTTGTGAAACCGTCTCATTGAACCGTGGCTTAATATGAAACTTCCTAGCATATGCTTCCAAGTAGTCCACGAATTGTTGTTTATTAGGGTAAGTAGGGCAATCACTCGGGAAACCCATCAGTGGAAGTTCGCAAAATTGCTTTGGCAAGTGAAGGCGTAGCCGATCATAGGTCTTGAGTTGCCACAAAGGTGCTATGCAGTTAGATCTCTCTAGTACTACACTTGGGACACCTTTCTCTTTCAGACAAGCGGCTGTGGCTAGACCCGAAGGCCCTGCACCAACGATAAGTGGCCCTGGAACGCATAAGCAACGTGAGGACGAGTACGACGACGACTTATTCATCTTCTCAATGAATATAGGATCATGAGCTTGTTTTCCTTCTATTTCTCTCAAACAGTCCATGAACAGAGCGCTATTTGAGACAATCTTTTTATACCACTATATCCTTTTGTTAGCTATACAACTAAATAGCTACAGCCTATAGGTAGCTTAATTTTGAGGTTGAGGTTTTGAGATGTACTTTCCAAGGAAAAAAAGAAGCATCTAAAAGAGCGAAAACTGGTAGTCGAGCTCAAGAGAAAAAGCAAAACTGAAGAGAAACCATTTTATATTAACGGGAAAAAAATGTGGTGTAAGTTGTTGTAGGAGGGGGGGGGGTGGTTTTGAGAGATTAGGCCCAGATTTAGTGATAAATTCACTCTCTTATCTAAAAAGAGATTAGGTTTTTGTGGAGGAATTTTCCCATAAATTTTGGAGTGGATTAAGAATAAGAGAGTTCTTATCCACTTGCGTGAAATTAGTTGTTTGAATCTCTGTATTTGTTCTATGAAGGGCTAAGCGGAAGATGAGCAAGAAGTTCGGGACTTATTCAGAATTCAACAATACTGAAAGCGAGAAAGAGAGAGATGGTGAGACGTTTGTAACTCTCTCTATATATGTATATTCCTTTTGTTCAATGAAGAAGTCATATTCATATACACGAGAAGAATTAAGTTTCAGAAGTGAAGAAGGCCAAAAAAAGAATTTAAGTGGGACATTTACTTCAACACCTCATTGGAACGTCATCCTGTCCGTCTTAACAGAAACTAAAACACATCATTGGTGTATATAATTAGTAATATACATATATATATATATATATATATATAGACACATACACACACACACATATATATATATATATTCTTAATGAACTTCACACCTAAAATTAATTCCAATTAGGATAAGTTAAACAGTCATTAATCTAGAAGATTGTTGGTACGATTCTCACAGGATTTGAAAATTTGATTATGGTTGGCAATCATAAGTTGGACAGGACCAACTTGGGGCTGGTGGGTTGTGAATTGTAGCCAAGATGTCCTCCACATCCAATGGTTTTCAATTTGGACTATTACTATTAGGATATTTTTTTTGATTCTTGGGGCAGATTCTGTAATCATGGGAGATTAGATTAAAGAAGTTCAAGTGAAAAACAAAAGACAGTGAGATTTCAATGCATGTGCATTATGGTTCTGCTGAGCATAACTTGCATCCCATCAATATTTCTGTTTGATTTTCCTCTGTTCGACAGGACTAGCCTTTTTTTTTCAAAATAATGGTGATATTATGTTTCAATGTTTCAAACCTAATTTGAAATTTGAATTGAATATAAAAATGAAATGGGGTTTTGCTTGTGATCATAACTTAGATGGTAAACAGAAGTGGTACAGCATTGTGGTGGCAACTGTGGCAATGGTGGTGCTGGTTACAAAGTGACGGATCATAGAAGGGAAGGGGGATGGTGGTGTGGCGGTAACGGTGCGGATCGATCAGTGGCAGTAGTCACAATGGTGACAGTAGCAGCCAGTGACAGCGGGACCAACCCAGAATATTTGAAGTTTGGTGTTTGCAGTGAAGGCCCTATCAATGGCCAAGGGCCTCCTGTTGATGTTTTATGTGCCAACAAGGGTTGCAAGAAAGTGAAACTTACTCCAACAAGCATTGGATTTCATTTAACTTCATGTTGATGATAAAATTTGTTCAAGTTGAAAATTACTCCTATTTGTAAAGTAATTGATTTGATTTTAAAGTTTTGAAACTCATCAGATATTCCAACATCAAAGATAGTATATAAAGACAAGGTAAATGAGATGGAGATTAAATCAAAGGTTAAAATTGGTTTTTACTGTTTTGAATTGAAAGTTGCAAAAGGGGGTTGACTGAATAGCTTCTAGACACATGGGATAGTTGAAAGATTCAACATGGCAAAGTAAAAATATTAACAAACAGCTGTTAAAATATATAAGGAATGGGAAGAACAAAGAGCAAAATTTCAGGAGGTGCAGAGCAGACCATTTCAAAGGGGAGCATGCAAATCTGATCAATGGAAAATATTGGCAAAGAAGTCAATTGAAATGATGCTTGGAAGAAACAGGGCCACCCCCTTCCCCTTAGACCATGACAATCGTAGCTGGTGATTGATTAATTTCTTCTCTGCAAGATAATCATTTCCTCGCTCTTCGCTCACATAACTAACTGTCCCTTCAACCAAATTTTACTTCTTTCCTTAAAAAAAATCAAAATACAAAAATGTTGCCACTGCAGTTAGTTTCTTTTACTTTTTCCATTACATAGTCTGAAAACTTGGTGTAATATGTTGAAATTCCCTTAATTAGTCCATTCAGATATACAGGTTAAAAGAAAAAAAAAAAAAGACAGAAAATGCTGCAATAATTTTATTTTTTAAAATAATAAACGTTGTTAAATTTTGTTCAATTTATCTCTTTTTCATACCAATTCAAATAGATTTATTTATATTATATTTAATAAATTTATAAAAAAAATATATTTTTACAAATTTTCAACGAATTCTAGACAAATACATCAATTTTAATTTCAAACGCTCTACATTAAGAGCTAAGTTTTGCAGGTGAAGCTCAAAGCAAAAGGCGAAAATTTTAAATTATAAACAACATCTTTATATTTAAAACAATTTTTATATACGATATTGTAATTGGTATTGCCTCTTCTAGTCAAGTTGATCATTTCACTTTCAACAAACTGTTATTTTCCTTGTTTTTTACTTTCTGATCAACAGTCATTGCTGGCTGCCACATTTTTTTAAAGATTTAAAGTATGTTTTTTTTTTTTTTTAGGGAAAGATAAATGAATTATATGGATGCTCTCTAATATCAATCCTTTATGCAAACGTTTTTCTATAATATTTAGAAGGATTTCCTCTCCAATAAAGAAAAATACTATATAACCTACAAGTTCATCACTAATAAGATTTTGTTAATGAATGTTTTAAAAACAGTTTTTAAAATTAATTAAAATTTTATTTATAATAATAATATTCTTTTTAAAACATTTGTTAACAAAATATTAAATATATAATTTTGTTTTTGGATTTTTTTTACTGATCATAAGAGAATTGAAGCTAACAAGCAATTCTAACCACAATATCTTCACAATAAGCAATGTAGACTTATCATATAGTAGTAAAAACAAGATATCTCTATAGAGAGAGCACTGTTTCATAGCCATGGTTAGGCAACCAATAAACTTGTCATGAGGTGAAACACTTGATTTTTCAAGAAAAGAATGGAAAAAATGAATCAAAGATTATTCAACACTGGAAATTCATCTAACAAACTTGATTCTTGTCGCATTCCAATTTCTAATCAATCATTTATTTAAAAAACTCACAGATAATTCGCCTACACATGGTACTAAAAATTCTTATTCATTGTCACTAAAATTTTTTAAACTTTACAAAAAAAATGTTGGCAAAATAATACATATTTGTAAGGTATATGAAAAAAAAATTAATTAAAAAATAAGATATATATCAAATTTTTTTAATTTTATTTGTGAAATTATAAAATCCAATTATGTAATAAGCTCGACCACCATCCAATCACTTTGAAACATGTAAATTTCAATTTTTTGAACATATAAGTCAAACTTAATTACCTTTTGATCTCCTGACTTTCTTTCAATAAATCCCATTATCACGGCGAAAAAAATGTTTAACAGGAATGTGCTATTCCCCTCTCTCATCATTCTTAGCCAGTGAGTGTTATTACATTCATCTATTTATGTTTTGGCCGCTTTTTGTTTGATATAAGAAACAAAAAAAAGAAGATGGCACTGGCATTCGGAACCCAAAAAATTAATTTAAAAATTTGAAAACGGTGAGTAGGTGAGAAACGGATTGGAACTATATATATATATATATATGGATGCTTCATGAAGGCCTAATCGTTTCAAGAAATTGTATATAGTTGTCATTATTGAAAACATTAAACGAAAATTTTTATAATTGAAACCTGTTATAAGCCATAAATATATATTTACCAATCAATCAAATTGAAGTAACATTCAATATGAAATTTAATTTAATTTATATAATCACTTTTAAAGAAGATATTCAATAAATTTAAATTTAAATATTAATATTTACTTTTTTTTTCTTCATTTTTAAGTTACGATTAATTTTTTTTTTTTTTTACAAAATTAAAGTAACACTACCTCAATAGTATTGTTCAATTTAAACATCGAAATCTTATATATAATTATTAAAAGATTTTATAGGCTAAATCCACAAAGGATACAGCTAAGTTATGAATGAAGAAGAAGAAGAAGCATATATGTTCCCTAACATAGAAAAGAATGATGCAATTGTAATCTGTTGGGAGGTTGAAATTACGAATGTCATACATCCTTATTCGCAGAGAGGTAGGAGCTCCCGTTTGGAGCGGGGCTAATATGAATTTAAAAGATATTAACAGTGATCGATTTAAAAAGTTTTATAAAATTTTAAATTAATAAATTTATTTTTAAATATATAATATTTATCAATTTATTTAAGTTTAATTTAAATTAAATAAAATTAAAAATAAATTTTATGTGAAATTAAACTATTTAAAATTTTAAAATTTTAAAATTTTAATTCCACAAGTGTTAAAAGTAATTGATTGTAAATGTTTTTATAAAGTTTAATTTAAATGAATTTTTTATTTATTATTAAACTTTTTTTTATATAATTAGATAAAAAAAAGCATTAAAAGTGATTGATTAAAATATTCTTAATGAAATTTTAATTTAAAAAATATTACAAATGATCGATTAAAATATCATTAGTATTTTTTTTATAAATTTTAAATTAAATGACTTTTTTAATTATTAGATTCTTTTTTTATAAGCATAATACTTTTCACATCAAATGAAAATATAAATAGAATAAGATCAAAACTTAGTGTTCATAGGAATAAAAAAATTATATGAAATTTGTTTATTTAGTTGATGTAAAAACAATTGTATATGTAGTTTTTTATGTTGATAAATAAATTCATTAAAGGTAATCATAATTAAGTCATTGAAAACTATTTGTTTTTTTTTTCTATTTTTTACCTTTCAATTTTTTGTTTTAATATATTAACTGAATATGTATGTTAATAATTTTATTATTTATATGTTTTATAAGTTGATCATACAATCATTGATAACATAATTAAATCTTTTTAGTCCCTTTAAATAATTTTTTAACATATCATTTTTACAATTTAGTCTAACCTCTATGACTAATTTCTCTTTTGTATTTTTTTTCTTTAGGATTTTATAATTATTATTCCCAGAAGCAAAAATTAATATCAAATTAAATGCAAATAAATTGTATCCCTTCCATTAATAATTAGCACTATGTGATTTATTGAATATTTTAATTTGACTTTTCATCTATAGAATTAGATGATTCAGGAGATGATAGAGTCACTAGTAGCTCAGGATTGGATCGCATCAAATTGTCATAAGAATTATTCACCTTGATTTAAACAATAATTGATTTAATTTTCTCTCAACTTTTATTTTAATATGCATATATATGATTAGTTTATATCTTAAGATTATTTAATTCAATTGTATTAAATTACTTGTGTTTTTGTCATCTAGGTGGTTGAACAACCTAACATGAATTATTATAAGTAAAAAATTATTAAGTGAAATAAAATTAATTGTTTTTGGTGAATTCTTTCAAAATGTAACAAAATTCATTAGAACTATCTTTTGAATGTGTTTATGTCAAAATTTTATTCATTTGTGAAAATTATATTATTAATGTTGAAAATGAAATCATTATAAATTATATAGGTATTATATAACAAGTTTATTATTCTCATAATTAAAATTCTCTTAAAAAATTGACAAATACCAAGGTTAGGATTTTATTTTATTTTATTTCATTTTAATTTAATAAAAATTTATGTGTAATAAAATTCTTTAAATATAAGAAAAATTAAGCTTTCAATTGATAAAACATACAATTATATTCAAATGATAGAAGCACAAATGGGAGGTTATTTTAAGCAGAAAAATAATACAAAAGATTATTTGATTATGTATAACTTTATCTTCTCCATATAACAAAAAAAGTTAGTATTATATGATATTTCAATGAAAAATATACAAATGTATTATTTCAAATTTTTTAAAGATTAATATGAAACTATTTTATTTAGAGAAATATTGTATAATCATTAATTTTTTTTCTTTTATCTCAGTTAAAGAATATTCACTATTGTATCAAATTTGTAAGATTACCTTATTAGATAATATTTGATAAAAATAATTGAAATTCATCAAATTAATTATCATTTTACATCTAAAATAAAAAATTATTATAAATTATAATTTTACTAAACTTAAAAGTGATTTAAAGGCATTCATTAACAAAATTCATTTGATAAATCTTTATTTAATTGTGTATTTAATATTCCAATTATTTTGAATTTTAACTTTTTATAATTTCAAGTTGGAGTTTAGACTTAGGATCAACAACCAATTAGATTGAGTTAAGTTTTATCATCTATTTCTATTTATAATATACTCAATTATTCATATGCACTTAAGCAAATTTGACTCAATAATTAATGCATGCTTTTTTTTATTTAAAAAGTTGAATTCAAATTGTCCTAAATTCAAATAAAAAAATATACTCAATTACTTATAATTGTAATTTCATTTTAAAAAAACTCTTAAAATTAATTAACTAACACTATAAGAAAATGGTGATTTGGTGGCACTTTTTTATTGGGGTTTCCCAACAAGCACCGTTGTTTGATGTGTTAGTATAAAGTTAGCAAAAACGTCACTAAAAATATATAATGGCATTTGGAGTATAAAACATCACTAAATTTCAATTTAACAATGTTTATGTAATAAATCATTGAAAAATAATTATCCAATTTTATTATTTTGAAAATATAGTTTTATAAAATTTATCTTAAAATAAAATGCATCATTTTTTATTATTTAGCAGCATTTTAATTATAAACACCATAAATATTACGTATTTAGTGGCATTTTCTTTAACAAATGCCATTAAAGGTCATACTTTAGTGGCATTTATACAAATGCCATGATTTGTTTCCCAAATTAAATATGATGTACACCTGTTTCCCGTCCCCTTCTTCGCCAAATTGTTCCCTTAAGCTCTCTGATATGCTTTCTCCTTTTTCCTCTCATTTTCACTCTTTTTCAGTTCTTGCATTTTTGCCATCGGACCTAGTCAACATGCTTTAGTAAACTTAAAAAAGAAAAAAATGGATTGATAATTCGAATCTCCACCAAATTATGTCATTTTATCACTCTATTTCTTTTGGAATCACCACAGGGGTTTTGGTATTTAGTGGCATTTTTTTAACGTCTAGCGGCATTTATAAACACTACTAAAAGATTTACGACGTTTGTGAAAAATGTCAATTAGAGTGTCGGTTATACACACATCGTAAAAAATAGAGGCGTTTTCGAAAAAACGCCTCAATATTATGGTGTTTATATCTGAAACGTCGTTATTTTAGCGGTATTTTTATCTTTGAGACATCGTTAAATTAGTGACATTTTTATGAAAAAACGTCATTGCTTTGGTGGCAGTGACATTTGTAATCGTAAACGCCGCTACTTTAGAGGCATTTGTATTTGAAAATGCCTTTATATTAACGGCGTTTATATCTTTGAGATACCGTTAATTTAATGACATTTTTATGAGAAAAATGCCATTGCTTTGGTGGAGTTTGTATAAAAAAAATGTCACTTAACTAGCGGCATTTGCTAGTAAGAGAGTAGCTACTTTTAATGGTATTTTATAATACAAATGCCACTAAATTATTCATTTAGTGATATTCTTGAATGCAAACGCTGTCATTATGTAAAAATGTATTTTTTTAATTTCTGTTAATAATTTGTATTTTCATAAAAAAACCTAAATTCAGAAACTGAAATTAATATAAACTTAATTCACGTTTAAATATGCATCTAATTAATACAAAGTTTAATAATTAGTATAATAACATTCAAATATTTTTAATACATTAACAAAATAAAAATTAAAATGTATGAAATGGATGACTGCATACATTTTGCTGGCTGCCAATTGATGAAGAAATTTTTTCACCTTGGTCACTAGCGTGCTCAAAAACCTACTAAATAATACCATATAATTTTTAACACTTCATTGTAAGCTTTTTTTATATGTAAAAATTTAAATATTTACTAAATATAATACCTGAGTTGGTAGAGCACCAAGATCATTTCCTGAAATTTGTTGTTGCATAAAATTCATAAGATGATAGAATCGATCATGCAACTACTAAAATTTTGTATGCTCTTACTTTATTCTAGCACGTTTTTCTTCAATTTTGGCATGCTCTTATTCTTTTTTTGCTTTTATTTGCTGAAAACGTTGTTGCATAGTTTACAACTCCTCTCTTAATATTGAAATGTCTCGCAAAGACTGACTTGCTGAAAATGTAAATTGTTAAGAGCTACGTCATAGTAGGTAGATGGTGTTGGACCCAACCCAAGACCTCGGACTTATCCATACCTTTCTTTTCCAGTAACTTTTATGAATATATGATTTTTCATTTCTTGCATGTTGAGAGAATCATCAGATGCCACTTAAATCTCAGCAAGCATTTTCTTTTTCACTTTTTCCTATGAATTTGTCATATAAAACTATCAAGCTTAATGATTAATTTATAATATGTTAAAAAGAGTAAATATTTACTTTCTGTTAAAATAGGTGTTACAAATTACCATAATTTCTTATGTTTCGACATTTATATAAGATCTGTCTTTTTTTGTGTGTATTATGCAAAAAAATTTCAAACGTCTAATTTTACCGCCCATCTCATTCTCTTATACAAAAACATATGCTATTTGACAAGATACATATCAACTGTAACTTATTCATGCATCAATCAAGTATTAAAATTTTAAATAATTTTAATATCATGTATTTATATTTTAGCCCCATAACAACACAATAATATTAAACATACGCAAATAATAAATGCATTTTGGGCTTTTACACATATCGATCATGAAAACCAAATTCAATTATTTTGACAAGTTTAATATCATGGATTGAAGTCCTTCAATATGTTGAAAGCCATCCAAAAGTTTAATTTGTATATTTGCCTTTTATATGCAAAAATAGTCCCAAATAGATATAAACGATAACTTTTTCTCCCATATCAACTGTGAAAACTAAGTTTAATCAATCGGACAAGTTTAATATCAAGTATTAAAGCTATCCAAACTGTCAAAATACAACAATAACAACAAATTTGTATTTTTACCTAAATATACGTAAACAATAACTTTTTTATACATATCATCTATGTCAACTAAGTTCAAAACTTTCTATAAGTTTAATATCATTATTAAAACTATCAAAACTATTAAAATAAAATAATAACTGTTAATTTGCATATTTACCTTTTAACAGCACAAAAAGTTCATTCATTGGAATAAGTTTAAAACCATAAACTTACTATTTCTTTTTACTTTCTTGCAAAACTTTTTGATCCACTTGTGTGGCTACATTTCTATTGCTTTCTGCTATCAATCCCAATCTATTCTCTTTCCTATCATAAAAAATAATTACGTATATGATAAAAATACAAATATTACCAACTTAAATCATAAAACACTTTCATCATTTCATTATACTATACAAAGTTATAAACTAGTACCTCTCATATTCTTGAGAACCAAAATCTAACTAATTGTTCATATTACCACCTAATCACATTACAGGGTAGATTTGTCATCATCGCCTCTACAGAAGTATTTTGATCGAAATACTTATTCTTCAAACTATACTTATAATCTTTCCATTTTTTTCCAATGACTTAAGCACAAATGAAGTTGGTATTTCAAGTATAAATCTTAACTGTAATAATACAATAAGAAAAGTTTGAATAAGTAAACAAAATATAAAATAAATTTTTTTATATGTAATTAATTATACTAATACCTCAATAAAGTTTAAAGCATTGGCCTTAACTTCTTTTGGAACTTTATGCCATGTTTCATAATGAATAGGCAATTTCATTCCATTACGGGCTAGCATGCCTAGAAATTCAGCCAACAGTTGAGTCTCTTCACCAATTGGTTGCCTATCAGAGTTTGTAGACACTACAATACACTCATTAGGAGGTAGTGCAAATAATTTCTTCAAAGTTGTCCAGCCTTTGGTCCTCCATTGACCATTGTTATCAACTGCAACAAATAAAATAAATTTGTAAAATCGTAATACTTTTATCATTATACTCGAATTTTAAAATTGGGATATATCATACCTGCATTCAAATTTAAAGCATAATCAATTGATGGAGTACTATCTAAACCTGGACCTCCCATATTACCAGATCCAATATCAGTTAAAGGGTTAGAAGTGATGGAGTTAAATCCAACAGTACGTTCATTTTCTTCAAAAGGATTCAATCTATAGCTAATATCAATAGGTGTCGCAGACGATTCTGAACTAATATCTCTGATATGTATTTCTTTCAACCTACTCTTTCGCATTATAGCTTACTTACATCATAAAAGTGAATATAAAAATATATTAGTTTAGAACATATATAAAGACAATGAGAAGTTAAGAAATCAAAACCTACGATATATAAAAAATATATCAATTTAATTAAATCAAAGATAATGTATGATTTAGAATACAATAATTATACAATAGCGAATGTGACATTAATTACATACAATCATTTATTACATTATTTCTTAAACACTCGAATTACAAATTATAGATGCACCATTTCATGGTTTATAAATGTCTTCAGTAACATCTTCGCGGACCCACTGAGCATAGGTACTAGAGATATTTTCATCTAAGTTTCGTTCAGCAAAAGAATAACATTTAGTTTCATGTTCAACATCATCTCTAGTATCTAACCCCATATTAAATAAATCTCTACGTGTGTTTCGAAGAATAACAAACCAACCCAATTCTTTAGGATCTTTAGAGTAAAATACTTGTTTGACTTGAGATGAAAAAACATAAGGTTCATCGATGAATTGTTGTCCAGTGTGAATCAATCGAGAAAAATTTACAAGTGTAAATCCATACTAATCTTTCTTAATACCTCTCGCACTATTTATATCAGCCCAATCACACCGAAATAAGACAATTTTTTACTTGCAATAATAATTCAATTCAATGATGCCATTAATCATGCTATAATAGTCAACATTTCCCTCTAAAGGGTTTGTGTCCCTAGCACTAGATAGCTAGTAGTTGATGAAGTCACAGCAACTCTTAAATTTTATGTACTTTTAAATCTCTCATGGGATTTAGTATGAAATCTAAATCCATTGATGATAAAACCTTTGTATCATTTCACAATCTAGTTCGGACCGTATGAAAGACACTTCACCTTTTCATTAACAAGTCTTCCACTCCAAATCTATAAAAGTGAAATAAATATATATGTTATTAATGTTAGTTATACCATAAGCATTCTATGCAGATTTCTCATAATGGGAAGTATGGCATTACTTACAGTTGCTCCTAACCATTCATGAAAGTTTTTAACAAACAACTTATCAAGTTCTCAAGGGTTTGATCATTGATAATGTGCAGGATCTCTCAAATTATTTTTATACTCACTATAAAGCATCATGATAAATTATTAATAATAAAAAAGACAATAAATTATGCTTAATGTAATGAATAATTTCCTTGCTAAAAAAATTACATGCGAATGATTTAATTGAGTCATGATTAAAAAGAACATATCGATGTGCTTGTGCCCAAGATTTATCATCTAACTCCAACAATTCAGCTTTACCTATTGGTTGTCCAAAACTTTGAAAAAGATAATTGTAGGCAGAGTTTGTATGCTGCAGACCAACATTTCTCGATAGTTTATTAAATCTCATTTCAACGTCTTCCAAATAACGAGAACAAAATGTCATACACTCTTCTACTAAATATTCTTCAGCAATAGAACCTTTTAGATAGCGTTTGTTGTGATAATAAAACTTTAACTTCCCCAAAAACCTATAGCATAAAACATTAGTCATATGTTATTTTAAGTAAAGTGGCTTGATCATCAATAAAAATGTAATCAATCTATTAACAAATAATACCTTTCGATAGGATACATCCATCGATAATAAATTGGCCTATTGACTTTTACTTTATATGGAAGGTGGATAACCAAATGCATCATAATAGTAAAGAAGTTTTGAGGGAAGATCTTTTCTAAATAACATAAAGTAATCGCGGCTCGATCTTGAAATTTGTCAAGCTCTTCCACATTCATACATTTCTAACATAGAGATTTAAATATGTTACTTAATTTAATTACCACAAAAATGACTTGCTTTAACATTGATGAATGTAAAGCAATTGGAAATAAGTCTTGCATCAAAATATGATAATCATGTGACTTCAATGAAAAAAGTTTTCACTCTTTCAGATTCACACATCTCGATATATTTGATGCATAGCCATTTCAAACTTTGACATTTTTCAAAACCTTACAAAACACATCTTTTTCAGCTTTAGAAATCCCAAAACAAGTAGCATACAATCGATATGTGCCATTAGGAAGCAACTTTGGATGAAAGTCAGGGTGAATCCCCATATTACCTAGGTCAAGCCAACTCTTTAAATCATCCTTGGATTTTTATTCACATTAAGAATTGTCCCGATAAAATTTTTGCAAACATTCCTCTATATGTGCATCAAATCAAGGTTATAGCGTAATAAATTATATTTTAATAAGGTAACTCACAAAAGATACTTTTTTTTTTCATAACTCAAACTCATTGGGATCATCTGCTTCATCGTCCTCTTTATCACTTTAAACATCAAGATCACTAACTTCAGTATCAGTATCACCAACTTGCATAATACAAAGCCAGACACCTTCAAAGATGTCCCTCACTCTTTTTCTTGATTGAGTCATTTTTTTACAAGTGAAATTAATATCTTTTAACTTTGACAAGATATTAGACCCACTAATGGGTAAAGACGATCTCTTAACTCTTCAGTTCTATCAAAGAGATGTTTTTGAAATTTAAATCGATGATTATCATCTAACCATTGATGATGTCCCATATAAAAAAACTTCTTACTCTTAGGTAACCACTTCAAACATGTCTGTGTAGCATAACATGGATAAGCATAATGACCTTTCGTACTCTAACTAGATAAATTCACATAAGTAAAAAATTGTTAATAGTCTATAATAAAGTAGTACGCATATTGAAGTTCTCTTTTTTTGATGCATCATAGGTCTTAACTTCTTTTCATAATTGTTTTAACTCTTTAGTAAGAGGTTATAAGTAGATATTTATATTATTACCTAGACCTTTTTCCCCGAGAATTATCATAGACAATACAAATTATTGTTGCTTCATAGCAATCTATGGTGGCAAATTATAAGAAATCAATGCAACTGGCCAAGTATTATAAGAAGTGCTTATCATTTTGAACAAATTAAATCCATCAGATACTAGTCCAAGCATAACATTTCAAGGATCAACTGCAAAGTTTGAAAACCTAGAATGAAATGATTTTCATACCAAAAAATCTATAGGATGCATTGATGATCCATCATCCGTCCACTTCTTATGTGTCACCTCATTGAATCTACAGTTTTAAAAGACATGAAGAGCCATTAAAGTCTTGGTATTAATGAAAAATAATGTAAAACCTTAACAAGCTTTTTTTTTACACATACCTCATCACCATCCTCATTCAATCTTTTATTAGAGTTTTTGTCCACCCAATGAGAAATACCATACAAATGACAAGATTCTTGATTTTTTTTATCCCCCAATGCAATATGCAATCATTGGGACAACTATAAATTTTCTCATATCTGAGACCTAAATCTTTGATCATCTTTTTTATTCCTTTCAAGATTTAAAATTTTTTGCAAAAGGAAACATTTCTTTCATAAACTCTAATAATAAAGTAAGAGAGTTTCCCGTCCATCCACATAAGCATTTCAAGTAAAAAAGATGAACACAAAAAGATAACCTTGAAAGCTTCGATCTCTAAAAAATTCTTCATTCATATCCTCAAGCAACCTATAAAACTTTGATACTTCTTTTCTATGTTGTTGGTTATGTACACCTATCCCAGGTTTATCAAATTCATTCATTTCAACATTGGACTAATTAAATCCTTCATTTTGGGGAGAAAGATTATGAAAGTGTTGGTTATGAATGTTAAAAGCATCTCACAACATGCATTCAATGTCATCTCCTATAAAATGATCATATTGGTGTTAGAAGCCCTTGAAGTTAAAAGAACTTTAGTGGAAGACCTTGATCGTATAGACTCTCCATGAAAATACCAATTAACATATCCCAAAATAAATCCAATATAAATTAAATGTTCAAAAACAACTTGACGTATTTGTCACTCGATATTAGCATACGTTACACAGGGTATAATATCATATTATCTTCACTTGTATTCTCAAATGCAAAATTAAAAAAATTTTCCACTCCATCTTGTACTCTTGACTTAATCTTGAATTTTGCATCCAACTCTTATCCATTTAGTACTTGCTACATTATCAAACTAAATGTATATAAATAATTTATATGAAAACGAACATGCACAATACTTAAGTTTACTATGTTTTAAACAAAAATGATAACAAGACCAATACTTACAGAAAATAAGAAACTCTTTACTGTAAAGTAATTTATTAGCTACTAGATATTATGAATGTTAAAACTCTACTGCTAACGTAGATAGTACCCAAGAGTATTTATAGTTGGGGTTGAAATAAGGTGAAATAAGATGGGTTTTAGAGAAAATTATTTACACCAAAAAGAGAATCGTAAATTACAAAAGCTGAAGAAATAGTTGAATAAAGTAAAAGTTAAAGTAAATAAGTAATGAATAGTCAAAATAGGGTTCTAAAAGACAATGCTCAAATACTAAAAGCTGAAGGAAAGAGAAAGTATATTGTACTTGTTTTGAAAAGAGAAATAGTATAATAATAAAGATGAAGCTTGAAGTTGGTGATTAGATGTGCTAACTTTGGAAAAATTTTTATTGGACCAGATTATTGAATACGTTTACTAAGAAAAACACCTACAATAATTCCATCATAAATATTTTTGGAATATATTATAGGCACTTTCAACAAAGTCATAGTAAAATTGTTAGGGATTGTTAAAGGTGTTTACATCACAAAAATGCCATCACTAATTTCATCTAAATTTTTTGTGTATTTATTGAAGGTGTTTTTTTACATAATACACCTTCAATAATTCCCTCATTTTTATTTTACAATATTAGTGAAAATGATTTTCTACAAAAAATACCTTCAATAATTTTCAGATAAAAATTATTTAGGATTATTAAAGGCGTCTTCTATTGAAAATGCTTTTAATATTACACAACTTAAATTTTAAGGGGTTATTAAAGGCTTTTATTCCAGAAAAATGCCTTGACTAATTCATTTTATTTTTTGAAGCAATTTATTAAAGGCATCTTTTAGTGCAAAACGCCTTCAATATTTCACTGCTCAAATTTTAAGACAGATAATAAAGGCATTTAATGTAGAAAAATGCCTTTACTAAATGCTTTTATTTTATTCTATGTACAAATGCATTGAATAATTTTTAATTAAAATATTTGGTATTATTAATGGTGTCTTCCAGTGAAAAACGCCTTCAATAATTAAGAACTTAAATTTTTTTACGGTTAATGAAGGTGTTTATTCTACAAAAATGCCTTCACTGATTAAATTTGATTAGGTACATAATTATTAAAGGTATTTTTTTATAGCAACCACCTTTAATAATTTCTTTTCTAAAAAAGTTGAGATTATTAAAGGCGTCTTCTACTGAAAAATGCCTTCAATATACTAATACGATTATATAAGGCATTTAAACGCCATTAATAATTCCTTTTAAGCTAAGTACATAATTATTGAAAGTGTTTGTTAATAACAAATGCCTTCAATAATTTCCCTTTAAAAAATTTTGTGATTATTAAATGCGTCTTCTACTAACAAATGCCTTCAATAATTTCTTTCTAAAATTTGTTGGGATTATTAAAGGTATATTCTAATGTAAAACGCCTTCAATATACCGTTACACAAATTTTAACATGGTTATTGAAGGCGTATATTCAGGAAAAATACTTTTAATAATTCCTTTTAAATTTTGTAGATAATTAGTGAAGGTGTTTGCAGATAACAACCACCTTCAATATTTTTCTTTAAAAAAATTTTTGGATTATTAAAGGTATCTTTTATTATAAAATGCCTTCAATAATTTGTTATAAACTTTTGAAGTATATAATTATTGAAAGCATTTTCTACATAATATGCCATCAATAATTTCCTCCATCCTTATCACGGGGATATCAGTGAAAGTAGTTTTCTACTCAAAATGGTTTCAATAATTATTTAGAATTATCAAAGGCATGTTTTGAGGAAAAACGCCTTTAATAATTTCGTTTGAAAATTATTTTTTGAATTACTAAAGACATTTTTTTTTTTGGTAAAAAACACCTTTAATAATCTTCAATAAAATTTTAAGAGGATTATTGAAGGTATTTTTTTCAGAAAAAACCTTTAATAATAATTCTTATATTCATTTCCCTGCCTTGAACATCGAAATCACAAATTGCTAGTACACAGAATGATTAAAAGCTACGTTAATCAACCAAATCAAACCAAACCCATAAATACATTTCTATCAAATTATTAGTTTCTTTATCCCTATCATCGTCACTGACCTTCAGCAAATCAACAGTGCATACCTTTCTTTTTACCAGTAAGTTTTTTTTTAGTTTACTATATTATTTATAATATTCGATAAGGATTTTCTTTTTCGGTTCTTTAATATTTACATATGCGTTTGTATATTTTCATTAACTTCACCATAAGCATAGTCGTCCAACCATAACAACCTATGCATGTATGTTGTTTCTATGTAGTACGCCTTAAATATTATTATTTGCTAAACCTTGTTGTCTGATATTGTTTTGTTGAATGGTATTGTATGATATTAGGGGGCTGAATCGTATGCTGAATGGTTTGTTGAACCTTGTTGTCTGATATTGTTTTTCTAAATGGTATTATATGATATTGGGGGGCTAAATCATATGTTGAATGGTTTACTGAATGGTGTTTCTAAATGGTTTGCTGAATGGTGTTTTTAAGTAGTTTGCTGAAAGGTGTATCTAAGCACATTGCTGATTGGTGTGCTAAATGGTGTTTCTGTATGTAGTATGGTATTAACTGTATTTGATTATGTACAGTGTTAAATTTAGACAGTCATTTTATGTAATTTGTATAATTATGATCAAGATTGTAAGTATTATAAACTTCGAATAACATTATTCTCCTTATAATGAACATGCACAAGATACACTTATAGGCCAAAAAAAAAAAAAAGAGAAAGGGCCTAAATAAACAAATTAAAGTGAATGACACAAAAATTCAGGTTGACTTCAATTAAAGTGGGTGACCTATATTTGAAGGAGCTACCAAGATGGCCACTCATATTAAAGCCATCGTCCGTCATAGGATTTTAATTACGTATACCAATTGATGATGAATTTTTTATAATCTAAATGATGATATATGGTAGTCGATTGTGGTATGTTTATTCAACTATTTTGTAATATTTGTTAAATGATCATTTAATTAAAATTCAATATGTTCATACTAATTGTGTTAACTTATTTAGGAACGGTTCGATGACTCAATTGACTATAAAAAGATTGTGTTGCAATTTGCTGGAAAAGCATTCAGAGACTTTAAAAGTAGATTGACAACTTAATATATTTTATCGCTGGCTGGTGAAGGTGATGTATTGGCTGTTCCACCTGTGGCATATGCAAATATGATAAATGTTGAAGATTGGATAAATTTTGTTCAATATCGACTTTCAAAAGATTTCTCAGTACACAAACTCATTACCAAAAAAATTGTTTATAAGTTTTTATGCAATATATCATTTGATCTTCATATGTGATTGACATAATTTTTTTCTTTTGTAGAAAATCAAAGAAAACCAACGAAACATTCGGGCCAAACAATAATATCACCATCGGACAGCGAGAAAAGGATTTACAAATGTAAAGTATGAGCTTGTATGTATTCGCACACTTGTGTTATACTCATTAATGAATATATATGAACATTTATTTCATACATTTAGATTCTTTTATTGCGGTAATTTAATAGGAATCAGTGAGCTCTAGCACCTAAGTTTTCAAATGGGATGTCTGAAAATAAGGACATCTATGGAATGATGGATCTTTTGTAGATTAAGCAACTTAAAAAATGGTAAAAAAGATTGTATGTATAACTACTTTTTTAATATAATGTATGATTGACATTGTGGTTATATGCATGAGTGCATACTAGCTTGTATAGATTTGTTGTTACAGCCCTATTATTATTGTCTTTCAGGATGATTATGCTACCAAAGTTAAATATGGTGAACTGACAACCCAGTATGGCGAATATCCTTTGTCTTTAATAGTAGGCGCTAAAGAAAGGCCTGGTAGGGTTCATGAAGTTGGTAAATTTGTCTTGCCATCAAAGTTTTTTGGTAATCAACACAAAACCCTGCGAATGGGAAATGCACAATATGAAGCAATCATTGAGCAACAACAATAATGAATTGATGACCAAAAGTAACACCTTAATGAGCAACAACAAAGACTCGCTACTTTGGAGTCCATGTTAGTAGCAATGTAGCATAGCATGCCAGTAGACCAGTCTAATAGCATCGTCCACGTAAGAGAAGCTTTCGTTACAAGTAAAGAAGCGAACCCATCCTCCGTTACCACCCAAAAAGTATGATTTTGTTTATAATTTTAATATTAATTTTTAATTATATTTATTAATTTGGTTTTAATACTTATATTTCATTAAATATTGTAGCAGGATGTTTTAACTCATACTATGACCCTTGCTCAGGCTATGATAGATAAATTATCCAAATATTCACTAGAGCATTTATCCGAAGGAAACTTCATGACCATTGAGTCTGAGAAAGAGTTATTTGATAAACTATCATTTTCTTTCATTGGTGTGGAGGAGGTTAAAGAATTTTGTGAATGGGATGAATTATCAACTGTTGATGTCATTGCTTATATGAGGTTAGCTTATAAATACAAATATGCACATTTAATATGTAGTAATCTATATTACGGTGTAATACTAACTATCGGTGTTGATTGTTATCGTGCAGCTTCCTATATAGAGAGCTCAAGGAGAGATAGTTGACCAACAGATTTAGATTCATTGACCCCAACTTCATTAGTGAGCAAAGTGCACAATCGTTTATCATGCTAATCATGTGATCCAATGCATGAAAAGACTAGCTGATTATTATTTGCTCCTATATAATGCATAATAACTTATATTCCAATCTTACCCAAATCTGATCTGATGTATAATCTGAGTATATTATTGTTATTATTTTACAATCGTTATTAGGTGCTTATTGTGATTGACACCAAATCTTTAATGCCATACTTACTTAATTCAATTAATCCAACAGTGATGCATAACCCCGATATTCAAACTTTTATAAAGAGGTATTACATTTTATTATATTATATATCTTCTGTTTTTTCATAAGTAATTTTATTTAAGTATTAAGTAATATTTTTCTTTTCAATTTAGGATAATATCTGCATTCGATAAGAAGATAAAGAAACTAAAATGGATGTCATTAACAGTAAACGTGAAATTTATTCTTTTATACTAAGTTTGTGTAGGTAAATGTTTCCTAATATCATGTATTTAATTTTTAGGTACCTCGTCAACCCAATAATACTGAATGTGGATATTATGTCTTTCATTTTATGCGGGAGATAGTGTTAGATGATTTTATGACCACACCATTTAAGGTTAATATAAATTTCATAAACTCATTATATCTTCAAAAAAAAAAAGTACATTATGTTCTCATTTATTAACATTTACTTATGATTTTTTTTTAGTGGGAGAGTAAAAAAGCTTAACAAAAAAGGAACTAGATGAAGTCTGTAAAGAATGATGTAAGTATGTATTATTATTTATCAATGTTGATAAACCTTGAGATTAGACATTGTTAGTTGAATGTAAATATATGAGGAACAAATTGTTATAATGTTTTTAACATGCCATGTTGAATGGAAACTTTAAGTTTGTACATTGGGATATTGGCTTAATATTATTGGTATACTTAATATGAATACACTATGTGTACTCAATATATTATTGAGTATGATTATTTTAAAAAAATATATTAATATAACAATGTTATCAGTTTTAATTTCAAATATGTAGACAATTTTATTGAAATATAACAATGTTCATTACGTAAATTCCAAAATGTAATTCGTAGTATTATATATAAACCAAATGTTTTCTGGACATAAACCTACAATTAACTTCAAATGTTTTCTAGGCATAAACTTACAATTGACTTCACATATATAATTAAACCAAATTTTTTTATAGGATTACTGAAGGCATTTTTAGTAAGAAAATGCCTTGAATCATCCCTAATAGAAAATTTGGAAGGCATTTTTTACCAAAATCGCTTTCAATAATCCCACCAAAAGTTTTATTTTATGGAATATTAAAGGCATTTTAAGCAAAAAATGCCTTCAAAAATCCGTTTCAACTTTTTTGTATGGATTATTGAAGGCGTTTTAAAAAAAAAAATCGCATTCAATAATACCAACTAAAAATTAATCGAATGGATTATTAAGGGCATTTCTTGTGGGTAACGCCTTGAATAATCCCTAACAAAATGTTATTTAAGGCGCTTTAGAAATGACCTCCTTCAATAATCTGACCATTCAAATTTATTGTCTGAAATATTAAAGGCGTTTTGAGCCAAAAACGCCTTCAAGCATCCATTCTAACTTATGTCTATGGATTATTGAATGTATTTTTTACAAAAATCGTCTTTAATAATCACAAATAAAAATTTATTGATTAGATTATAGAATGCGAGTTTGGCCAAAAAAGCTTTCAAGAATCGGTTCCATATTAATCGAATGGATTATTAAAGGCATTTCTCTATGAAAAATGCTTTTAGTATTCTCTGTAAAATTTTTTAAAGCAATTGGTGAAGGCGTTTTTGTCAAGAAAACACCTAGAATAATCAATTACAAATAATCTCTGCAAAAACTCAAAAAAGGCTAAAGGGAGAGATCAAACCTACCATTTTATGATTAACATCTATACGATCCAAAAATTTTGATATGATATTTATTGAAGGCGTTTTTGAACAAAAACGCCTTCAATTAGCTTGTGGAATTTTTTGGTCCAACTATTAAAGGCATTTATTATAGAAAATGCCTTCAATAATCACATACATTTTTTTATGAGAGGATTATTAAAGGCATTATCTGCCAAAACACGCTTTCAGTAATTCCCTATCAATTTTTTTAATTAGATTATTCAAGACATTTTCTGTCAAAAACGCCTTTAGTATTCACTGAAATTTTTAAGGCAGGATTATTCCAGGTGTTTTAATTAAGAAACGCCTCTAATATCAATTCTTGGGTGGCATTTATAACTAACAACGTCACTATTTGAATATTTAGGGGCGTTTTGATAATAAATGCCTTAAGTTCTATAAAAACACGGAAGCTAGCCACGTTTCTAAGTGAAAGGCCGCTACAAAACTATCACTAATACTTTATTTTCTTGTAGTGAATTAATCAGGTAATTTTCTCTCCCCATCGCTATTCCTTTTTTTCCTTTCATTCTCACTCTTTTTTCTGGATTGGCACTCTCTTTCTTTCTACTTGCACCCTAAAAAAATTCCTCCATTTTTTCTTCAAATTTGTGTTTTTTTTTTTTTTTTCTTTAAGCTTCGAGGAACCTACGTTTTGAGCTAACAAAATTCGTGTTTTTACTTCTTTTAGGGTGCGCAGTGAAAATTGAAAATTTAATTGTTCTGATCGTGTTCTTTGTTTTTAGGGTTCGGTGATTTTTGTTGGTTTATTGTTTTGGGTCAGTGCTGTCTTTCTATGAATTTGAAACTTGTAAAATTATTGGTGAGAGCAGCTACTTCTTTACTGTAAAATTGTGCATATTTGATTTCTTTTTCTTTTTTTTTTTTGTTTTAAGTGATGTGTTCTTTTCAGGCTTTCTAGGGTTTAACTCATGGTTTATTTCTATTCAAGAAATAAAGGAATGTTTGCTTTGAACTTAGATACAGCCAATTGTAAACAACTCACTGGTTTTCTGGGTTGGGACCATGTGTCAATTGATTCACATAAATGAGTATACAATCTTGTCAAGTTGGATTTAAACAATTATATGCTGTAAGCTTGATTTATGTTTAACTTTAGTATGTGCAATTGGTGTAGCTCTTCCTGCTTAATTGAGTTTAATTAGGGATATGTATGAATATTTCCAGTAAAGCAAACTGTGAAACATGTAATATTTGTGTGCAAAAATTCATGTTCTCACTTGATGATGGCAAAGGAAAAAGAGATATAGAAGTTGGTTGCGCTTGAGATAATAATCTAGCTAGTAACAAATTGTTGTGTGAAAGAATAGGCTTCCCTATTCGTCGAAGTCTTCAACAAGTGACAGCAAAGTTGGGTAGTGAAGGTCCACCTCGCTGAGAATCTACCCATCATGGAGTAGGACTTAGATAAGTTAAAGGTAAGGGGGCTAGCAAGCTCACATTTTTCAATCCAAATTTAATTTCTCTTATTGGTTTAGAACGGCCCATTTTGGACGTCAGGACTCCAGAAACGGCTTATTATGAGTGATAATGTTAGTAAATTTAATTTAATGCTAATTATAATAAATTTAAACATTTTATTTACATGATAGGAAAAGTATAGCTCATAAGTCAATATGAAATAATATATTTTTTACATTACTCAAAATTTTGAATCAAGTGTATATTTATATATGAGAATTATTACATTCAATAAAATTTTTAAATTGTACAAGTAAAATTAATAAAATAACACATTCTTTTAAAATATAATAAAAATAAAATAAAAACATGTGACAGCCTCTTCTAGATTCTTAAATTAAAATATTTTATTGTTAATGTATAAAAAAAAAAAATCTAAAAACTCTTTGTGTATATTTAGGTATAAATCAAGTTTTTTTACTTATTTTCTTGTAATTTATATAAAATAAATAATTAACAAAAAAATTAGCAAAACCAATAACATAATCAAACAATCATGCTGTGGGAAATAAGGAAATGTTACAAGTGCTAACTCTTGGATGTCATAAAGAGTTGCACCTACTGGGCTAGACAGCATTACGTCTATATAGAGAACAATAGTAGCCGGGCAACCAAGGCAAGAGAAATCTATAGTTGACAATCCAATGCTGGTCCTAACAAAAATTAAACTAGGAAGATAGATGATAGTTAATAGGAATCATAATCAGTATATTTCCTAACAAAAATTAAACTAGGAAGATAGATGATAGTTACTATGAATCATAATCAGTATATTTAATAAAACACAACAATAGATACAAGATTTAATAAAGATAAAGATGCCAAATCTTTTTCATTAGCAGGAATTCGTTTTTGAATGTAAATTGTAGTCTAATCTTCAGGCAAAGTTGAATTTCCTTTTAGTTCAAAATTTCCAACGTGAACAATAATTTTAGTGATCATCTATATCAAACTCACAAAATGGCCAGAACTCATTGTCTAACAACAAACACTGTAAGCCTTGCTATCGACAGACCACTTATTTGTCCTTGGTTTTGCTACATAATCATTTATAAGTGCTTCAACATAATTACTATCTCTAGGAATTTGTGAATTTTTATATAAGAGTTTACGAACCATGGTAATCTCATGATCTGCAACTTATCAGGACCCTATATATGCTCTCCAAACTTTTATCAAAGTGCTATAAATTGAATGGAATGCATATATATCTTGTTTATTGTCAACCCTTTTTTTATTTTTTTTCTGATAAGTTTCTTATCCTCTATTTGGGTAATCATGTTTTAGATTTATAAATGCTTTTAACCATATATAGATAACAACATTATCTTTGAGCTTAGCATACTCATTAATTAATTAATATACTACTATTATCTTTTTGTCGCAGATAAGTGATCGGTACGAGTTCCCCTTGCAACTTGATCTAAATTTGAAAATTTGTAAGTACTTATCACTTAAGGCAGACATAAGTGTGCACAACCTTTATACCTTTCATGGGTATTTGCTCAGTTTTCTTGCTATTGTTGTCATTTTCTTAACATGAACCTACCTTCTTGCCTTTCTCTTGATTGTAATTATAAATAAGGAAAGGTTCAAATTGTCACTTTCGGTAAATATAAAAGCATAATATATAGTTGAGTTATGATGGATATTCATTCAACTATTACCCTAAAAAGCTATTACCACCTTTTTAAATTGTCACTGTTGGTAGATATCAAATTTTATGAACACTTTTTCTGACCAAACAATGACACAATCTGTAAATGGCATTTGCTCAAACGGTTAATGCCAATGTGCAAAACACATTGTTCTGTATAAGTAGTCTTTGGTTGTTCCAATGTATTAGGAATATATATTGCATTAATGGTTTTGTAATTGGGCTACAATGTAAAGTTTAAGGACTTTCAGGAAAGAGAATAAAGGTTTTAATTTTAATATTTCCAAATTTCATACTTGGTCAGTTTAATTGTATACTTTCTTTCAAAGATTTGGGAATAATCTTTTTGTTTCCATTTCATATTTTGCCATGTTACATGCATGATACAAATGCACCAACTTATTTCTTTATATCATGTAGAATATACAAGAAAATTAAATTACTAGTTTGGTGATATCGACTTGTTATTACTTTTGGTTTTAGGGTTAGTCTAATTACGTATATTAAAGTTTATTTTCATATAATTAATTATATAACTTTGGTTTGATAATGTAACAAATATTAAATGAACAAGAGTTGGATGCAAAAGTTAAGAGTACTGAGATGGAGTGAAATTTTTCTTAATTTTGCATTTAAGAATACAAGTGAAGATAATATGATATTATGCCCATGTTTGAGGTATGCTAATATCGATTGGCAAATCTGTGAAGTTGTTTTGGAACATTTAGTTTGTATTAGATTTCTCTCAAAATATGTTAATTGATATTTTCATAGAAAGTCTGTACTGTCAAGGTCATCAACTATAATTCTTTCAACTTCAAGGGCTTTTTAACAACAATATGATCTTATTAGACAAGATGCCATGGAAGGCATATTGCGAGATGCTTTCAACATTCATAACCAACATTTCTATAATGTCTCCCAAAAATGATGGATTTAATGAGTCAAATGCTAAAATGAATGAATTTGGTGAATATAAAATAGGTGTAGGTGACTAGCAACCTAGTGGAGAAACATCAAAGTTTTACAAATTGCTTGAGGATATAAATGAAGAACTTTATGAGAAATTTAAGCATTAAGGTTGTCTTTCTGTGTGTATCTTTTTCACTTGAAATAGTTATGTGGATGGACAAGAAACTCTTTAACTTTATTATTGGAGTTTATGAAAGAAATGATTCTTTTTGCAAAAATTTTTGAATCTTGTAAAAATTCAAAGAAGATAATCAAATAGTTAAGTCTTGGATATGAAAAAATTCATAGTTGTCTTAATGATTACATTTTGTATTAGAGGGATAGAAAAAATCAATAATTTTATCATGTGTGTGGTAATTCTCATTGGGTGGATACAAATCTCAATAAAAGTTGAATAAGGATGATGATGAAATCCATATCAAATAAATGTTTATAAATGTTTTACAATATCTTTCATTAATATTGAGACTTTAACTGCTTTTCATGTTTTTTAAAATTACGGATTCTATGAAGTGGTAGCATAATAAACAGACAGATGATGGATCATTAAGAGATCTTGTTGATTTTTTAGCATGAAAATCATTTTACTTTAGGTTTCCTAAGTTTGTTTTTGATCCTCAAAATGCTATGCATGGACTAGCATCTGATGGATTCTACTTGTACAAAGTGATAAGCACTTTTTATAGTACTTGACTAATTGTATTGGTTCCATACAATTTGTCACCAAGGGTTGCCATGAAGCAACTGTTATTTATCTTGTCTATGATAATTCTTAAGGAGAAAGGTATGGGTAATGATATAGACATCTACTTGCAATGTCTTATTGAAAAGTTAAAATAGTTATGAAAAGGAGTTGAGACCTATGATGCATTAAAAAAAAATTTAATATGCGTTCTGCTTTATTATGGACCATCAACAATTTTTTTTACTTATACAAATTTATCTGGTTAAAGCATAAAAAGTCATTATACTTATTCATATTATGCTACGTAAACATATTTGAAGTGGTTACATAATGGTAGGAAGTTTAGTTATATAACACATTATCGATAGTTAGATGGTAATCATCGATTTAGATTTTAAAAACATTTATTTGATGGAACTGAAGAGTTGGGCCAAGTGCCTTTACCAATTATTGGGTATGATATCTTGTTAAAGTTAAAAGATATCAATTTTACTTATGAAAAATGACTCAATCGAGGAAAAAAGTGAGGGAGATCTTTAAAGGTGTCTCACCTCCAATTTCTCAAGTGGGTAATATTGATACTCAAGTGGGTGATGCTAATGTTCAAAGTGATAAGGAGAAAGATAAAGGAAATGATCCCAATGAGTTTGACTTTGGAAAAAAAGAAATATTTTTTTAGTTGCCTTATTGAGAATATACTTTATTATGTCATAACCTTGATGTGATGCACATAAAAAATGTTTGTAAAAATTTTATCGAGACAATTTCAATGTGAATAAAAGATCAAAGAATGACTTTATTATCAATTATTAGTAACTTTTTTATACTTAAAGTTTAGAAGGATTGATTACTAATAGAAGTAAAGTCAAAACTTTCATTTTAAGGGCTATGATAAACTTATAATAAACTTATTCAATAAAAAATTAGTGAAATTTTTTAAATTTAAATAAAACAATAACGTTATCATATAAAAAGAAAATTATCTCATATATTATTAATGGACTTTTAAATTTCATGTTTTATAGTTGTTAATACAAAACAACTGATGCCGGGAGTTGATGTTTGAGATGTGGAGATTAACTACAAATAGAAAAACTCACAAAGAAGATAACTCACAAGAATTTGAATAATGACAGAATATGATTATTGGATTAAAAGAGATAAAAGTTTACCACCAAGACTAGAAACTAAAGGATATAGAAACACCATCCTAAGAATTCTAATCAAGGATACATAACAATAAAAGTTCACCACTCTAGGAAATTCACCTAAAAGTTATAGAACTTGAAGAATAATCTAAAAAATTGCTTAAAGATAAAGAAAACTCTATTCTGCCTTCTACTAAAGAATAATAGAAAATATATAGGCTAGAAACATCCTTCCAAGTATAGGAACCTTCAGATTGCATTGCTAGAATTATGCCTAAAATCAAGGGATTTGCACATGAACTCATTTACTCTTATAGATTACATAATAATAAATCTGACCATAATCACATCCATAGTCATGCTCTTTTTTTTTTAACTAGTGTGAACACAATCTTCTTATACCAACCCATCTTATTTTTGTATTTATTTATTAGATTTGGATCAAGGATAGGCCCATTTTAATTTTGGATAAGTCTTTCTTAGTTTCAGCCTAAGTTGTAAGATGTCTTGACATTCCGATGTCAATCTCTTTTAGTTGGAAAAGACTTATCTTCAAGTCTAAATTAGTCATTTCGCTATGGTAGGTGACAAATCAATAACATTGAAAATGAAAGATACTCCATAAGTGTCAAGAATCTCTATCTTATAGGTATTTTCCCTAATGTGTTGGAGAATTCTAAATAGACCATTTGTCTTAGGTTGTAATTTATCAAACTTTCCTAGAGAAAATCTCTCTTTTTGCAAGTTAATCTACACCAAATCATGTTCCTTTAAACTTCATATGTCTTCAATGCATGATTATTGCCCTTTTATATTTCTCATTTTTTCTATAAAATTTTATTCTAAATCTATTCATGAAATATTTTGATACTGTTGGTTCTTTCTTCCATTTCCACCAAAATGTTGATTAGTTTAAAGTTGAATTAAAACCAAAGGATAGATTGCATTCTTACTAAGAACAATTTCAAAAGGGCTGCAACTAGTGATTTAACTTAGTGAATGGTTATAGGCAAACTCCACTTGTAGTAAAACAAGTTCCCATTGTTTTAGTTTTTTTTTTTTCGCATAACTCTTCAAAAAAAATTTTGCCTTGTTAGGTAGAACAACTCTTGGGATAAGGTCTATATAGTGTTGAATGTCCTTCATTGGTAGTAGACCAACTGATAACTTTTCTTGAATAACATCTTGAAATTCTGCCAATAATAATTATATCATTGTAGAGGGCTCCTCACTATCTTCATTCTCCTCAATCAGCATTAGTGTATACATAGTACCACCCATTTTAATCTCTTTTCTATAATTGACCTTGGTAAACAAGCTACTTCTTCTCCTTTGGTTAGTTTGACATTACTATGGCTTGGTAGGGCCTAGGATGATTTTGCATCCATCCTTCACAAATGAGTAAGTGTTGCAATAACCATCATAAATAACCCTCCTATCATAATGTTAATGTCTTCTGAGCAGTAAATGGCAAGCATCCATCAGAGCTACATCACACCATACTTAGTCTTTGTAAATTTTTCCTGTGGAAAAAGAAACCAAACACCTTTTGCCAACCTTGATTTCATTTTTTTTTTTTTGCAACCAAGATAGTTTATATGGTTGAGGGTGATCCACTGCCTTGAGGCCTAATTTTTGTATCATAAAGGTAGAAAAAATGTTTTCAAAACTTTTACTATCAATTATAACATCACATACCTTCCTATAGGTAGTACACTAAGTGTAGAATACATTTTTATGTAACCAATCTTTTTCTTTAGTAGGTCTGATACTCAAACTGCATTGTATGACTAAGGATGCTCCACAATCACCATAGGTTACCTCTTCTTCCTCTTTAAAGGTTTTGATCCTTTTCAGCTAGCTCCACTTCATTTTTCTCCAAGTCTTTCTCTACTAGAGCCACAATCTTTCTATTTAGGCATTCTAAGGCAATATGTCCAAGCCCTTGATATTTAAAACACCTTTTGGTTTATGCACTAGATTGAGGCTTGCTTATTGAGGTTCGATCTTTCTTTTGGGGCTACTTTGGAAATGGGCTTAAAATAACAACAGTCTTGGATAAGCCACCTTTAGAGATATAGTTTTCTTAGGACCCAAATCTCAAGTTCTACCACTGACCTCCTTTTGTTGTCTCCCCACCTTAAGGGCAAGCTTGCATACATCATTGAAAGTCCAATAGGGTTGTAGCTGCACCACATTAGCTATCTCAATCTTTAATCCTTTAAGATACTAGGCAATAGTCTATTTCTCATGTTTTACCAATTCGCATTTTAACATGAAGATGGTCAAGCTCAACTGTATACTCCTCCACTGAGAGATCTCTTTGCTTTAAGTTATGGAGCCTAAGGAAGACATCTTGTCGAAAGTTGTCTAGGAGATACTTGCTCTTTAACTCTCTTTTCATCTTCTCTCAAGTTGTAAATTTTCTCTTGCCTTTTCTTTTCCTTTGCTTTTTAAATTTTCTCACCAAAGAGATGTATACTTTCTGAGTTTGATGGTCACTAGCTTCACCTTACGATATTCAGGGGCATCATGATATTCAAATATGCATTTCACTGTGTAACCAATCTACGAAATCTTCAAGTGCATCTTTCTATCAAACTCAAGAATTTTTATCTTCGGATTGAATATGCTAGGTTAAAGTTAATTTCGACGTAGATAGTCTCTAACTTATCATGAATGAGATAGTGTGTTATCATCAGAATCATTATTGTTTTCATGGTATGGATGATTTCTCTTTCATCTTTTTCATTTTTCTTTCATTGTCTCTTTATCTCCTCTCTCTTTTCTTGTATATACAATTGATGTTATAGTTGAAGGATCTGTTAGTGCATCTCCTCTATGAGGGCATTCCTAGGGTCAACATTAGTAGTTGTTGCAACGTCGGTGTTAACTTTAACCTCTTCTGCTAGTGCTTAACAATGATGACCTACCATAGCTCTAATATCAATTTGATGCCAATAATTGATGTTTAAGATGTGAAGATTAACTACAAACAGAAAAACTCAGAAAAAAGACAACTCACAAGAATTTAAATAATGACAGAATATGATTATTGGATTAAAAGGGATAAAAGTTCACCACCAAGACTAAAAACTAAGGGATATAAAAACACTACCCTAAGAATTCTAATCAATGATATAAAATAATAGAAGTTCACCACTCTAGAAAATCCACTTAAGAGATACAAAACTTAAAGAAAAATCTAAAAGATTGCTTATAGATAAAGAAAACTTTATTCTGCCTTATACTAAAGAATAATAGAAAATATATAAGCTAGGCACATCTTTCCAAGCATGGCAACTTTCAGATTACATTGCTAGAATCGTGCCTAAAATCAAGATATTTGTATGTGAACTCATTTACTCCTGCACATTACATAATAATGAATTTGACTATAATCTCATTCATATTTGTGCTCTTTTTTTCAACTAGTGTGAACACAATCTTTCTATTCCAGCCCACCTTATTTTTGTATCTATTTATTAGATTTGGACCAAGGATAAGCCCATCTTATTTTTGGATAAGTCCTTCTTAGTCCCAGCTCAAGTTGTAAGATGTCTTGACACTCCAATCTTAACAAAATACTAACAAATCAATGATAAGTGATAACTTAATAGTTAGTCATTGATAACTTAATAATAAATTAGTAATAACTTAATAGTAAATTAGTTTTAGTTTAAAAGTAATTAATTGATAAACTTAGTAGTAAATTATAAATAACTTAGTAGTAAATAAATGATAATTTAATAGTTAATCATTGAAACTTAAAAGTAAATCAATATAACTTAGTAGTAATTAATTATCAATAACTTAATAGCTAAATAACTTAATAGTAAATTATGATAATTTAATATAAATTAGTGATAACTTGATAATGAATCATGGTTAATTTAATAATAAATCTGTGATAATTTTGTAATAAATAATCAAAAATTAAGTAGTAAATCAATCATAACATAATAGTAAATGTATACTAACATAATAGTAAATCATTAATAATTTAATTGTAATTTTTTGATAGCTCAGCAGTAGTAAATCACTATAACTTTGTTGTAAATCAACAATAATTTAGTAGTAATTAATTAATCATTGATAATTTTATATTAAGTCATTGATACATTAACAATAAATCCATTTTAACTTTATAATAAATCATCAGTAACTTAGTAATAAACCATTAACAATTTAGTAGTAAATTATTCATAACTTAGTAGTAAAACATTCACAAATTAGTAGTAAAGTAATGCTAATTTAATAGTAAATCATTAATAATTTAGCAGTATATCATTTATAGCTTAGTAATAAATCATTGATAATACAATAGTAAATAAATGATAACTTAATTATCAATTATTGATAAATTTTTTTATACTTAAAATCATCAAAAATTGAACCTTAGTTACTAGTTACCAACAAAAATAAAGCTAGAAATTTCATTTTGAGAGACTAGGATAAACCTATCACAAATGTATTTGTCATAACATATAGATTTGTGGACCTATATGATTGGCCACCTGATTGAATTTGATTTGCAAAATAAATGTTAGGTTTAGGAGTCGGTTACGCATGGAGAAAATTGTAGCACCCCCACAACGTCCATCCAAATGATGGTACCAATTGCATTTTAAATTATCCAAACCTTGATCATATTTATAATTTACTAAATAATTTAATATTAAAAATTAACCCTAAAATTGTCCTAATAGTATGTTAGCAATTTAGGATAATTCTCTCACCTCAAGAGTATTCATGGAGACTAGTGAGCCAATTTAAAGAGGCTCCGTCATCAGATTATTAATTTCATTCCAAAAAATTAGTGAAGCCTTCTAATAGTTTGGTAGGGCTCACTTCAAAGCAATCCTCCAATAGTTTAGAGGACAAAAAAAAAAATTTTTGTAGAATTATTTTTTCTTTTTTTTATTTTTTTAACTTCATTTTTTTTTACTTTTTTTTTTGGTAATAGAAGTGGCTGAAATAACTTTTTTTCTCGTTTTTTCATTTTTTTAAACCAAAAAATTTTAAAAAATAGATTAAAAATAAAATAAAATAAAATGGAAAAAAAAACCTACGATCGGGTCGGGTTGGAGCATGGGTCAACGCATGAGTCGTCAGGTTTACATGCAGATCCCGGATGGTTCAAAATGACATCGTGCTAGGCTAGTATATATGGCACCTCTCAACATTTTTTCCTCAGAAATCCCAAAGCCTCTCTCTCTAGCAAAAAAACCCATGCCTTCTCTCTAAAAAATTCGCTAGCAAATTCAACTGAAAACTGAAAATCTCACTGATTTCTAAGGATGTCACCAAAAAATTCAACAAAAAATTAAAAAATCGATCGGTTTCTAAAAAACATGTTGGATTTAGGAACCTTGTCGGAATCTTGTCGATAACTTCAACCTTCGCCAAAAAATTTCGTTGAAAATTTCATGTTCTTCCAAAAAACCTAAAAAACCCAAAAAAAATTGAAAAAAAAATCCAAACAAATTCTCAGATAGCTTTAAACCTTTCCCGAACCTTCTGCAACCTTAAATTCACCTTCTGAAACTCAAAATCACCCCAGAACTATGAATTAAACCTTAAATCCCAACTTTCAAATCCTAGAATCCCTTACTACCAAAATTTCTCCAAACTTTTTTTTAAAAAAAATTTATGTGTGTTTCTGTGCCAGAATCAATCCAATTTATAGGCAGTCTTAGGATCAACTTAAGGAAATGGACAAAATCAATCCTAGGCTTGAATCTTAGGATTGCATTCTGTCTAGACGAGATTTCAAATCTAAAATTTTAGCAATCATTTCACTCTTTTGTGCACGTGTGGATTGAAATAGAAAAGGAAAGCAATAAAGAAAAATAAGAAAAGAGAAAAAGAGAAAAAGAGAACAAATAATAATAATAATAATAATAATAATATGATATAATATAATCAACTTTAAAAATCATCTAATTTGACCTGGGTAAGGATGGGCCTAATTTGCGCCTAGACTCTAATGGGCCTAATCGGGCTCAGGTGTCAATGGGCCTAATCGAGTTCGGATGTCAATGGACCTAATCGGGTCTGGAATCGGGCAGGGACATCGATTGGGCCTAATCGAGCCCAGACACAAATGGACCTAATTGGGTCCAAAATTGGATCTGGACATCGATCGGGCCTAATCAGGCCCGGACATAAATTAGTATTTATAGCTGCCCCTCTTTGCACATCTTTGTCAAATAAATATGTTGCAAAGACCTAGACACCCACTCTGTTCGAGTCGAATCAAGAATGATCTGTAAATCTAAGAAATGACATAGATTGAACCAAGATCGAGTGATCAGGGTAAAATTGTAAGTCAAAATAAAATGACTAAGATCGAGTCAAGGTCAAAAATAAATGATCAAGATAAAACCATCTATCATGTGATCGAGACAAAATCATGAGTCAAAGTAAAGCGACCAAGACCGAGTCAAGATTGAAAATAAGTGTTGAGATGAAACCATGAATCAAAATAAAGCGACCAGGATTAAGTCGAGGTCATAAATAAGTGATTAAGATGAAACCACGAATCATGTGACCAATATAAAATTACAAGTCAAAATAAAGCGATCAGGACTGAATCGAGGTCAAAAATAAATGATCAAGATAAAACCAAGAATCATGTGACCATGATGAAATCACGAGTCAAAATTAAGCAACAAAGACCAAATCGATGTCAAAAATAAGTGATCAGGATGAAACCATGAACCATGTGATCGGGACAAAACCATGAGTCAAAATAAAATGACTAGGACTGAGTCGAGGTTGAAAGTAGGTGATTAAGATGAAACTACGAATCATAAAAAATGATCTGAACTAAGCCAAGGCCAAGTGACTAAGATGATATCACAAGTCAAACTAAAGCGAATAAGATCGAGTCGAGGTTAAAAATAAACAATTGAGATAAAACCACGAATCATAAGAAATGATCAGGATTGAGCTAAGATCAAGTGAATAATGTAAGTGCATGTCCTATCTATAATGCAAATGAAACATCAATTATGGCACTAAGGCCTTCGCATTCTTAGTTCTGCACCTCCTGAGTAAAGAAACCATCCTTGTTTACCTTGTATATTTATCTTAACTAAATTTTAGTGAAGAAGCTATCCTGAATGCACGTCTTTATCAAAGAAACCATTAATCTGAATGCACATTTTTGGCAAAAAAACTATCTTTCATTAGCCTGAATATTTGTCTTTATCCCCGAAAAGGCTATGGAAGCTATTTTGCTCTTATTTTGGAGGAGCTCATCTTTGGTCTTTGTAACTTTTAATCTTTCAAAATAATACACACTTCTTATGATTTTGTTCAATTATTAATCACTATCCCAATTTTTAAGTGTGAGATGCAAGTTATGCATTTCTTTCATTTATGGTAAGGTATAAAGAGAAAGGGCAATGTATAAGATTAAGAGAATAATAAGATAACTTTCATTTATTTGGATAATCAATTACAAATAATGGTGTAGAGATAAAAAGAATGCACAGAAATGACTATTTGGGGTAGTAATGCCCCAAGATAAATGATTAGATAACTATGACAACAATTCTTGGATCTTTTTTAAAAACTCAATCAAGATATGATGCCCCCACACCTCAAAGCTCTTTGAAATTCACTATCCCTGGTATGCCTTCCAAGTGATACCATACTCTATTCAATTCAAACTACCTTTCAAAGTTTCAACCTGAACCTCTTCCCTTAGATCCAAGTTTCCTTTTTAGGGTTTTAACTTGAATCCCTTTTCTCTCTTTTTTTTATGTTAAGCAAAGTATTTCTTTACTGCATCAAAATTAACAAGATCAAAAAATTCATCTCCATCTATTTCTGATAGGATCAAGGCTCCTCTTGAAAAAGCTCTTTTTACAACAAATGGTCCATCCTAATTCAGGGTCCATTTTCTTCTATCATCATATTGACTTGGAAGAATTCTTTTTAATATTAACTCTCTTTTTTAAAACTAACAAGGCCTAACCTTTTTTTTATCATGAGCTCTCATTATTTTTTTTTTGTACAATTGGCCATGACACAGTGCCATCAATATTTTTTTCTCAATCAAGTTCAATTGCTCATAATGCTCATGAATCCATTCAGCTTCTTCTAATCCCACTTCCCTTAAGACCCTTAGCGATGGGATTTCTATTTCTGCTGGTAGCACAACTTCCACTCCATATACTAAGGAAAAAAAAGTTACGCCAGTAAAGGTACGTACAAAAGTTCAATACACATGTAAAGCAAAAAGTAATTTTTCACGCCAGTCCTTGTATGTTTCAATTATATTCTCTAAAATCTTTTTGATGTTTTTATTTGTTGCTTTTACTGCCTCATTCAGTTTTGGATGGTATTGAGCTAAATTTTGGTGTTTGATCTTGAACTGAACACATACTTCTTACATCATCTTGCTATGTACATTCTTGGCATTATTTAAAATGATTTTTTTTGGAGCTCATATCTACAAATTATCTCTTTTTTAATGAATTTGTAGACCATTGATCTTGTCACAATTATGAAAGAAATAGCTTCGACCCACTTAGTGAAGTAATCAATCATCACAAAAATGAATCTATTTTAGTGTGATAGGACTAATAACATCCATACCCCCATAGAAAATGGCCAAAGAGGTGCTATGACATGTAAAGCACTAGGTAGAGCATAAATCTTGTCAGCATAAATCTGGTATTTATAACATTTTTTAGCATAATCAATTCAATCATTTTTCAATGTCAACCAGTAATATCTAACCTACATAACCTGTCTTGCCATCATGTGCCCATTTGTATGTGCTTCAAATGAGCCATTATGAACTTTTTCAATAATATTTTTTACCTCAAAAGCATTTACACAGCGTAATAACACTTGATCTTTACCTCATTTGTATAGAATTTCCCCGTCTAAAAAGAATCGCATAGCCAACTTTCTCGAGATTCTCTTATCATTTTTTATTGCTCGATTTGGGTACTGTTGATTCTTTAAATATCACATAATATCATGGTACCAGGGATAGCCATCATCTTTCCCTTCCAAGTTAGCACAATAGACTAGCATATCTTTGATATCTAATTTGATAGGCTAAATTTTTGTAGTACCACCAATCTGTACCATTGCAACCAAGGTAGCTAAGACATCTGCAATCTAATTTTCTTTTCAAGGCAAGTGTTCAAATTGAATTACTTTAAATTGTTTGCATAGCTCTAAGATGTATTTATGATAAAGGATAAGTTTGGAATCCCTTGTTTCCCATTTACCTTTCCTATCCAAAGTAGCATGCAGCCCCATAACACAAGCCTCATATTTGGCTACATTATTGATGCAATTGAAATTCAATCTTGCTATAACACGGTAGTAGTACTCCATTGAATATATTAAGACTACTCTAATCCCATGTCCCATGGCATTGATAACCCCATTGAAATACATTTTCCAGATCTCTTTCTCATCTTCATTTTCTTCTAACTCTGAAATGGCCATTAGTTCCTCATTTAGAAAATCAACCTTTATAGGCTCATAACCATCAACAACCCTATCTGCCAAGAATTTAGCAATGACATTTTCTTTGATTACTTTTTGGCTCACATATATTATGTCATATTCGGAAAACATCACCTGTCATCTTGTAATTCTTCCTGATAATGATGATTTCTCAAATATGTATTTGATGGGATCCAATTTAGCTATGAGCCAAGTTATATGGTAGAGTATGTATTGCCTGAGTCTTTTAGGTATCCAAGCTAAAGCACAATACATTTTCTCTAGTAATGAATACTTGGACTCATACTCCATGAATTTCTTGTTCAAGTAATAAATAGCTCTCTCTTTCTTAAAGAATTCATCTTATTGGCCTAGCACACAGCTCATTGATCCTTTTTGTACCATTATATATAAAATCAGTAGTTTTTCCATAACAGAGGATGCTAATATTGAAAGATTTGATAAGTACTGCTTGATTTTATTGAAAGTTTCTTGACATTATTCATTCCATTCCCTAGGATTATTCTTTCGAAGGAGTTTAAAAATGGAGTCGCATTTAAGAGTGAATTAAAAATAAACCAAGAAATATAGTTCAATCTACCTAAGAAGCCTCAAATCTCTTTTTGTGTGCTTGGAGGGGATAGATTCTAGATAGCCCGAATTTTGTCAAAGTCAACTTTTATTCCTCTTTCACTGACTATAAATCCTAACAACTTTCCTGACCTAACTTCAAATGTACATTTGGTTGAATTTAGTTTGAGTTGAAACTTTCTCAACCTTTCAAATAAATTTTTAAGATTGACTACATGATCCTTCCATTTTCAAGACTTGGTAATCATGTCATCCACATACACTTCAATCTCTTTATGCATTATATAATAGGAAAAAAGCACCATAGCTCTTTAATAAGCTGCCCTAACATTTTTCAATCCAAAAGGCATAACTTTATAGCAAAAAGTTTCTCACACAGTGATAAATATGGTCTTCTCCATATCATCTTGAGCCATCTTTACCTAATTATAGCTGAAGAATCCATCCATAAAAGAAAACATTGAATGTCAGGCCATATTGTCTACCAGTGTATCTATATAAGGTAGAGGAAAGTTATCTTTTGGGCTAGCTTTATTCAAATCTCGATAATCTATACACATTTATACCTTTTCTATCCTTTTTGGAAATAGGTACTATATTAGCTACCTATTCAGGATATTTGGCCACTTTCAGAAAACCTGCATCAAATTATTTTTTAACTTTTTCATTAATTTTTAGTAGCATCTCCAGTTTCATTCTTCTCAGCTTTTACTGCATCAGTTTGCATTCTGCTTCAATGGTAGCCTATGCTTCACTATTTCAATGCTAAGTCCAGGCATATCTTGGTAGGACCAGGCAAATACATCCCTAAACTCTTGGAGTAAATTCTTTAACTGTTGTCGGTCAACTGCCAAGTGTAAGTGCCAATCTTGACTTCTTTCTTATTTTTGGTATCACTTAAATTGATCAATTCAACAGTTTTTTAATAAGGCTTAATGGATTTATTGTCCTGCTTAATTAGCTTCATTAAATCTGGAAACAAAGTGTATTCTTTAGAATCTTCTTCAGTATCAAGTTTATCAATTTTAATTGAATTTTCAAAGTTAAACTCTAGATCATTGTCATGATTACCTTCACATTCATTTAGGGACCTAAAAATTAATAGCATAGGAAATATTGGCAAGAAATTTTGATGGGGTGATAAATGGAATGGAATAAATGCATAAAATACATGCTCTTACTTTTATTAATATAATGAAAAATAAAAAGCCCAAACATAAGAGTTCATCCCAATACTTTTGGGCATAAGCACTTAAGAGACATGATTACATTGAAAAAAAATTAAAAACAATAGGCATTTGAATGACCTTCCAATTCTATAATTCATATCCCGATGGGCAAGGGTAAACCAAAGCTTTCTCATTTTGACTTTCATTATCCATCATGTGAATGGATAACTTGGCAAAAACTTCCTCCCACTCTAGTTTTTTTTTTTGTGTTCTCTTCAACTTTTTTATGTATGTATCCTCCATAAATGAAAGTTTCATCTAATCAAGAAAAGATCATTGACCCATTATATACCCTTTTATCATTGTTTTGTAATTTTTCTATCTCATAACCTAACCTCAACCTATAGTTGTGATCTTCTATCTTAGAAAGCTCCATTATCCTTTGAAAGCTTTTACCTAAACCAAACCCAATACTTCAGCCCTTATTAATCATCTTATTGACACAATCCAACTAAGTTTAAGTTCTTCACCCATTGTATTAATAGGTTTAAATGATCTGTAACAACACTTTAATTATTCTTCTGTCGTTTCTACATATATGGCATTTATGAGTTGGGTCACCAATAGATCTTTTTTTCCAATCACAATCACCAGTTATCCTTCTATATTGAATTTGATCTTTGTAATGAGAAAAAGATAATGCCTGTCTTATAGATCCATGGTCTTCCTAATAAGCAACTATATGATGAAGAGATATTCATGACCTAAAATTTTATATTAAAGACACATGGCCTAATTTGTGTAGGTAACTTAACATCTTTCAAGGCTTTTTGTTTAATCTCATCAAATACTCAGACCACCATCTACTTGTTTTAAAAATATGACATATCAAAGGGCAGTTTGGCTAGAGTGGACATAAGTATGACATTAATAACTGATCCATTATCAATAGAGACCTTAGCTACTATGTGGCTTTTACGTTTGACAGTGATGTGCAACACCTCGGTGCTCCTTCTACCTTTAGGTAAAATATCATCATCATTGAAAGATATTTGATTTAGCACCATTAGATTCCCTATCAAATGATTCGCATACTCCACGGATACATTATAGACCATATAAGCACGATTCAATACCTTCAACAAGGTATTGCGATATGGTTTAGAGTTCACGAGAAGTGATAGTAGAGAAATCTTTGCTGGCATCTTATTTAGTTACTCCACCATAAAATATTTGCTGTGTTTGACTAGCTTTAAAAACTCGCAAGCATCTTTTTCATGCATAGACTTAGGGTATCATTCTCTAAGATCTCTGGTTCAGTTTACTTTTCTTTTTTTTTTTTTTTTTCCAAAGTCTTCAAAGTATAATATCTTTCACTTCTAGTTATGCCCCTTACTCCTGTTATATTAATAGTTTCAGCTTTTAACCTTTGTTACCCCTTAGTCATCACCTCACACTCATATCTCTAAGGTACCATTTTGTTATCCTTATAAGAAAATGGGCGTGGAACTTTAATAACTATTGGTTTAGGAACAAACTTATTCTTAGCTAATTGTGGCTTTTTCTTACAACGTATAGTGATAGGTTTTGGCACCTACCTATCTATCATAGCCATTCTAATATCTTTTGAAGCTCTTAACTCTTCATATAACTCTATTTGATAAGAGTCCATTAGCTTCTGAACTTCACTATAGAATTATTTACAAACATAAATTAAATGTCTTTGTGCCCTACCATGATACTTACATCTTTGATTTGGGATGCATTTCCCTACATAAATACCTGAAACCACTAGTTATATGATCTCAGCTTTACATAAGGTTTCATATAACTGGTCAAATGGCATCTTAAGCTCTTTTACTTTCTTTTTCACATGTTTTTTATCTGCATCCAGAGTATTAACTATATGACTGGATAAAGGATTCCCATTTACATTGGGTGCTGAACCTTCACTAGTATCAAAGCTTATTAACCCTTCTTTGATCAAGCTTTGTACCTTATGCTTGAAAGACACGTAATTCTTAGTAGAATGTCCTATTACACCAAAATGATCATCACAGTGAGCATTAGAATCATACCATTTAGGGTAGAGAGGTTCAAGCTGCTTAGCAAAAATATGGGCAATTAAATGGTTTTTATAGAGCTCTTGATATAGCTCTATATAGCTCATGGAGATAGGATCAAAAGTGGGTCTTTCCCTTATCCATAGTTCTCTAGCATTACTGGTGATGCTGGCTGAATGTACAAGAGATCTTGGTAAAAATGGATAAGATGGTCGAGTGGCTGATTGGTAAAGAGATACAGAAGTAGTATTTATCGTATGATGGTATGTATGATAGGTAAATCGAGAGTAGTGTCTGAATTGTTACCCTTTAAAACTCACAACTTGAGTCTCACCCTTTTTTTCTTAGGTTCTTTTTTGGAAGACTCACCTCCTTTAAGCTTATCATATTTTATGGCATTTTTAATTATCTCTCTCGAAATGACCATATCAGCAAAATTTTTAGTCGCATTTCCTATCATCTTCTTGTAATATGATAACTTTAGAGTGCTCACAAATAATACAATAGTTTTTTTTTATCAATAGAGGTTGTAATTGGGCAGTTACATCTCACCACCTTTGAGCATATTGCTTAAAGGATTTAGATGCCTTCTTTTTCATTGCTTGCAAGAAAAAGTAGTTGAGAGCCATATCAATAATATGACAGTACTGATTAATAAAATATCTAGTCAGATCTTTTTATATCTTTATGTGGGTCTCATCTAATTAGACATACCACTTTGCCCTGACCCAGTTAAGCTATCTTAAAATACATGCATGAGCAGCTTCTCATTACTAGCATGTGCCACCATTTTGTGATAGTATATGATAATATGTGTGATAGATTACTTAGTACCATCATACTTATCAAACTTTAGTACTTTAAACTTTGGTGGCATCACCATATCTGGTACTAGGTAAAGTCTCACTGCATCTATGGATCCATAGAAATCAATTCCTTCTACAGCTCTCAATCTTTCCTCAAGCCTGCTTATGGCCTAATCAATTTTAGAACTCTTTAAGAGCATAGATGTTTATGGCTTTTCTTTCTCTTTTACTTCAGCTGCAGTAAGGAATTGAATGGGTTTAGCTACCTTTTCAACAAATATAAGATTATCATAACTTTAGACATTCTCATGACTTGGTGCATAGATCATTCCTAGGTAATTGTACTTTAGAAAAGCTGCCTATTGAGATTGGAATATTGAGGTAGTGTGAGTTCATTGTGGACTAAAACTTGAAGGATATGTTGATTCAGTAGCTTCTGGTGAGGCATCTCCCTCTATTTCTTTTCCTTCGTTTGCTTTTTTCAGGGCTTCTAGAATCTTACTTAACTTTTCTTGAGCTTTTTCTATCCTTTTAAGGTGACTTGCATTGTCCTATTCCATCCTCTTGGTTCTAACCCAGGTATTGTATTGATATGTAGCTATTCTTGCACTTTAGTACCACAATTGAAGATTCAATGATGATGATATGATAATGAGTGAATGAATGTGATGTAAATACATGGAAAGAATAGAAAAAAAATAGAAAAGAAAAAAAAATATTTGCCCCTTTAAATAAAAATTCAACAAAAGAAAACTTTCATTTATTCTGTAGAAGTCTGTTTTACATTGAATCTAGTACTGTCCCTTTATAAAAACACCTAACTTGCTCATACTGGTCCTTAGCCTTTTCAATGAAGTTCAACAGCCTCTATCCATACTCCCTTGCTAGTGTAACCAAAGCTCTCAGTGCCTCAGCCTTTTTTGCCATCCCTTTCACTTTGACTATGACTTTGCTTATCTAAGCTGCGTAAGGTGCTCTATGTCTCTTTGTCTTCCTAACTCTTCTCTTTTGTCACATCACACCTAATAAGATAACTCTCTATGCCTTTTCGTAAGGGTTCTAACACGATTTTTCTGTTCATTCAACTTTAATGTTAGAGTTAAAATGTAATCTACAAGCGCTTGATTCTCTTGCTCAACCTCTATAAAGTCTTTTTCTATTTAGGTAGGCTCTTTCTTCACTTATTCATTCTCATGAGCTAGCTTTGTGTTATTTATTTCTTTGGCCTACACCTGTATACGCAATCTCTTATGCTCTTATCGTAGTTCTTTTAACTCTTTGAGGGTATCATCCCATTCTCTAATAACTTTTTGGGCCTTACTGTATTCCTTAAAAATCTTATGGACTTGGATTTCTAATTTCTTTGCTTTATTTTGCCATTGGTCCTTTTCTTCCTACAGCTTCAAAATAACTTGTCTCAGTTTCTCCTTTTCATTTCATGCTCTAACTCTGAAAGCTTTTTGTTTGACTTTTAACCCACTGGTAATTGAAGATCCTGAGGCATAAATGTAATTTTCTAACCACTCTTATTCTTCCAAATTAGATCCTTAAGTGACTCGATCAATGAATGGCCCTGGGCTTACTCTTTTAGGCTTTCTTCAAGCCTTAATCATGCCATCAATTTTTAGAAAGTTTCGTGCTCCCCATATGAGCAGTCAAACTGGCTGAGCTTGTAGGTCATAGGAGTTAACTATTCAGCTCCATGCTATCTCCTTACCATCAATGGTGCATAACTTGTTGACCTATATAGACCTAAAAGTGAAACCCCTATCTCATCTTCACATTGATACAATATAGGTTTCCTGTCCATCTACAAAGCTAACCATTTTACCTGACCAGCTGTGAGCCATTATAACAGACATTTCCACTCCTTTTGAGTCATTACTTTTGGCCAAGTGCTCTGGCAGAATTCCCTAATCGAACTCCAAATATAGAAATAAGATTTAGTAAAAGCATTTTTCTTGCATTCAAAATGGCTCTTAATCCATACAAATAATAAAGGTATGCAGCCTATGAAACGTGCTTTGTTCATCTGCCTACAAAAATTTAGATGTCTGATAGTTTCTACCAATTAGTTGATGAAGGATTACACCCCCTTTCAATCTACTCAAATAAATCCACCACTTCTATCTCAATGTATCATAAGACCTTTGAGAAAATGACCAACCCATATATGGCTAGAGCAAATGCATTCATTCCTTAATCGTTATTTGGATGCTTAATAATGAAATCCAAGAGAACCTCTCATGAAATACCCTTATGATCTCTTTTCTCTTGAATGTATGAATCTATGACCTCTTTTTCCATGCCTAGCATCTAACCTAGCTTCTTACGACTTTTTCATTTGTGTTTCTTTATGTATATTCTATTTGGATACAATAGATGTATACCCACTAGAGTTGAGTACTCTTTTATTGTTGGTACTAGATCAACCTCATTAAAGATGAAATATCGATAGGAAAGATCCTAAATTGTACCATCACCCTAATAAATGAGTAGTCAACCTTCACTAATATGAGATATGCAATGTGCCCAAACTTCTCACAAAAAGTCTCTTACCTTGAAAAGGTCATACTATTCCATATATCTGATAACTTTCAGATAATTATGTTTGAAGAATAGATGGACTTCTTCTGATAGTGTAGGGACATAACCTGATGGCAAACAATCTTTCTCTTCTAGCTACCTTCTTTCTGATTCCATCCTCACATCTAGGGGAGAGTCACATTTGAAAGTTTGGTAAGGTACAAACCTGACATTTTATGGAATCCATAAAGGCTTTTGTTGAAATAGCTTTGGGGCAAGAATACTATGCAATTTGTAAATATTTTTATGAATATGCACAAAAAGAAAAGAAATAAAATAAGATAAAAAGATTATTTAGTCACTTCAATAAAACATAAAATAAACGTCATATAGCAAGTAAGATAACGACATGACCTTGAATTTTAGATTATCTACAAAGGGTGGGAAGACAATGCTCTATCTATGGTTGGGTTCTTAAAGTTGATTATATGTGATTTGGGTTAATTCTAAAAGGTTCCTAAATTGTTCTCTACATCATGATCTATTACAGATAAGTAAGGCATTCCAATCCTCACCTATCATAGGCTACAAGTGAAAAGGGTTCAATTTGAATAGGAGTGTTTCCCAAGCCCATGTAAAGACATGAAATCTCACAAAGGCATAGGTACTTCACTCCCTCCTAAAGGTAGAGCTCGAATGAAGGGCTTATATTATACACATACATATGAATAACAGATATATATACAATAAATAAAGAATCAAACACATAAGAATAAATAAATAAACAAGTATACATAAGGAAAATAAATAATAAAGCAAATATAACCGATGAAAGGGAATAATTCCAAATTTATTAAGTAAGGCTTGGATAATAAGAAATCATTTATCGACTTGACTCTCTATATCCCCAGTAGAATCACCAAAGTATCATAATGTATAGATATATAAACATACCATTAGACATGGATGAAAGGGAGTCGTTACTAATCTTTTTTTGTTAGGTGTGATTAGCTACCTGATTGAATCGAATCTACAAAATAGATGTTAGGTTCGAGAGTCGATTACGTATAAAGAAGGTTGTAGCACCCCCACAATATCCATCCAAATGATGGTACCAGTTTGGTTTCAAATTATCCAAGCCTTAATCATTTTTATGATTTACCAAATAATTTAATATTAAAAATTAACCTTAAAATTGTCCCAATAATTTGGTAGCAATTTAGGATAATTCTATCACCTCATGAGTATTCATAGAGACTAATGTCTCATTCTGAAGAGGCTCTATCGTCGGATTTATTAATTTCATTCCAAAAAAATTAGTGAAGCCTCCTAATAGTTTGGTAGGGCTCACTTCAAAGCAATCCTCTAATAGTTTAGATGATAAAAATTATTTTTTTTATTATTTTTACTAAAAGAATTTTTCATTTTTTTTGTAGAATTATTTTTTTCTCTTTTTATTTTTTTTAACTTCATTTTTTTACTTTTTTTTTGTAATAGAAGTAGTAGAAATAACTTTTTTTCTCATTTTTTTCATTTTTTTAACTAAAAAATTAAAAAATAGATTAAAAATAAAATAAAATGGAAAAAAAAAGCCTACGATTGGGTCGGGTTGAAGCATGGGTCAACGCGCGGGTCGTCGGGTCTACGCACGAATCCTGGCTAGTTTAAAACGACATCGTGCTGGGCTAGTATATATGGCACCTCTTAGCATTTTTTTCTCAAAAATCCCCGAGCCTCTCTCTCTAGCCAAAAAATATTTGCCTTCTCTTTAAAAAAATATGTCAGCAAATTCAACCGAAAACTAAGAATCTCACCGATTTCTAGGGAAGTCATCGAAAAATTAAATTGAAAATTGAAAAACCCATCGATTTTTTGAAAAACATGCCAGATTCTGAAAACCTTGTCGGAATCTCGCTGAAAACTTCAAACTTCGATGAAAATTTCATATTCTTCCAAAAAAACCAAAAAAAACCTAGAAAATTTCCAAAAAAATTCCTAAATAGCTCTAAACCTTCCCCAAACCTTCTGCAACCTTAAATTCACCTTCTGAAACCTAAAATCACCCCAAAACTATGAATTAAACCCTAAATCCCAACTTTCAAATCCTAAAAGCCTTATTGCCAAAATTTCTCCAAACTTTTTTTTTTTAAAAAATTTGTGTGTTTCTGTGTTAGAATCAATCTAATTTATAGGCAGTCCTAGGATCAACTTAAGAAAATAGACAAAATCAAGCTCAAGCTTGAATCCTAGGATTGCATTCTGTCCAGACAAGATTTCAGGTCCAAAATTTTAACAATCATTGATTGAATTTGACCAAGGGATTATGATCATGATTCACTTTTTGTGCATGTGTGGATTGAAATAGAAAAGAAAGCAGTAAAGGAAAAAAAGAAAACAAAAAAGAGAACAAAAAATTAATAATAATTGAAATAATAATAATAATAATAATAATAATAATAATAATAATAATAATAATATAATCAACTTTAAAGACCATCTAATTAGACCTGGGCAAGGATGAGCCTAATTAGGCCTAGACGTCAATAGGCCTAATCGAGCTCGGATTTCAATGGACCTAATCGAGTCTAAAATCGAACTCGGACACCGATTGGGCCTAATCAGGCCCGAACAAAAATGGATCTAATCGGGTTCAAAATAGGGCCCGAATATCGATTGGGCCTAATCGAGCCCAGACACAAATAGGTGTCTATAGTATTGAATAAAAAAATTTAGTGAAAAAAATTTTAAATTGAATGAAACAATAATGTTATATAAAAAGAAAATTATCTTCTATTAGAATTAAACTTGTGCTTTCCTATGCAAATCTATTATTTGATGACACAAATTTTATCAATAATTATTAAAAGTATATCATAAGTTACCATAAGTTAATTACTAAAATTGCATAAAGAAGTTACCAAAATTGTATCAATGGTTTTCAAAATTATATCATAAGTTACCAAACTAATATCGAAGGTTACCAAAATTGTATTGAATGTTATCAAAATTTAATCAAAAGTTATCAAAATCAAAATTATATTACAAATTATCAAATTTTACTTCTATTATAGCAAAATTGAAATTAAACTATTAGTATTTATCATTATTATTATAATATAAAAATTTTATTTATTAAAATAAATTTTTAAAAATAAAAATTACACGTGCATCACTAGTATACACAAAAGTGGGGGCTTCTTTGCTTTTTGACATGATCTTTCATAATCACCCTGTAAGCAACTAAACATCTCGTCAACAATCGATAAGAATATTCAAATTTACAATTAAGTTTCTTTACCATATCTTCGTTAGTAATATATATATATATATATATATATATATATATATATTTTACTTATCCAAGTTTACATAAAGGAGCTTATTTTATTCTAGGACTAAAGTATAGAAGTTTCAACAAAAATATATATTGAACTTTATGGATTATCTATCAAGGACTGTTTACAATGAAAATCGAACATAAGATTTACAAAATGAAATATTTGATCATTATCAACCGACTTAATCTTCATTTGCGTTAATAAAATCCAAAAGATTGCAAAATCAGCTAATTAGAAAATACAATGTGTTTTCTATCGCCTATATGTATTTATGATGAACCAATATATTGATTAATTATTTACTAGAGTTTGGCTATGATAGCTTAGGTCAGGTTTTGGTGATTGAGTTAGACCACTTTATAAAAGTCCAAATCCTGAAAGATGCTTCTGAACTTTTCTAAGCCACTTAAGGCTTGAGAACACATGTATGGAATCCTTGGCACTTGGTGAGCAGCATAGATCAGAGTATTAAATGAAAGCTTCTGCCTAATAATTTGGTGAGCAGCAACCATATGTTCCTATAAAGGCCTTGAGAAGATTTATATCTTTTTAATTGCTACCCCTTTTCTTCAACAACTCAATTGTGACATCTTACACCTATAAATGTTATAAAGTTGATACTCTTGAGATCAATGTCTTTTCTCCTATTTGATGTGTCACTTGACTTGGGAAATTCTGCGAGGTAAAACAAAAAAAAAAATTGAGAAAACAAAGTCTTCTCTTACAGTAGTTTTAGAAAACTCTTACAGTAGTTTTAGAAAAGTCATATGCTAAAACAACATGTAACATAGCAGTAAGAGAAATCAGATAATATCTCATTGTTTATGTTGTTGAATTTTTATAAAAGAGATTGTAATATGAGAATATGAAAAGAAGTTGTAAATATTAAATTTTGATTTTTAAATTTATATATTAAATGTCATCTCTTAATAATATTTGCATGAATTAATTTAATTAAATTCCAAATTTGTTTATTGTTGGTTTTAACACATTAAAATATCATTTGAAAAAGAGTATAACCTCATAAAATAAAAAGGGTCAAATTTAAAGAAAGGAAAAAAATCCTTTATTCAATTTGTACATCTTGCAAATTAATCCATGAACATATTCAATGAAATTATCAAAAAATATGATCTAAGCAAGATGCATGCTACAATATAGTATATACTATATATTTTAGTATAAAAAAGTGAAGAGCGAAAAAAGACTGTTGCTAAGATACGAAACTTAACTAGCAAAAAATTTTATGGAATTATAATGGCAAAAGGCTGAAGACCGAAAGTCTAAAGTGTGTATGATATAAATTAAATAATAGAATAGAATAAGAATCTCCAATATAGAAGGAAGAGGAGAATAGGGTATCTTATTTTGTTGAGATTAAAAGGTCGATGCTCTATATAGTAACATCATGTTCCTTAGTGCCTCTTGAATGGGAATGCATCTCATCTAATCTGCCCAAAGCTTCAGCCTATTGCGTTGGTGCCTTGTAGCCTAGCCAAGACAAACAATAGATGGAGCAATTAAGGATTTTAATAGGATAAATTATATAAAACTATATTGTGGTTTGAGGCAGATTGAAAGTGATTCTTGAGGTTTAAAAGTTGATACTTAAATTCTTTATGATTTATTTTATTATTCTTATGTCCAAAATTGTAATGTTTTCCCTTTTTTTTTCAAAATTTTTTCTGATTTCTATTTGCTCTCTCCAACATTCTCCACTTTCTCTTTAACTTATTTCAACCAAGCTAACACCAAGAACAAAATTCAATTTCTGATAAAGCCCGCTGTAATCTCCACCAATTGTCGTCAATTTCATCGCTCGTCATTCATTGTGTTGCCATTTGATCTTCTTCCTCCTTCTCTTTCTATCTTTATTTTTAAAACCCAAAAATTCCCAATAAATTCAAATTGAAACCCATAAAAAAACCCCTTGCTGATGAGTTGTTATGGATGTTATGTGGATTTGTGGTTGTTTTGTGGGTTTACTGAGTATGAGTAATTAAGGGTGAATTCGGGCTCTATGGGTTTTTCTAGTGACCACTGGGTTTGTTTTTGGTTTTTTCAAGGCTTTTTGTTCTATTGATGGTTGATTTTAGAAATTGGTGTGGCTATCGAATGGAAATTGGTTGTTTATTTAATGCTTGATTGATTGCCCTTAATTGCTTTTGTGTTCTTTGATTGCTTCCTTATGAATCGCTTCTTGCTTGCCTATTGCTTTTGTCAATTGTGCTGAGATTACTTGTTCTATTTATTACTGGATTGCTTTGTTTATTGCCGAAGTGCTTTCTTGTTGAACTACTGGTGATTTGTTGAAAAACTGCTTCGGTGCAAAATGATCGACATCCATAATATACAAAAAAGAAAAATTACTTTTACATCCATATCCAAAACTTCAACTAAAAAGCTTATTATTCAATAAAGTTGTTAAATTAGATATAAAAAATAAAATACCCAACCAAATTTAGCTTAAAAAATAAAAACCACATCGAATTGTAAGTCAAATTATACTAAAATACCAACCTTGTTTACTTTGAATCAAAAGTTGAATCAAAAAGACTGTTTCAATTCATCTTCTTCCTCTTTAGTATCATTAAATCAATTAAGCAAAGGATCACATAACATATAGAGAACACCATATTTAATTGCAATGCGATTTTCTAGTTAAAAACCAAAATGATTTTTTGTCTGAGTTTAGTTTTTTTTTAGTTCTAAAGAGAGAAAAATAATAAACTTTTATAGAAGAATGAAATGGGGAAAGAGTTGGGGTTTATACGACTAAGGCACTAACAGGGACAGTGAATAGTAATGAATGACATGGAAAATATCTTAGGGTGGTTATATGTCATATTTTAAATCTCAGAAGATAACTTAAATTGTGTTTAACCATATGACGTGTGTATATATATATATATATGTGTGTGTGTAATTTATCCATTTTAATATAATATACTGGCATGGGTGATAGGGCCACATGAAAGATAGTTCCTAAAGCCCAAACTAGCCAATAATATGAGCTTTCTTGCAACAAGGGAATCTTATTTCCAACGTTATAACTCAAGTAATATAAGGAAAAATATAAGGAAAAACAATGTTTATTATGTTCATGCTTATAATGATTATTAGCCAAAATTAAAAATATGCACAATGTTTGCATTCATACACGATGAGTTAATTAAATAATAATATTTCATTAATAAATGGAGATAAAATTTTAAAATTAAACATGATTTTTTTAAGCTAAGTAATTAAAATATAAAAATATTTTTTATGGTTTCAAAATTTTAAATTTGTTTATTATCAAGGTGATGACATCCAATTAATTGATAGTGTATAAAAAGTATGCATAATTGATACATCAAATATAAATTTATAATTAATTTATCTGAGTTTCATTTAAGGGAGCATTTGTCTCTTAATGTGACAACACAATTTTAAAGGGAAAAGACAAAATGAGGCGTGAGAAAAATATAATATATTAAATTTAAGGCTTAGTTCAACTTATTTATTTAATCATTCTTAAAAGATCGTATCTAGTTTAGAATCCAAATCTTAATATCTGTAATCTTTACTGTTATCTTTATACTATAAATTTTTTTATAAAAAATATATGAATACTATAATTAGGATATCAGATAATCCACTTCACCTGAGTTTACTTCTTATAAATTATTTATAAGAAAGACTCTCTTTCTCTCTCACCCACAAACACTCTTAAAGTCAACTTTATTTTATGGGTTAAATATAAAAACAACACCCAAGCTATACACTTTTTGTCAATTAAATATTTAAAGAAATAAAATTGGCAGTTTGCTACTTAAACTTTCATTCCACTATCATATTGGTATCTCGAACTAATATCGTTAGTCCCAAATGCTAACGTCATATGAACATCTAATAAGATTCTAACATGTGTCAAAAAAGTACAATCAATATTAGATCATCAATTCCATGTCGGTATAAAAAGAAAACTTGAAAAAACTATAAAATTTTAAAATTTTCTTTAAATTAAAAAAATTCTAAAAAAGTTTTTAAAATTAAAAAAAAGAATTTTCAAAAATTAAAAATATTTTTAAATATTTTAAAAATTAAAAACATTTTAATAAGTTAAAAAAAATCTACAAAATTTTTAAATTTTGTTAAAATTTATAAAAAAAAATTAAATATGAAATATTTTAAAAATTATAAAAATTATGATAATTTTGGAAAATTAAAAAATTTTTGAAAACTTCAAAAAATCTAAAAATTAATAAATTGAAATTTCTAATAAAAATTAAATTTTATTTAAATTCAAAAAATCATAGAAACTAAAAAAAGCTAAAAATTAAAAAAAATCTAATTTTTTAAAATTTAAAATATATAAAAATTATTGAAAAAAATTTAAAAATTTAAAAAAAATTCTTAAATTTTTGAAAAATTAAATAATTTCAAAATTCTAAAACATTCTAAAAAATTAAAAAATTCATAACATAAAAAATAAAAATAAAAAAACTTAAAATTTAATGAAGATCTAAAAAATTTTAAAATTTTTTTGAAAAATTCAAAAAAATATAAAAAAATAAAATTTTTAAGATAAAAAATGAATAACTCTTAGAATTTTTTAAAATTTTTTAAATTTTATATTTTTTGAAAAAATTTTAGATTTTTTATTTTTATCATTTTTAAGTTTTTGTAAATTGTTTTTGAATTTTGAGAAATTTTTATTACAATCTTCATTTGTTTTTGAATTTTTTGAAATTATTTTCAAATTTTTGGGTTTTTTTTTAATTTTGAGATTTTTTAAAATTTTTAAGTTTCCTAAATTTTTTAGAATTTTTTCAATTTATCTTTAATGCTAACATAGTATTGATGATGTGGTGTTAACTAAACTTTTTTACACATATCAATATCTTATTGAATATTCATGCTACATTAATAAGTTGGCTATTGGCATTAGTGTCAGCTACCAAAGTGAATAATAGAATGAAAGTTAGAATCCTAAACTGACAACTTTATTTCTTTTGGTGCCAAAGTGATTGAAAGTGTATAATTCATGGACTACTTTTATATTTAACTTTTTTTATTTAATTATTTATGATTACTTTAGCTAAAGCCTACTTTTTTTATATAACTTTATGGGAGATAAAACATTAGAATTTGGAAGGCCAAAATATCACTAAAGGATGATTGGTTCACGAAATCTAACATTTTGAGAAAGAAAATGATTCTCTCCTAAATCACTTTATTTGGTAGATTGCTATATTTGACTAGGAAAATATAAGATTAGTTAATAATATCTTTTATTATATTACCTTTAGTTATATTATTAGTTGATCTCATGTAAATAACACATTATAAATAATTATATTTAAATGATTATTTATTTATTTATTTATTTAATATGTTAAATTATTTATTTACTTATTTAACATGTTAATGATTTATTTAATATTCATAAAATTAATAAATAATTATAAATTACTAAAAATACTTTTATATATCAAATAATAATTTTTACCACAATATATCAAATAATGCTTTGTAAATAAATATTTTATATATCAAATATATATATCTTTGTAAATAAATATTTGATATCTTTGATACTTGCACTTCTAAACAATCCCTATCTTAGTGCACCTACCAGAAATTAGTTACTAGCCCACTCAACATTATTCTTTTTCCTATTTTGTGAGTATGCAGCATTGATTACACCATTTACCAAAAGATAAAAGATTACATTTATTTGCAAAAAACATAGTCTACAGTCAATTGCGGCTCAGTCAAAATTTATTTTTACTTTTTTGAGGTTTTTTTTTTATGTAAAAGACTACATTTTTTAAGGAAAAAAAGTGGTCTTTATGGTTTTATGGGTTTTTTTTATTTAATAAATAACAAAAATCACATTTACTTTGTAATTTTAGAATACTAGAAAGGATAACATAGTCCAAAAATGCAATTAATGAGAGCAAAATGGGAAAAAATAACTTTTCCTTCTGAATCTAAAAAAAAACCTCAAAGAAAATAGAGTTTCTAATTCTCTCTACTTTTGCCTTTCTTGTCACTCTTGAGATTGTAAGATTCCTGACATGAGAAAAAGTTTCACAAATAAACTAATAAATCAGATTACGTAAAGTAAATTTCAAAAGCAAAAATTAGAATCCATGAACCAAATGCCCCTAAATGTTTACAAAAGAACCCATGCCTATCTTCTTTGAAGTTGGTCATCAAGTAATCTAATCATAACCATAAAACCCTAAATGCTCTAATTAGAAGCTTCAATATCTCCATCTTTATCACTATATCATGTGATTTTAATTAACAAAAATATAGTGTTCCCAAACAAGCCCCAATTCACCATTGTCTAAAAATATTTTAGTCAATGAAAATTAATGATATAATATTAATTGGTAGGGCCATTAATTAAAATTGGATGCTTCCAACATGATTTTAAAGTAAAAAAAAAGCTATAATTAAGTAAGATGTAGTAAACATAAATTGTTTAACCTAATAAAGCTTCATCAAAACAACAAAATGGAAATATCGTAAGCAAGATTATGTTAAGCACAAACATCCTATCAATACAACTTTTTCTCTTGGCCAAATGGTGTTCCATTTTTAAACAAAAACTTTCATCATCTTTGTTCATATACAAATAAGTTATTGATGTGAATTAGGAATTTAATTCTCTTAGTTCATGCAGTCATCTTTAAAAATAGCATTCAATAGATTTAGGGTTCAAATTCAAATATCTATAATCACCTTTCCTATTTTCAAACTATGACCTAATTATCATGCATATTAACATATATCATTCATAAGATATGGAGTTCAAAATCAAATATTTGTAATCACCTTCCCTATTTCATATTGCAATCTAATTGTCATGCATGTTTCTAGAAAGTCATTTTATTACAAAAAATTAGAAAAAAAAAGTTTATCATTAGGTAACGAAAAAACAACAAGAATGAAGCTTGGTTAAAATAGTGTAACTATAAGACAACATGAATATTATAAAAATGCAGGGGAAAGACTTAAGTGAAGTTGTTTAAATGAAATTCATAAAATTTTTTACTAGAAACAAGTAAATAAAAACTCAAATTGAAAATAAAATTCAATATATTGAAAAGGTCTTCTCACATAGATCAAATGTATAAATTTTGAAAAAATTGTCATAACAATTTTCGATACCACTAGATGAATTTTAAGTAATTAAATCAAAACTGAATGAGTCACCAGCAATATTTTTGTTTGGTGTGATTGGCTACCTGAAAAAAATATTTTCTTAATAAAATTTTAAAATTAATTAAAACTTTTTAAAAAGACGGATTTTCATTTGGTCTACGAAAAAATGTGAGTTTAAGAGTTCGATTAGGTGTAGAGAATGATTAGTACCCTACAGCGCCCATTTTAAAAATGATACCAAATGATCACTTGTTATCTTTTTATTTTAATAACAGTGATCTTAATTTTAATATTTAAAATGATTCCCTTAACTTTTTATTTTTTAAAAAATTCCTTTAAGACATTTTATTTTAGAATAAAATGAAAATATTTAGTTTCAAAACATTTTCAAAATTCTCCAATATATAAGTGAAATTTTGAAGAATATTTCTCCACTTGAGATTTTTATAATAATTCTTAAAATCCAGCATAATATTCCTTTATAGAAAATAATTATTGAAAAACCCCCCAACATCTAGGTAGGGTCCCAATAATTATTTTTACTCAAGAATATTTTTTTTTTCTAAAAATGAATTTTTAAAATCTTATTTCATCACTTCAATTTTATTATCATCAAATACCATGCATATGATGCAATATAAATTAAATGATGCAAATGAAAATCAAATAATATCCATGAACAATTTATTCCATTCGTTTCAAATCTTTTTAGTTTTTCTATTTTCTATCATTATTTCTCTAATAAAATATATAGAAATAAAATAAAAATCTTTAATGTAGAAAATTTCCCTCAATTCCCAATATCTAGATGGAATTTAGGAAAATTAACAATTTAATTTTTAAAAAATCTTATAATAATTCTTTCAAACAAAAATAATATTTCTTAGTAAAATAATTAGTTAAATCCCTTTTAATATCTAGGTAGGATATCATATTTTACTAAAAAATGTTATTGTTCATTTTTAACTCTCCTAAAGATTTTTTAGAATTCTTTTTTTAAACAATCAATTTTTATTTCCAAATTTACTCACCATTCATTTTTTTAAAGAAAAAATATTTATATTTTCATTATTTTATATATATATATATTATCAATTATCTCAATTATCTAGAAGTCGATTTATTTTTTAAAAAAATATTTAATGCTAAAAATGTTAAAAGTACAAATAAATGTTAAAATGGACAAATAATACATTGGGCTAGTAAAATAAAAGGAAAAAAACTATACCCATTAAGCTTTTAGGCTCAACGTAACCCAAATCCAAATTGCCCAATCTGATGTGTTATTGGATGAAGCTCAAACTAGGGCAAGTCCAATAACAATCGGGTCGGATCTGACTTTGGACCTGAATGGCAACGTGAAGTCGGGTTGAATAGGTCATTAGTTCAAGTCGATGTGTCAATTCAAGTCGGTTCTTCCTTTTTTTACTTATATAACCCAAGTTTTTTTCACCTCATTTCCCATTTTTCCTTTTTAAAAAAACCATCTTATCTTTAAAAAGAAACAAAACAGCCCATTCCCTTAACTAGTTTCTAGTGACCAACAGTTAGCCAATTCGTTGATCGTAATCGTCCAGCATCTTTTTTAGCCTAAAATTTCATCAAAGATTCTTTTCAACCTTCTCTTCTCATATCCAAATTTAGATTTCTCAAAACCAACCCCCAAAATCCTAGATCTAAGACAAAAGTTGTGGCACAAAACTCTAAAAAGATCGACTTCCGTTGTCTCAAACGCCATCATTTCTTGATATGTTATTCCCCTCTCTAAGATCTACCTTTCTTCTAAAACTTTAACCTTGAAAACCCATTGTAACCCCTCCAAACTAAAAACTCTTTTCCCTTTTTTTTTTATGTTTTTGGTTGTGACAAGTTTCGAATAGGTTTTGTTTTGGGGTTGCAAAAATTTTTTGAAAGGTAGTTTTGTTGGTGCGAACTACCGAAGGGAAAAGGCCGAATGGGTAGTGACTAGGGGTATAATGATACACTAGTACTCATAAGCTATTAAAGTTTTATTAAAAAAATTTGAATTTAGCTCGATTATTGTGAACCAAGCTTGAGCTTGAGCTAGCAACTCAATTTATCGAGCAAATCGAGTTCAAGCATCCCAGTGTCTGGCTCGAATGGCTTGCGAGCCTATTTGAACTTTTTTATTTTAATATATATTTGTATTATTTTAATTATAAAATTACATTTTTACTTTTAAACTATATATACCTAACAAAAAACCCCTAAACTTAAATTAAAATTAACCTCCCTCTCTTTCACTTTGTCTTTACACCCACGTTGCTTCCTCTCAAACCTTCACTCTCTTATTTTCTTCTTTTTTTTTCTTTCCTTTGCTAGTCTCAATTGGCCTTCATCAGTCTTTTTCACTTTTTTATAACCCTTACTCCCAACCTTCATCACTACAAGTATTTTTTAGTCTTCTTCATCAACACATACTCCCATCCTTGCTTACTGTAAACCCTAACAATCTGACAAGAGATGTGTAAGGTGGTTTGAGTTTGCTGTTATTAGGATTCCATCGCAAAGCCCCATTACCCCTACCATGTCTTTGTTTTTCATTGTCCTTTATTTTATTTATTTTTGTTTATATCCTAAGCTTGCAATTTGTGTGCTTTTTCTTTTTTTAAAATGAAGCATGGACAATGTTAGGATTTTCTTCTCTGTTTTGCTATTTGCTAAGCATTTTCATGTCTTATGAGTTTACATTTCATGAGTTAGATGGTTTTTGTTTATAAAGACTTGAGTTATATTAGCCACAACAGGTTATATTAAACCAATCATCTATTGTTTTACAAACAAACAAATTATATTTTAGCAAATTCAAAGGAGGTAATTGGTCCAATTGTTTTTTTAGCCATTCTGCAAAGTTTTTTTTATCTTATTCATTTTGGATTGTTAATTTCTCTTCCTTCTTTTTATTTGATTGAACTTTGTTATTTAACATATTAATCAAAATTTAAAATTTTATTATGATTCAAGCTTAACCGAGCGAGCTCGAGCTTAGTTTGAGATTTACTTTGATTGAGCTCGATCTTGAAAAATATATGAATGTAAAACATATTTTGTAGTTTTTAACTTGTCTTTTGTTGTTTGATTATTTTTAACTTATTAAAAATAAAACCAATAAACAAAACAACCCTTAAAAGTTAGATTTCTCTATTTTTACAGCATTTTGTTTTCTTTTATATTTTATTTTCTTGAACCAAATTTATAAGTATTTGAATTTTTTTCAAGAAAACAATTGCGCTCACTCTCTAAAGTTTAAGAATTCTAAAGCTATTTCATCTCATTATTTTTATCTTAATATATTTTTGCATAAAAATACTTATTTAAATATCATATGATTAAATTAAGTATTTAAAAATATCATGATAAATTAATGATATTATTTGTTATATTTTTTAACTTATTTATTTGGTTTTTGAAGATATTGTACATTTATTTTGTATATTATTAATAATATTATTATGTATAAATTTATGTATATTTATAAATATATTTATATTAAATCAAAAAATTCAAAATATATACTAAAATATTTGATATCGACATCTAATTTATAATATATTTATATATTATGTAATGCGGTATTAATAACCTTGCAAAATGTTTATGCAAAAATGATGATTAAAAACAAACAAAAGGAAAACGATACCACAGAAAATTATTGGTTATTAAGAGGGGTTTTCTCCTTAAAATTCTAAAACGTTTGACAACCCAAAACAACATCATTGATACATCACGCATTCAACAACGTATTAATTTGGTCATCTCATCTCTTTTGTTTTTTAAAATTTTTTTGATGATGGATTAATATTTTAAATATTATTAAATTAATTAATAAAAATTTTATCAAAGTCATTTGGCAAGTTAAAATATCACATGATTTGAGCAATAAAGATGTGATATATATGATTTGATTAATCAAATTTTAATAATTTATAATTCAACTAATTAGAATTTTTTATATATATAAGTCACCATTTCATTTTAAAGTAATAAATAAAAATAATTTAAAAATATCAAATTTCAAAAACTCCATGATCATCCATTCATATTTCATAAGAAAACTTTTGAAGGACATGTGACACTTTGTAAGTGATCGAAAATTTTCTCTTTCTATGTAGGGTTTTCACTTTCCCCTTTTCTTTGTGATGTTTTACATATTCTTTTTCCTTTCTGATTTTGTTTTAATTGTAAGCCTTGATTTCTTTCATTTATTCCTTTTCAGGCCATATATAATTCAATACTTCAATTGTCAGTTGAGTTTAGGTACAAATTACAAAGAAAATCAACTATAGCTATAGTATTACATGAATGTGTACACTTAAATTTAAAAAGGATATTTTCCGATCAAATTAGTTTTTCCTTCAACTTCCAAAAGGGAAAATGTTAAATAATATTTAATATGATAGTGATGTACATACAAAGTCCATGTACTCCTAATAGTTAATGTGATCATATGGTAAAAATTTTTGTAATTATGCCTATTATTATCTATAGAGATAGTGATTTGCATGCACATATATAAATATGTAATTAAGTACTTTAACTTGTAAAAGTACTCAGAGAATTTTCAATATTCATAGTTGATGATCTTTTGCTGTTAACTTCGATTAAACAAAATTAAAAGCAAAAGCAAAATTTAACGACCTTCTAAAACCGTCATCAGCATTTTAATATCAGTGTGATTAGTGAAAAGAAATATAGATATATTCAAATCAATCTAATCATCATAAGATTTTAATAAGTGGATAGGAAAGAAGAAAAAGTAAAACAAAACACGTTGGAGTCATGTACTTAAGTAAAGTTAAACCTTAAAACATGAATTATATTGTGCGTTACCAAACGTGATTAAGCAAAATAAAAAGTTCTCATGTTAAAGTAACTCTGCCACGAAGTTAGGAACATTTAATGCTTATTCAGAAAAATTTTAAGAAAAAAAGCACTTAAGAAAAGAGGAGAAATATTAAATCATCGTAAATTAAAGAAGTAGAAAGTGCATTCTTTACTCAGATAATACTGTCTTCATATTGCTTTTTCGGCTTTTTGAAGCTATAACTTTCTTGGTAGAGAGCAGAAGCATGCAACCTTTCATATTGCTGCAAAATCAAGAATTTGTTCATCTGTTGTTGACTTTGTAGCTAGGGTTATAAAGTAATGGTTGATATACTCATCACATACAAAGAAAAGGCATTATCAAAAGCCATTAACAAAGGTTGCTTTAAAAAAGAAATCCTAATCTACTCTTAAAACCCCTTAACGTATTTACTTACCTATGAATCTTGACCACCTTCTCCTGCCATCCAAGCTAAGCTCATTTGGCTTACCAAGGGTTGCTTAATCACACACTCCACAGTTCACATTATAAATTGCACTATATTAAAAGGATTTTCTTTGTGAAGCCTATAAGCATAAAGGAAGCAAATGTCTACCAATTAGGTTGTTTGCAGGCAGCAACCATTGAAATGCTGGACTTTGCATTTCTGGATTCAGATAATTCTATTTGCTATATTTAAAATAAATTAAAATTTTTAAGAAAAGAATTCTGCCCATTAACTAATTAATTTTATTTCTTATTGGTTTTCCTCCAGTGGTTCCAATTTTATACTGTTTGCATTAGGATTTTTCTATGGAAAAAAAGTATTTAGTTAATGAAAAGATACTATTTTTTGGCCACATAATGAAATGATGCTTCAGTTAATATAAAAAATAAATCCAGTTTTTCCTACATGGAAATTTTTTATTGGTTTCTGTTCTCCTCATATGATTGCAAATCTCCCCCTATTAATTAGTTCAAATATGAGGTTTTTAAATCCTCTCTTTAAACAAAACACAAAGAGACACTTTGGGATCCATCAAAAACCATTGTGCACATTTGATGCATCTATTTGATAAAGACATGTTGATATGAGAAGAGAAAGGGGAAAAAAAAGAAAAAAAAAAAAAGAAAAAGAAGAAAGGAAAATCAAACAAAAATCAAAGCAAAATTCAAATAGGCCATGGGTTCAATTAATTTTGAGGAGAAAAATCTTAACTTTATAAGAATCATTTCTTCCACTCCCTTTGTTAGGGCAACTAAATATATTACTATATAAGACATAGAATCTGTGTGGGTCATATTTTCCACTCTTTCAAAGCTTTTTTTCTGCAAATTATTTTTTTATTTCCCAAAGAGACTGAGAGATTATCTGTTTATGTTTTTTAATCACTTCACAAAGCTTGATTAGACGGTCGTAAGGACTAGCCTTTTCTCCATGATTTAAAATGCATTTGTCCAAAACTCAATTTGCAATTCTCAAATAATATATATAAATATAAAATTATATTTTATTAAATTTCATTACAATGAAATTCTTACATAATAAAGATTCTTGATCCAAAGAACAACTAATTCAGGGATAATATAACTAATAAGCAACAATATTGAGAATTAAACCTAGTGAACCTTAATAATGTATGTATCAAACAATGAAGAAATTGGAAAACGTTAAACATCCAATCATGAATCTCCTCTTAGGACATAGCTTTAAATTTTTCTATTTTTCCTATTATTCTTTCTAAACTTGGAAGATTTCCCTTCTCCTTTTGATGAAAAATTAAAACCGTTTAATTATATATGTTACAATTGCAATGTGATTGTAGTTCATGAACCTTGTTTTTGTAAGCTTTTTTTTTTTTTTGTTCTTTTTGTGAATTGTTCGATTACATTTATTTTTATTAAAAAGAAATGAAAGGGCATTTTTTTTGTACAAAGAGAACGTCGCATCCTAGAGTTAAAAAAAAGTTTGTTATAAGCGTTGAGATGTGAACTTCAAAACCTACTAAATGTTATCTCTTAAAGATAATTGTATAAACTAATTAAATTAATTTAAATTCTGAATTTAAATGGAATCTTTATTCACAACCAAGCTTTTATACACTCCACAATCTTTATAGATAGTGCTTGATATGCGAGGGAAATTGAATTTCAGCTGAAGAGAGTGCGGTGGAGCATAAATGCCCACGAATATTCAGAAGTGCATGGAGCAACAACAAAAGGGATTAGTCCATAAGACAAAATTTACTTATATCATGATTCAAGAGTTTGCTTTAATCATTTTTCTTCCCAATAATCTGAATTTCACTGCTTTGCCAAACTGCTCTCTAATGATTATTACTGCCAACAAAGAAAATTCACATCTGAAAATCGCCCCACCAATGTTAGTTTGCCAAGAAATCCTGCAAGATTGACTTGATCACCAAATTGTATTGCTAAAAGAATTGTTTTAAATAGTGGATGACATAAATCCCCACCAATGCAAATGCTGATGAAACAAACAGGGTCTTAGTCAAAGACTAAAAACAAAAAAGACAGATTAGTGGGAAAAAAAGGAGGATTTTAGATACACCTGAATTGGGTTACATATGAGAAAGACGAAAAAGAAAGAGAGTGCACTTATCCCACCATAGGAATGCGGGTTCATAAAGGTGGGAAAAAAAGGAGGGGAGGGGTGCAAAGGCGATTGCCAATTGCCAACCCTTTTCTTCCCAAAATTTAAATGGATGGCCAACCATGACCTTCGAAACACATGTTATTATTTTAGTTTGGGTTTAATTTTGAGGCTTGCTATTATCATTATCGAGTGCAAGAGACTTCAAGCTTTTGTTAACTTAGAATTTAGGTTAGATGCTGGGCAAAAGCAAGAACCTACAAGGCTAAAACTTGCCACACCTTGACACTTTCAACTGACCCAAAAAGACTACAACTATTGGATTTTTAAAGCTGCTTTTTTCCTTTTAATTTATAAAACAAATTCACCATTAAATAGTAATCATAAACTTTTTTGCATTCAACTCAAATTCTAGACCTAATCATTTAAAACACAATATAATGATACTGTATGAAAATAATACAAAAAAATATAAAAATGATAAAATTTAAAATTTTAGTAAAAATTATATATGGAGTAAGTAAAAATAAAAAATATATTTCATATTTGGAGTATTGACACAAATTTTGATATAATAATTTTTATATTTTAAAAATATTTAACATAAAATAAAAATATATATAAATACACAAATTGTCAGATAGATTAAATAGCTATATCTGCAACCTATTTTTAAATTTCCTTATATTTTCTAAGCTAGTGATGGAAAGTAGAGACATCTTTGGATCATTTTCATATTAGATACAGGCCCAGTTTTAGGCCTATGAACCACAGATTCAAGCATCATAGCAAGTTAGTTTAGTTGGGCCAGGCATAAATTCAAAAGAATTTAATGTTCCAAACCACTTTCTCAAAACCTGTACATAAAGTTAGGTTTCTTCTAGGCCTAGAAGGAAAAAAGAAATGCTCGAAAGAGTCGTGACTATAAAATATCAAAAGAAAAGGAGAAAATGGCTTCTAGCCTCTAGTTTCTAACTCCAAAGACAAGTGTATGGTGTAGTGCAAGGGCAGTGCGCGGTTTTTCATTTGATGGGGACAACTCCTATAATTCTGAAAAATATATGAATTATAAATTATGATCACATTTGAAGCAGAATTTTTAAGTAAGCAATTCTCTAGCACAACTTAACTTTGCCCTATTAAAATATATATAATAAATATATATTTTAAATGTTTAAACGCATTTTCACATCAATTATTTTGTTTGCACGTAGCTTTCCTTGAACTGTATTTCAATTCATGAATTTCAAATCCGGTGGCTCCATTTCGTCTTATATCTCCCAAACAGTTCATCATAAATACGTAGCACTGACGGGCGACTACTGTCCACAATCCTATCTATCAGTGGCTCCAAAACTTTCCCTGAAAACAATGATGTAACCAGAGGGAATAGCTTCCAAAGTGTAAAATTTATTGTTCATTGTCTTGCTGTTTTATTCGAGTCAGTTCCAACCGTAGATATAAAGGCCAAAACCCATGCTAAAAATTTTGGAACGACCTGACAAGAACACATACTTAACCCTCATAAATTAGGTAGTTGTTTGTTTAGTATATATCATAAAAGTCCACAATTAAACCGATTTCTGCCGAAATAGGGATCCTGTTCAAGTTAAAGACCACAATCAGTACCGAATGGGCCAAACAATTATGGTTGCTGAGAGCAATTTCTCAACGCTCCCCACCTTGGCCCATGCATTTAAGTGAACCAGTGGCAGTTGAGGACATTATTTGGGATGAGATGGTTGTTGGTGTGTCGTTCAATTCATAATATTTTTCCCAATTACTATAAATGTAGAGCATACTTGCTCTACTTTCCGTGCAACTCTAACTTTCAGAGTCTCTTTCTCTGTTTTGCTTTTGTTTCTATAGCATACCGGTTCTCTATGGAGTTTCATCTCTCCCCGGTTCTTACTCTTCTAGCTGTAAGTTTTTCTCTTTGTAGTGGTTTGATGTTATTACAAATTATTGAGTGCAAGAACTTGTTTCAACTGAAATTTTATAGTTGCAGCTTGTGGTGGTGGCAAGCCATGCTGCTCTATCACCTGAGCAATATTGGAATTATGCGCTGCCAAAAACTCCGATGCCAAAGGCAGTTAAAGTAATTCTACATCCTGGTGAGTGCATAATACCCGTCATTTGTACGAGTTTTAAGCTCCCGATACTATGATTTACGAGGAAAAAAAAAAAAACAGAAGAAATCTTAACAAGTCAAATAAACTTGATTATTTAAAATATGATACAGTGATACGATATGAAAATGATACAAATAAAAAATACGAAGATAACATAGTTTAAAATTTTAAAAAAATCATAAATAAATTTAATAAAATTAAAATTTTATATTTTTATATCGATATAAACTATGACAAATAATTTTTATATAAAACACCATATCAATATAATATTTTATACAATATAATGATTCGAATTACAATTCAAGAAAGTGAAAACTGTAAAAAATGACACATCGATTTTCCTATAAGATTTGAGTCATTGTCTGAAAGAGCGCACAAATACAATCATGTAATAAGAGAAGCAGGCTAGTAATACGTGTAACATAGAAGTTAAATCTGAACTGCAAAAATAGAACGCAAAAATATGTTCTATTTTTGCAATTTATTAAAAGAGAACGAATATGATATGTTCTATTTTGCTATTTATTCAGGAAAAAGAAGAATAGAATATGTTTGGCATGCATTGACTTATCACGAAAAAAGTATGTTTGATGCATTTATGAGCATGTATCTGAGCTCTCTAGCATATGTTGGTATATTTGCAGAATTGGAGGACAAAAGTACCTCTGTCAATGTTGGGGGTGGTGGTGTAAACGTCAACACAGGAAAAGGGAAGCCTGGGGGCACTTCTGTGAATGTTGGAAAAGGTGGAGTAAATGTTAACACAGGGAAAGGAAAGCCAAACGGTGGCACCAATGTAAATGTTGGTGGCAAAGGTGGAGTATCTGTAAGCACAGGAAACAAAGGAAAGCCCGTGTATGTTAATGTATCTCCGTTTATTTATCGCTATGCAGCCACTGAGACTCAAGTCCATGATGATCCGAATGTAGCTATTTTCTTTCTGGAAAAGGATATGCATCCCAGAGCAACAATGACCCTGCATTTCACTGAAAATACAGAGACAGCAACTTTCCTACCTCGCCAAATTGCCCAAAAAATACCATTTTCCTCTGACAATTTACCAGAAATTTTGAACAAGTTTTCAGTGAAACCAGGATCAGTGGAAGCTGAGATGATGAAGAACACAATCAAGGAGTGTGAACAGCCACAGATTCAAGGAGAGGACAAATATTGTGCAACCTCACTAGAGTCAATGATTGACTTTAGTACTTCCAAGCTCGGGAAAAATACTCTGGCAATCTCTACAGATGTGGAAAAACAAACTCCAATGCAAAAGTACACAATAGCAGCTGGTGTGCAGAAGATGGCAGGTGACAAATCTGTAGTGTGCCATAAACAGAATTATGCATATGCTGTCTTCTATTGCCACAAATCAGAAACGACAAGGGCTTATATGGTACCTTTGGAGGGTGCTGACGGGACAAAAGCCAAAGCAGTAGCAATCTGCCACACAGATACTTCAGCGTGGAACCCAAAGCATTTGGCTTTTCAAGTCCTTAAAGTTGAGCCAGGAAGCATTCCTATATGCCATTTCCTTCCTCAGGATCACATTGTTTGGGTTCCTAAGTAAAACCTGAAGAGCAGATTGAGACCCTTTATCATCAATCAACTAAGAATAGCAGCTAAGGGCATATTAAGGTTGGTCTATAATAATTATACCTCCAACCCACGAGTTTAAATATGCACATCTTTGTTATGAATGATGAATCATGTATTTAGTAATCAGTAAAATGGTGTTACTTTTTGTATCCCAATGGTTTGCTGGTAAATCTACTAGAGTTCTGTCTCATGATGAAAATCACTTAGGGATGTCAATGGGGCAGGTGAGGGGCGAGTAGAGGTTTCCCTTCCCCGTGATTTTTTTCATTATACCTATCCTCGAATCCGACAGATATTTCAAATTCATACTCATCCCTGTCCCTACGATGATTTAACAGGTACAGGATATCTTAGTACCTGTGGCACTTTAAAAAATTAAAAAAAAAAAAAACTTTAAAACCAGAAAACACATTAATGTTAAGTTATTCATTGTTGCTAGACAAGCCAAGAACAGAAAACATTAAAAACAAGGTTTAATGGGGCATTTGTACGCACAACAATTAGTGACTATGTCTCAAAATTCATGCAGCCTATGTTTCTATCTGCCTGCTAACAGCTAACAATTAGTGATTGATTTTGAAGCACACCCTAACCCCAACCCCCTCCAAGAAAAATGAAGTGAAGACCAAATCCAGATTGGACTAATGGATGTAGCCAGGTCGAAAGATACAACTGGTCTGCTGGTCTGCCGGTCTGTGCAGACTGGTGAGTTAGTTTGGCTAACTTAGAACACGGAATATAGAAATTTTAAGCAGCAATTGTTTTTCTGACCAGCGAGAGGATGAATTTAATTCTCCTCGCAAAGAAAAAGTGTTTAGCCGAGAAAGAGGGAAAGAGATAGCACAGACAAAGGGGCCAAAGAGCCGAAAGATAAAAAAAAAAAAAAAGGAACGTATTTATATTTTTATAAATATAAAAGCCCAAACCTAATAAACACAACATATTTATATTTTTAATTTTTATATATTTATCATATATAAATATACCTGACACTTGAGGTTGTGTTATAGAAACCATCTCCGTCCCCACGTCCATCAGGTATTTTTAAATTCATATCCGTCACCAAAATTTGATACCCATGCCCATAACCATTCAGATAAAAAACCAAAATTCCCATTGCATACAAATAGAATTGATATATTATCAAAAAGATATTAATAACAAATAATCAAATAAAAATACAATTCAGTGGCAATGGTATTTGTCATTACTATTTGAATGACGGTAAATTCATTGGGGAAAAAACGAGTGGCCAGTTAGGTTCTTGGAAAAAATCAACGGCTCCAAAGACACATTTGCCCAAGTGATTAGCCATGCAACCCTCAGGTATGCTGAATGAGGTAATAAAGGCGGAGATGGATTGTATGGCAGGTTTGGCTCTCATGAATCTAGAAAATCACTGATTGGAAGGCTATTTTAAACAAACCACCAAATTATCAAAACACACACACATACATACATAATAGAATCATGGATGCAACAAGGAAACCCATACTCCCAAGTGGCAAAGACCTAGAACTGCCAGTTTGGATAAGGTATTATTCAGACACTTTAACCAAAGGCTTCTTAACCATTAGTATGACAACAACTTAAAGTTTTCTGGGTCTCAAAACTAGCAAGAAGGGCCAGAAATGTCAAATGGAATGCGGTCATACCAGATGGCAAAGCAGCAACATCACATAAATTTGGTTGATTGAAGTAATGGCCTAAGTGAAATAGCACCTTCAATTCATTCCATACCTCAAGGTTGTTTCAGGTGAACAGCACACTAGAACATGAAAATTAGGACAGTGAGTAAGATAAAAGTGCAGTGAAAATGAAATATGTCCCCTGATGATGCATGTTAATAAACATTCCATTCAAAGCTACAGAGGTAATGTGAATCATTCTGGTCAACTAATTGTAAGTACCAACCAAGTAATCAAAAGTTAAAATTGAAAAATTGTTTAGAATGGAAATCCAATATAGAATCACTCATATTGTAACGGGCTGGAAAGGGCCCTGGTGCATTTGAGTCTGTTACAACTAAGTTTCCCTTAAAATCCTCTCTTCAACTTTTTCCAATTAGTAAGTTTATCATATCATCAAATCCAGCTGGCACACGTCTCTGACAATTTTTTCTTTTCTGACTATTTTATATTCATCGCCATTAACTATCAGAACTTCAGCATATTTTGAAACCAATTCAACCTTCAAGATCTACAAGAGGACCATATGACAAGATGAGTTAATTTAGCAGTTGAATTGAATAAAAAAAAATCAAATCAAAACATTAGTCAGAAATGTAAGGACGGCTATGTTTAGGTGCATAAAGAAAAAATATAAAGTGATGCCGAGTGTTCTAATTCCTTTTACTCAAAAGTAGTGAGTAGTCACCCAATCAACACTTTTGAACTCTCTGCATTTACCACATGGAACTAATTTCTTCAGCAAGGGCCCATCAGGCAGTGGATTAAAATATACTATTCCTCAGAAGGTAACAAATAACCTAGATGGTAGCATGGTTGTACTAGAAACCTAGGATCTAGTCTTGTATGTGTAATGGTTTGAAGGGTTAAGCGGAAGCCGGAAAGGAAGCTTAACCCTGAGTGTGTGTGCACACATTTAGTCCAACCCCAAATAAATCAGCAGGAAAATTTTGATAGATTTCTTTTTTTGGCAATTGATGCTGTTAGGATTTGAACCCTGGTCATTGGAACTAAGAGTCCAACACTCCAATGATAGACAACGTGGCTGTTGGCAAAAAATTGGATAGATTTCTTTAGATGCTTAAAGTACAAATATGCACAATCTTCCAAAGAGGCAAACCAAGAAAAAGCACTGAACCAAAGAAGCACATGTATCTTTTCCAGTCCTTCTAAGCTCATAAAAAGCCCTAGAGTATTCTAAAGTGAATCAAGCAAGCAGATTCCAAGAAATTTAAAAGAAATCACGCAGCCAACTGATGACAGCAAATGGTGGAAAGGAAGGCTTAAACCAGTTAGAATGATTCACAGGAGCTTTGATGCCATGTTATCAAAGATGGCAGATAATAAGATAAACACAGTGTGCAACGTTTTTTACATATTCATTGATCATGCAAAGTACTTGGATAAATAACATTACCAAAATCTGACTCCTATCTCACTAGGGCTGAAATAGCCAGCCATTAAAGAACCAAGCTCAGCAACCCCCACCCTGCAGCAGTATCACAACAACAAACAGCAATCACATTACAAATGACATGTTAGTGTTCTCTGTAGATCACCTGTTATATACTTTAACATGAGGCTTAAGACAACTTACCAATGCTACTTTATCATAATTACAATTGAAGTTACATCAGTGGGCTCAACAGTGTTCATACTTTTTGAAATCATTTATTGCACCACGAATATCTCTTTACATAACACTTCTTCCAGAGATGACATGAGAAAAGTTGAGGGCTTCTTGCAGCACAATTCCATCCAAGCAGCCCACTCAACCAATCCCCTTCTGTGAGATATATTTTCCTTAACCTGTAATCAAAGACATTCAAAATCAGAAGATCTCCCACAAGTTAAAAGTCTTGTGGAACATATGACTTGTCAACTCTTCATTACATACACGGTCTCTTCACTTCCATCAATTTTTGCTGTAACCGTAATCCAAAGTCAAGAACAAGGACATCTACTGATCTAACATTTGGACACAGCTTCCTCCATTCGTTGATCAGCCAGAAAAGGCTTCAAAGAGCCCCATGTCCTTCCAACATTTAGTTTGACACGCAAAGGAACTAGAAACAAAGAATATGAAAGAAGACCATGAAAATGTGTCCTCAAAATATCACAAAGTTATGAAATATGTGAAACTTACCTAAAAGAGAAACAGCATTTTCCATGCTCATTTGCAGCAACCATGCAGCTTCCTTTATCACAGAAGGATCAACTTCCAGTACTAATTCATCATGCACCTAGAAAATGGTAACCTAGATTTTCAGTCAACTACATTTCAGAACATAAATTTTAAGATAAAATTAGGCAAACAGGACTGCAAATTTCCAGATTTAATTAATTCATCAGTTATTTTCCTCAAAAGGTCAAATGCTAGAAAGTGCTTCATTGAAGAAACATAACAAGGGGAAAAAGATAAATGAAAGGCAGCAATTTCAAAAAGAAACCTGCAAAAGGATTCTGCAGCGGTCCTTAAGCATGTGAAACTTAGTTGAAATTGAAGAGCCAGAGTCTATCTTATCAACCCCTTCAACAATCATATAATACATTTTTATCATTGCTATTTTGATTATGTCAGCAGCAGATCCCTGCAGATAATAGACTATCAGCAAATGAAGGCTATGATTTTATGTCACCTATACACAAAGCCTACCTCAAACTTGCAACAAAAAAATGTTTTATTTACCTGACAAATAGAATTCACTGCTTGCCTTTGAGCTTTTGATTTTTCTTTACTATTTCCAAATTTTATTTTGGACAAGAAGCGCTTTCTTCCCTTAAGGGTTTCTACATATCTGGATTACAAGCACATATAGAAAAAAAAAATCAAAAATAGGTGGTCCATTGATAAGTGCAAATTTTGACCATGGTTCAAACTTTAAAATGCAAGAAAAACCTTCTTTTGTTACAGATATCTATTTGCATAAGGCATTACAGTATCAGATATAAAATCCTTCAGATAACATACAATTAATGGCTAATACCAGTGACAAAAAGACTGGAAAAAAAGACATTAACCACATATAACTCATTCCAAGCACAAATATGAGGTTTACAAAGCATAAGCCCTTAACATGGAGCAATAACAAACAAATAACAGAGTAGAAATGATGAATTTTGGAAAAAGAAACATATGCATTAGAGAGAAGGAAGATTAGACAATCAATAAAAAACACTTGTCTTATACTTCTTTTTTTTTTTTCCTTTTCCCCTTGTTTCAGTCTTCATAAATAAACCCTTGCAGCATTTTCATATATAATTGACGAGTCAAGAGAAGGAATAGAATATGAAATGATGTTGGTGACTTTGGAAGGCTACCTCAGACAAAACTGATACATTATCTATTAAGATCTTCCTTACCCTTTCTGATGACAAGATAAAATGGCTTCACGAAGCCAGGATGCAACACCAGGAAAAGAGCGTTTAAAGCTTTTAATTTTTTCTTTAGCTTCATCCGAGGTGCATTTTAGTTGTTTGGCAAGAGTGTCAGCACCCATTCCATAAAGAATGCCATAGATTAACCTTTTTGTTTGGTCTCGCTCATTGGAGCTAAGAGAATCTTCAGCCCTCCCAGTCCATATTGCTGACATCATGGTAAAAACATCACCCTGTGGCTTACTAAGGAGTTCAATTAATGCAGAGTCCTTCGAGAAGTGGGCCATTAACCGCAGTTCTATTTGAGAATAATCTGCTGTTAACAGTAACCAGTTATCCTGCAATAAAAACTAGGAAATACTCACCAAGGTGTAAACAGACAACTTCCAAAAAATGACCTTTTGTGAATGATTATGTCAAAAAAAGAAAAATAAAAATTCCAATAATCCTATCCATAAAGACATTGGAATAGGTCCGTATCTCCTCTGCCCCAACCACCAATCTACTTCATTGCCTAGATGCAAAACCAGTTAGCTTCCCCACTTACAGCCTTACAAAAGCTGCCTGTGTTACAAAATTCAAAACTACTCTTACACCACCTACTAGTCTACAAAAGTCTCGCCTCGCTTGGTTAAACCAACAATCAGCAGATCAACCAACTTAACCTCTTTATGAGCCACTATCCAACATAAACAGGAAAATCCATAAATTCTAAATCCCACAGCATAGTTTTACAGTCAAAATCTAAGACACTACAATCTATTTTTTGGAACACCATACAACAGATAATCACAAAGTAAGACACTCTGACCTATTTTTAAACACATAACAAACTCATTAAAAAGGAAACACAAAAATTATAGAAGAAAAACTAACTCCAGTTCTACAAGGTACCTTTTCCTGGTAAATAGAGCAAACAAGAAATGGAGGCACTTCAACCTCTTTATGATTGGAGGAGTTGGGATTTTGAAATTACAAGGTAGGGTGATGTAAGAAAAGAAAAAAGATAGATTGCTTGGTTTTCTTGTAGATATTTTGGCAGCATCAGGAGTAAGAACCTTATTTTCTGATAAGCAGTTCTTTGATGAATATTTTAAAGTATATAGTAGCATTGCACAGCACTTCAAGGAACGCTAGCTACATAGACCTTACCTGAGTAGGGACAAAGAAGTCACGCACATTAATCTTATAGTGATCAACATGGGCATCACTTCCATTTTTATCTTCGCTCAGGCTGAATTCAACCGTATGCTCAACACACTACATATCACAAACAAACAAACTGCTAAACAAAATAGTTTGTAACACAAATGAGAAAATCTTACATATAAAAGAAAAACAACAGGAAAGATGAAGTGTAAGAATTTAACCAGAACCTGAAGATTAGGTTCCTCCATTGAAAGACGACCTGTTGCTGTTGACGTTTGGAGCCAACGACCATGTAGTGTGTAATTGTGTGCACTCTGAGACAGCCTAGCTAATGAACAAATGGATCCCAGTGTACAGTTTAAGAGCTTTGCCAACGTTCGATGCTCTCTAATGACTGGAATAATTGGATGTTCATCCCTGAAACAAAACCAAATCCATATTACAATAAAATCAGCATCCTAGGAATAATTGGAAGTTTGATGCCATCTAATGCATAAACAATTTTCAATATCCTTAGGACACTTTTAGAAACCCTGCTTTACACAATGTTAGATGGGCACTCAAGATTCTCCATCTATACGGTGCACAAAGAAAAGAAGCCAAATCCTTTTAAATACCTCAGTAGATCCAAACAGTGTTTGTCAGTTCTTGGGTGCTGTTTTCCTTTATTGTGCCCCTCCGGCACAGGCAACTTCAAGTGCCCATACAGTACATTCGCAATATCAGCTGCTGTGTACAATGAAAATGTCATGCCAGCCAGTTTATAAGCTTCCTTCTCCAGACATCTCAGTTTTTTAGCCAATACGTTTTGTGCCCAGAGGCATCCCTCCATGTTGATGCGTATTCCCCAAAGCTCCATCTCAGCAAGTACATTAACCTGATATGTTAAAACTAACATTATATTACTATCCATTGCTTCAAGCATATAACCAGTTAAAGGGAAAATTTATTATTATTATTATTATATTGTTCCATAGTTTCAAAGATGAGAAACTATCATTTCTGCATACTAAATGGTCAAGAATAAGTTCAAGAGAAACCAACATGAATTACACTAGAACCACCAGAAGAGGCAAGAAAACGAGTCAACACTAACAACTGCTTATATGCAGTACACCAGAAGGACATCCCTGATGCACCACCCCTAAGGAACCAACCATCTCTGCCTCTAAGGGGAGCATTTCACCTGCAATCATTGTAGTACAATTAACCAATCACAATTCAAAATTATATGGGATCCATCAAAATTTTATGTGGAGCCCGCACTTATAAGTGGTGAACCCCCACATAATTCTTTATTGTGATTGGATAATTGTAGGATTGTAGCAAAAAAGTTTGTAAGTGATATGCTCCCGACTCTAAGGGGCCAAAGATGGGGATTGATTTCAATATGAGACCAAGGTCAAGGACAGGGATGGGAAGCATTAAACTTCCCACCCTTTTTTTATGGCCAACCCCCCCCCCCCCCCCCCGCGCTTTTCTTATGTCACACTTTCCTACCACCAAAGATTTGGCATGCCTAGATCTAATATTTTTCCCTCAAAGATTGAAAAAAAGTATAGGAGACTTTACCAATGGTGTTTCAATATATGTAAACACTTCAATAAGTTTTTCAGAGATAAGTAACTTCCAAAGTGCAGAACACAGGGCACGTGTTTGTGCAACTCTAAGGCAGCAACCATTATGTGCAGCTCTTCGCATCTGATTCTTCCACCTGCCACTCTGCTTAGCAGCTGCTGCAGCCTCACTGGATAACCGTTTCTTTACTTCCTAATTAATCATAATAAGAACTTCTTAAGCTAGCTTGAACAATAAGGAATGTCTAATGATTCCAAGGTCTAATTATAAGTTAGGATAGCCAAAAATAAAATGGAAATAAGAAAACATTTAAGAACTATGTAAATCTATTAACTCAAAATTGTTACTGTCACAGGCTCATAGAAATACCTTCTCTAGGTTGGGAGTTGAGCTTCTCTCTTCATCAGGCCAAAGAATCCACGATGCAATGCACATATCAATTCCATCATTAATCAGAACTTGTGGTAATAACAAGCAAGACTTGTCAATAATTTCTAGACCCATATCTTTCCCTTCAAGAAACATGCCGCCAAATCTCTGAACAGAAATTGCAGGACTTTTAAGCACTTGAATTTGAACTTTCAAGTTCCAAGTAACTTTGCGGACACCACTTTTCCCCATTATATCACCAATTCTCTTCCATCTCAGTTTAGCCATCTCCAAAAAATGCTCAGGAGGTAGGCTATTATGTTTATCACTAGATGCACACGTTGACAAGAAATTGTTTTTTCCATTGTCCAACCACAATAAATCCTTAGGCAAATTTACATAGTACACAGGAGAATTTTCCCAACAGATTGCTATGCCATGTATCTCAAAGGGAGCTACAGAGTTTGGTTCTGATCGTCTGTTGAAGTGGATATCGAAACAGAATTCGAGTGCAGTCTCCCACAGCTCCAGGAAAGAATCAAATCCACCTGGAGTATTAACCGCATTTAGGGGACCTTTCCCACAAGCACTCTCCACATTTCCAACACAGAGATCTTCATTGTGCCTATCCTGCACTCCTTGATCCAGATATCCACTAATAGTTGCCATCTTTATACTTCTGCAACATTCAACAGCAGCATTGACCTCATCACCAGTTACAGGATTTTCCATACATAAGTTACTTTGCAAGGTAGTATCTGACTTTACTTCTGCTGAAGCCAATAAGTTATCAGCTGAGGCTTTTGTCAGCATTATTCCTTCGTTAGCTGAAGAAACTTTCTCCAAATTCTTACTTGTTTCTGTCAGTGGCTTGGACAATGCATGCCTTATGTGTTCAACCCCAACAACAATACTAGGAAAGTCATCCCCAACACTGGTAGTTGCAGCTTCCTGTCCTCCCAGGCTTCCATTCAGTATCAATGGTCGAGAAAACTGTGGGACACTATAACCAAGTGATTTAAAAGCTGAGAAGGCAGCAGCCCTGGCCTCTTCAGCTTTATCAAGAACAATTTTACGTGCACCATTCTTGATCTTCTTTGCCACACCCAATTGCATGCGTCGTTGTGCCAAACTTTCTAAAGCATCATACTTGTCAACATAGCAAAAAAGGAAAGACAAAAAATAGAAAGAGAGAAGTAAAGAGAAGAAAGAAATGGCGACATAGTAGCTGTTCAGCATAACAAAGAAAACTACTTCAACAAAGAAAACATTACTCCAGAATCCAAAACCAAAAAAAAAAAAAAAATCATAACAATAGAAATAATAGAATAATCCCAAATTAAGAAAATGTCAAACATAGGTTAGAAAGTTAAGAATGTGCAACAAATAAGTATCACTGCATAATCATAACCCTTAATTAAAGAAGCCATATAACCAAAACGTCCAAAACTTCACCTTGTGCAACCCATGATGAGGATTCAAAAAGAGCTTTGACAATCTCAGGAATAGATGCCTCGGCAACTGCTAGAGGTGTGCGCAAACCAGCTTTATAAAGTGCTCTAGCCCGTGATCCCTAAAAATCACATGATAAAAGTTGCAAATATGAGACAATGATAATATCTACCATACATAAATAGTAATGAATTACCATAATGATATTCTTGTATACTCAAATTACAGGCACATTCAACATTTCATAAGTTTTTTTTGTGTAATCGAAGAATCATTCCAAATAGGCAAACAACAATGTCAGTCCAAGGCATCTGATACACAAATATGTTTAAAATGGAGAACTGATGTAACAAAGTCTATAAGAACCCAAGAAAAAATCAACAAAATACAATTTACCTTCACATATGGAATAGTAGTAAGCTCTACAATCTCTGCTCTGACTCCAAAAGAAACACGATTTTGGAACTTTGCTACCAAGCCTTCTAGGTCATGCCATCCTAGCCTCTCACAAAACACAGAAACCATTGATGCAAACCTTCCAGCATTCTCTTGTAAGGCTTGTACCATGCCTTTTGCCACTCGAAAAGCTTCACAAACCTCACCTACTGGAGCTTCCTTCATTGCAGAATTTACAAAACATGAATTTAAAACAGTAGGAAATAAAAGAAAACTCTTACATTGCACAAGAAGTTGTAACCTGTTAAAAGGAAAAAGGTAAGAATGATCGGCTTCATCAGAGAGTTATGAGCAGGGAACAATCAATGGAACTTCTATATATGTTAATTACAGGGTCAAAGATGAAAGGAGATAATTTCATGGAGTTTCTAACGTAGATTTGTCATGCCAGAAACAAATGCATAACATTTGTGCCTCTATTTTACAAAGTCTCATAATGATCATACGCTACTAGCACATACATGTCATAGCAGTAATATACAAATATATACTATGAACTAACAACAATAGTGTGGCAAACATCTATTGACGTGAACAGAAAAAATGGCAAAGAAACCTGCACTAATCTTGACAACATGAGGGCAACATAAAACCGTTTGCACACTCGATGTGATTGCTCGTCTGAAAGAAAAGTGTTGTTGATCCCAAGTTGATTTTCAAACTTTCCACGTAACCTCTTCATACTATCTCTTAATCCGTTTGATTTGCGGATAGGTGCACCATGTGCCATGCGCATCAAAAATGGTTCTGCTACCCCAACTCGATAACCAACAGACTGCATTTCATTAAGCATGGAAGAAAACTTGACTTTTCATATCATCAGTACTTACAATTAAATACAACAACAATTACTGTTGAATTTAAATGGTTAAAATCATCTCTATCTGTTAAAATATTAAAGTAATTATCAATTAGGAAATATCCCAATTATAAAAAGAAACTGGACTATAATTATCACATTTTCTTTCCATTAATTTAAATCACAATTGCACTACAAGAAATCAAATATCTCTTTAGTGTGACTCAAGGAATCAGAAGTTTAAACTTGAAAACACATAAATGATATCAATTACTGTAGAAATCTGATTCTCCTACATTAGTGCAACTTGGTTTTCCAATTTATTTTGGGAATATTTCTCATTTATTCTTCTGATTTAGTCAACGATTTTGATTGCCAAGTTTTTAGGGATTTGTTTCTATTTTATAATAGAATAATTCTCCTTCCTTTTATTATTTTTTGTTTTTTGTTTCATGTAAGTTGTTTCCTAACAAGGAACTTCATCGTTCCTATTTATTTTGATGTACTCCTTCATTCTAAAGGATATAAGAAGAACAAAAGTGACAATTGCTCTTTAAGTTTTCTACATCGTATCAAAGCAAGCGTCCTGAACCATTAGACTATAGCGGTTATGGCCAGCAAGAGTGAAAACTCTGGTTCTATAGAGATATGGCGTGGGGAAAGCCACAAAAAGGTGATGCTCCAACAAACCCTTCAGAACAAGTCTACAACCTTTAGAACTAGTTTCCTAGCACAAAAAAGGTAATTTCCTAAACGCCTTAAGTGTTCAAAGGCGAAATACATAATCTTGGATTGTTGATTCAAGAGCATCAAACCACATGACCGGAGATGCATCCTTATTCAACACATATAGACCTTACTATGATAATTCTGCTATAAAAATTGCTAATGGCTCTCTCTCAAAGGTGGCAGGAATAGGTTCTATTGTAGTTGCAAAAGGCATAACACTCGACTCTATCCTCCATTTCCCTAAGTGAAGCTGTAACCTATTTTCGATCAGAAAGCTTACAAAGAATAAATGTTATGTCACTAAATTTTTTCCCAACTTGTGTGAATTTCAAGAATTGGGCTCAGGGAGAATTATTGATAGTGCTAGAATGTGTGCAGGGCTCTACCTTTTTCAAGATGATGCACTTGAGAGACCACAAAACTCTTGTACAACCTTAACCTCTAATACTAGTAAGGATGACCTTATCATGTTATGGCATTATAGACAAGGACATCCAAATATTTTGTACCTAAAAAGGCTATTTCCCTCATTGTTCAATCAAATCTCTTAAGATTTTCAGTGTCAAATTTATCAACTTTCCAAGCACACTCGAAATACCTATCCTAGCCTTTTCCTATAAATCATCTCAAACTTTCTCAATGATTCACAGTGACATTTGGGGACCATCAAGAGTTAACAATATCATAGGTTCTAAGTGGTTTGTTACATTTATCGATGATCATACTCAACTCACTTGGGTATTCCTTATGAAAGAAAAATCTGAGGTTGGCCAAATCTTTCAAAACTTCAATAGCATGGTACAAACCCAATTCCAAGCCAAAATCCAAGTCCTAAAAGCTAACAATGGGAAGGGATACTTCAACTCTATTCTCTGTCCTTACCTCACCAATCATGGCATTATCCATCAAAGCTCTTGCATTGACACTCCACAGCAAAATGGGGTTGCCAAACACAAAAACAGACATTTGATAGAAGTGACCAAATCCATTTTATTGACTTCCAATGTGCCTAAACATTTTTAGGGAAAAGCTGTCCTCACTGCAACTTATTTGGTTAACCAAATGCCTTCTCGAGTTCTTGGTTTTAAAACACCTTGTCAAACTCTCCTCACTTCCTACCCACAAACTCGGTTGATCTCTTCTAGTCACATCAAACTCTTTGGCTGCCTTGCCTTTGTTCATATTAGCCAACAAATCCACAGCAAGCTGGATCCTAAAGCCTTAAAATGCATCTTCCTTGGTTATTCCCCAAACCAAAAGGGCTATAGGTGTTACTCACCAATCACAAAAAAATTCTATAACTCTATGGATGTCACCTTCTTTGAGACTCTTCCATACTACAGCAAGAATGATATTCAGGGGGGGAATACCGCTCAGGAATATCAATTCTTAGCTGTTGACTTACCAATTTCCCAACCAGCCCCTCCAATTTCTCAACCAGATTCCCAACCAACCCCTTCAAAACTAGATTCTCAATCAGCCCATTCAAAATCAGATTCTCAACCAGTCCCTTCAAAACCAGATTCTCTACATACCCAACTTATCCACCATGCAGATTCCAAAACCCAACCTGTTCAGACAACTCTGGACTCTTCAAACCCTAAGGTTATGCAAGAAAAAACAAAAGAACTAACAATCTACTCAAGGAAGCAAAAAACACAAGAAGAAGTGGACAACTGTACACAGCCAACCATTACAAATCAACCTGATCCAAGTCTCCAAGAACCTGAAACTAACATAGTTAATGTCCCTATTGAATTTGAAACTAAAACTTGTGAGCTAGCTGGTGACCTTGACATTCCTATTGCATTAAGAAAAGGGGTGAGATCATGCACCCGGTACCCTATCTGCAAGTACATCTCATATGAAAGGTTAAATCCAAACTTTCGAGCCTTTACTACTAACCTTAACAATGTGCAAATTCCAAAAAATATTCAGGAAGCTCTCAATGAACCAAATTGAAAGGCAACAGTTCTTGAAGAAATCAAGGCACTAGAGAAGAATGGGACATGGGAAATTTCATATTTGCCCAAAGGGAAAAACCCAGTTGGATGTAAGTGGATCTTCAAAATAATTCACAATGCAGATTGAAGTACAAACAGGTTCAAAGCTAGACTTGTTGCAAAGGGGTTCACTCAATCCTATGGGATAGACTATGAGGAGACATTTGCTCCGATAGCCAAACTCAATTCAATCAAAGTTCTATTGTCACTAGCAGCAAACTTGGATTGGCCTCTCCACCAACTTGACATCAAGAATGCATTCTTAAATGGTAACTAGGAGGAAGATGTCTACATGGAAATTCCCCCTGGTTTCGAAAGGCAAGATAACATGGGCAAAGTGTGCAAACTCCGGAAATCTTTGTATGGACTTAAACAATCCCCTCGGGCTTGGTTGAACAGTTGACCACAGCAGTGAAGTGGTATGGATTCCTTCAATGTCAATCTGACCATACTACGTTTGTTAAGTTCACTAATGAAGGAAAAAAAGTCATTCTTATTGTTTATGTGGATGATATCATAATCATCGGAGACCACAAGGAAGGAATAGATGATTTGAAGAAACTCCTTGCAAAGGAGTTTAAAGGACTTGGGGTTCCTTAAATATTTCCTTGGGATGGAAGTGGCTCAATCTAAGAATGGAATATCAATGTGTCAGCATTAGTATGTACTTGATCTACTAAAAAAAACTGGCATGATTGGAAGCAAACCTACCGATATACCCATGGGCTCAACTAATAAAATTAGAAGTGAAGATGGAAGCTCTCTCACAGACAAAGGGCGATACCAAAGATTAGTTGGGAAGCTTATATACCACTCCCACACACGACCTGATATCAGGTTTGCAATAGGGATGGTGAGTTGATACATGAATAATCTAACCAAGGAGCACCTCAAGGCTGTTCATCACATCCTACAGTACTTAAAGATGAGTCCCAGTGAAATTCTATACTTTAAGAAGTTAATGGACAAGGCAGTCGAGGTGTACACAGATGCTAACTAGGCTGGATCAATAATAGATATAAGGTCCACTACTAAATATTGCACTTATGTTTAGGGCAATTTGATCACTTGGAGAAGTAAAAAGCAAGCTGTTGTAGCTAGGAGCAATGGTGAAGCTGAGTTTAGAGCAATGTCCCATGGTATTTGTGAAGGAATTTGGCTAATGAGGTTACTTGGAGAATAAAAAGTTCAGACTGTGACATCTATGACATTGTTTTGTGACAATAAGGCTACTATAAGTATTGCCAAAAATCCTGTTTATGATGATAGGACCAAGCACATAGAGCTGGACCAACATTTCATAAAGGAAAAGATAGAAAATGGGTCGGTCAAACTGACCTATATCCCTACAAGTTCTCAAATTGCAGATATTCTGACTAAAACTCTTCCTAGAAACATCTTTGACGGATTGATATCCAAGCTGGGTATGATTAACATTCATAACCCAACTTGAAGGGACTGTAGAAATATGATTCTCCTACATTAGTGCAGCTTGGTTTTCTAATTTATTTTGAGAATATTTCTCATTTATTCTTCTGATTTAGTTGGCGATTCTCATTGCCAAGTTTTTAAGGATTTGTTTCTATTTTGTAATAGAATAATTCTCCTTCCTTTTATTATTTTTGTTTTATGTTTCATGTAAGTTGTTTCCTAATAAGGAACTTCATCGTTCCTATTTATTTTGATGTACTCCTTCATTCTAAAGGATATAAGAAGAACAAAAGTGACAACTGTTCATTAAGTTTTCTACAATTACAGATGAGCCCACCCAGTCCATGTAATACTGATCATCACTAAAAAGGAGAGCAACAGAGAACCAGGTTCAAGTTTGAGTGTAAAAATAGGGCTTGCCCATAGTAACACTAAAATTTACTGTTCCAATGCACCCAAAAGAATCAAAATTTTAGACAAGAAGCAAACGTCACCTGTTCAAGAGCAGACAATTCCATGAACCGTTCATAATACAATTCCCAATCTGGCTCAACTTCAACGTTGATTGGTGTTACTAGATAAACTAAATGTAAATCAGATGCAAGCACAAAGCCTTCTCTGGCCCTTGAAAGATCATCCAGAACAATCTGTGAGATAAGTCAAATAATTATACTTGATGTCAACACCACAAATTTTATTCCTACTACCAGGGATCTGATCGACATGTAAAATTCTGATAAAAAAGAAAGAATGCTGAAAACTGCAGGACCATCAAAATCTAATTTGAAATTAAACAATATAAAGAATACAAACTTTACCAGTGACTCCTCTGGGCAAAGAGAACTGCCAAAAGCTGCACGTCCAAGGGGAGTAGTACCATATAACTTGGTCTCATCATTCCATTCAAGAAATTTTTTGTGACACAGCCACCTAAGGGAATCCTGAGCAGATTTCACCACATCTTGAAATGGTTTTGTAGAATTGAGAAGAGTACACCTAACATAGCGGTTAATATCAGAGGCAGTTTGAACCATTCCACCAGCCACAACTTCTAGAATTGCATGAGTCATTCCATTCTTATCTTCAGATAAACAAGATTGCAGTGGTGGGCAACTTTCATTAAGAAGTCCTTTAATTCTTTTGATCTCTTCTGGCTTGCAAATAAGAACCTGTTTATATGAAAACAGTAGAAAGGAAAAAAAATAATTAATGAAAAGCAAAAGAGAATAAAAACTGTTTCAAATATAACGAATATAAACAAAAGCAAATGGCTATAACAATTGGAGTCAAAGCAATCACTGTATAGGCCCAGAATAAAATAAATGAGACGACAAAAACAGATATTCATAAAATTATTGAACCTACACTTTCTCCTTTTGTATCTATACCAGTTCGACCAGCCCGACCAGCCATCTGTTTGTATCTAGTCCCATCAATAAAATCACGGCCAATCCGGGGTTGTCGAAAAATGACTCTGCGAGCAGGTAGGTTGACACCAGCAGCTAAGGTAGATGTGGCAGTTAAGACACGAACAAACCCTCTACGATAGCAGGTTTCAATAATCTCTCTTTCCTCAACCTTTACAAAGATAAAAAGACACTTTGACCATTAAAAATAATAGAGCTTACAAGATTGGACAATCAATAAGAAGCTAACAAGTATACATTATTGTAATTTGTACAGGATAATAAAGGATACAGAAAACAAGCAAAGTTGATACTAGAACAATAAAATACAAAAGATAAGAGTGGAAGAAGTACAGTGAGGCCAGCATGGTGATATGCAACACCAGAAGGAAGATTTTCTTCCAATATTGGATCCAACCCAGCAGGAGACCTTCGCAAGGCATTGATTGCAGAAGTAATATCAACAAACTCACTGTTATCACCATTGACATTGACAGAAAATTTCTTGAGAAATTTTGACACATGTGTTGCAGTTGATTCACATCCTTTCCGAGTAGAACAAAATATCAACACTGAATGACCCTCTTGAACAACCTAAAGTACATTCCAAAAATTCAAAATTCTCAAACACTCAACAAAATAGTACTAAGCTAGAGCTTTCCTGAAAAATAAAGTTTGAAAATTTTAATAGAACAAAATATACAAGATTCCCAACCTCATTGCACAGTTCGACAATATGATCAGGATCTTTACCACCAAGGTCAACCGCCTTCGGAATTGTTCTAACAATGTCCATATTCTTGTCATAAATGGTATTGCCAACTTTAATAAACTCCTCCAATGGAACCGGTCTAAAATCTGTCTGGTACAATGCTGCCTAAATGTGGAGTTGTAACAAACAAATGACAAATCATTAACCACAAAAGAAAGCACAAATAATATAGCGTAGCATCAAAATTTCTCTAATGACCCTTCAAGGGAAAATATTTCTTGAGCTTGAATTCTTTTAAAGCACTATGTTTCTTAATCTCTATTATTCACTAACAAAAACTTGACAAGATAAAATTCTAAATTATTTAAAACAAAATCCATTCTATTGGATCATCCTCGAGAAACTATTAAAAAGCCAAAAATATTAATCTAATAAGTGCATTTGACTGATTAAGCAGTCTGCAGATATTCCTAATAGCTTTATAGAATACATAGTATTCTTCCCATATTATCAAAAAATAATGAATTTATTGTGAAGCACAAACAATCCTTAAGTCTAAAATCAGTAGATTTTAATGTGTGTGTGTGAGTGTGTGCATGCGTATGTGTGTCAGTGAAAGAAAATTGCTTTACTGCATCAATCTAATTCCACATCATGACTAATAAGCTTAGAGCATAAAATAAACCTCTAGGAAAAAAATTCTAATGAAAGGATAACTTTTATATTTAAATACATCAACATGTTAAAACCAAGTAATGTCATATATACATCCACAAACCATCAGTTTCACAGCAGTATAGACAATTGCCATGTAGACATCAATATCAAGCAAAAAAAACATTCATGAGATCAAAGACATTTAACGAGAAGCAAAAAGGAGAGAGAGACAGAAAAATAAGGAAAAAATTGATACTTTGTATATCCCACTTACTTGCAGCCAGTCAGCAACGGCTTCCACATTTGGCATTGTTGCACTCATCCCTACAATTTGTAAACCATGACCTGGATCAGCCTTACTGCTACTGGAACCTGAACTTTCTCCACTAATTGATTCTGACATGCCTAAACCAGCTGCATAACGAAGCTTTGTCAACAGAAGTTCCAGAAGATAACCCCTACTCTGATCTCCAACCTGTCACAAATCATAGACATGGGAACTATCAACATTAGTTGATCTTAAATGTAAAAGACTGAAGGGAGATTAAGGGCAATTAGGAAATGATAAGTGGAAGAACAAAGGTGTACTATAACAAGTAATGACAGCAAAAATATGTCAGAAAATACCATGTGCAGTTCATCTATCACAATAATTCCAATTTCTGGCAGACGACCCTCTTCCAGCAATCTGTTAATTAAAGAGTTTGCCTTCTCTATTGTACAAACAGCTACAGAAGTATCTTTAGGAAGCGTTCCACCACCCTGATTTCCATAATAACTACGAACTTGTCTGCCAAGTGGTTCAAGAAGGACCTCCAGATGTTCTGCCTGCAGTATGTTTAGGTAATAAGTACAATGAATTGCCCAAGAAGACTTAAATTTGTACCAGCTAACATTTGGTGGAAAAGAACAAACAACCTTTTCTGCACAGATTGAAACATAAGGAAGCACAAGTAATGCCACTTTTCCAGTTAATATCACCCGCCGCAACATCAAAATTTCTGCAACAAAGCTTTTACCAGCACTGTGGCAGAAAGAACAAGATTAAGCATATATAATGCAAGACAAGTATCAAGAGCCAAGCAAAATCTATACAACTTTCCCTATCAGTGCAACAGGTAATGTTGCTAAATATCAGGCAAAGAGAGGACTGAGAACAATAAAGATTCACAGCCACAGAAAATGACCATGACAAAACTTATGCTTAGTTTTAACTGCTTATAAAGTACCTTGTAGATGCACAATATACAAGATTTCTTCTCTGCAATACACCATCTACCTGAAGGCAGTCAACCTGGAAAGGAGAGGCTTTACTATCATGCTTTAAGTGAAGCAAATAAAATATTTAAACACAAGATACAAAATGCAAAAAAGATATCAATGTTTGAAGGTACTATCAATTTAATCCACTTGAATAAACAAGACAAGCGTGTGTAACATAACACTAATGGATTGACTTTAACACAAAACCAAAAGACAACAATAGAAGTACATAAGGAACAGAGACTAGTAGCAGAAGTAAACAATAACAGATATAAACACATGTGCACATATCTAGGTAGCATCACTAAGGCTGTAAGTACACAAGGGATATTAACGCCTTAGCATTGCTTCTGATGAAATATAAAGTTGCAAACTATCAGTGATAAAAAGTAAGCCTCTTTATGTAGAAGATGAAAATTTCTTAGTTATAAGATAGAAGAAAGATAATTTTGCACTGAAAAAACAGCAGAATAAACAAACATGAAAAAGCCATCATTTCTCAATGTAGAGGAGTCAAGTATGGCCTATGAAACCATTTACACTTGAAATCTGTACAAATGAGAGAGAGGGTGATTAGCACTTGGCCACTGCCACCTTAAAAGAAATCTATTACAAGGAAAACTCAAGCACCTGTTAATCACACGAAAATCCAAATACAATCTCAATAAGAGTACAAAAGGACTAGTTATATTATCTAAGTGAGCATGTCTATAAGAATGATTGTCAAAAAATTTGCAACTATAATTACAATTCAAAATCCAAAAAGAGACCTAGCAAGGTTTACTTTAGAACCAAAAATCAAAACCCTAATAAGAAGTGCTAAAAGTATCCTGTAAAAAAAGATACCATGATAATGCTGAACCAACCTGTCCCATTTGATCCCTAGATTCTTTCTAGGAAAATACCAGGATGGGGGAGGGCGAGAAAAGCAATTAGGAATCATGCAAATGTTTATATGTACCTGCCATGGATATAGTTCTGCAATTCCTCTCTTTTTATATATTTCACATATTTCTAAAGGAAGCCACCTGCTGAGACTTAACTGGTCTTTAAGTACCACAGAACTTAATGGAGTAGTTGTTTCACTGCATTCATCATCACTACTTGACTTCTTCACTTCATTAGCTGGTGACGTGGAAATTATGCTATCATTAACTTGACTTGACAAACTCACTTCCATTTTGGATACCACATGAACTGAAGCCCTTTCCAACTTTTCTCCTTGCACCTCTTCATTTGTCTTTAGTTCATCACAATCTATCAGTGTATTAACAGTTGATGGACCTTTATGATTGACAACACAGCATCCAGTTACTTCATTGTCCCTCTGTATAATGTAAGGGATGCTTCCATCCAAATTTTTCTCCTCAAATGAGAAGTCAAGATGCTTGACAGGCAGCAGGGACACTTCTTTGTCTATATCTTTCTTCTGATTCATTGCTGAATCCCAAGAAGCACGAATTCCCTTAAGTTTGACTCTGCTCTCACATTCATCTGGAATTTCCTTTGTCTTGTTGCCAACATTTTTATTTCCTAAACTTTCTGTATTCTTTACTTCATATTGGCTCTTCGGATTATTAGTTTCTTCAGCAACTTGAGCAGATAGTATATCACTTTCAAAAAACAAACCATCAGCCATTTCAATCGCTTCATTCCAGAATGCTTCCCCTGGAGAAAACATGGAGCTTCCTCGCATTGACTGTGGTGTCCTATGAGCACATGCCTTAACAATCGATGAACCAGGTGTACTGCATTCAATTCTATTTAGGACAGATTTGGTTGCTGCAGTGCACTTTCTTAAGCTTGCTTGAAGCTCAATGAGATTGCTAGCAGTGTTTACCTTAACAAACAAAAATTAGTCAAACAAAAGTCAGGAGAATTTCAATCATCAAAACTAACACAGAGTGGTTACTTACTTCTTGTGAAGGGTTCCAAGGGAACTCTCCAGCTTCATATTCAAGATTTTTCTTGTTAGAACAAACAGTTACAACTTCTGTTTGTAACTGATGGGATAGAAGATGCCTTTTCTTGAATCTTTTATCCTCCTCACTCATCATAGATGGACCACTATGTCTCCTTTGGTCATTCACCTTCATCTCTGACAGTGAATTGACGTGTGGTTGAACTTCACTGCATATGAAGACGATTAGAAATAACAATAAAATGTTTCTTTCTTTAGCAAAGTTGAAGAAAAGGCACAATTTAAATACTGGAAAATGCTAAAAAACACCATGGCAGTTCTTGGTTATAAACAAGATACAACAGCATTACCTACAATACAAAGACAAAAAATCAGTAGCAAACTGTTTTAGTTCTGAATTTTCACTAACATGAAGAGCACTCTCAGCAGGATCTCCAAAGGCAACATTTCCTTCCTCAGACGAACCAAGAGACTTTCCCTTACGAGTCACTTCAAATTCCTCAGAACTTTGAGACTTCGGTTCTTTCAATAACAAAGACTGCTCTTTTTCGTCTTTGGAAGATATATCAATTTCCGATGCCAAGTTCCTTTTAACAGGATCCTTCCCTCGAGTCATGCATGAAGGGTCCATGATTTCATTATCTTGTGAAGCCTTTAGGTAATTGTCCAAAGTGCCTTTGGCACTAGGAGAACCTTCCACCGTTGTTTTTGCATTCTTTTCAAATCTCCCAGTCTTCAAACCAGGTGATTGGGGTTTCCTCTTCTTCGAAGCAAAAAACTGCATAATCAATAAGACAAAAGCAAAGATCATTTCAAGCCTTTCTATTCTTTGTAAACTTTTCCGTTGGGGTTTTCTTGGGAATATCAATTTCCAATTCTTCCTCGTTTCGAATAAAAAAAGTAACCGAAAAAAGAAATTTAGCCAAAAAAAAAGAACAAGAAAAGAGAGAATCCTATTTTAAAATCAAAATAGAATTTGATATTCTAGAGTAAAATGAAATTATATTGAGGGAGAAAATTAGAGTTTTGAAAAAAAAAAAAAAGATAGGATTTAGGATAAACCTGATCGATGCGTGCTCGAGATGTACCAAACGCCATTATCGGAGATAGAAAAGGTGGACGACGATCTGCAGAAACTGATCTTTCTTTCTGCTCTTAGGAGTCTGAAAAGCGAAGTTGTAGAGATGTTTGAATGATGGAAGTGAGCGGCAAGAAAAACCGAGAGCGAGCTGTTCCAATGCTTGATACTCTTGATGGTGCGATTCAAATATAATAGAAGGTATTTGCAATTGTGTCCTTCGTCTTTACAGTATTTAGCTTTTTCATCTTTCCACCTCCACCACTGAAAAGAAAACCCTGGGCTCGAAAATTAGGTTTAGCCTAACGGCAAAATGGCTGGGTTTATGATGATTTATGCTGGCACATGGCTTGAAAGTAGAATGGCATTTGGTTGAAGTTAGGCACAACTAACGGGGTTAAAGGTAATTTTATTATTCTACTGTAGGTGAAGGTTAAATTTTGTCATTTGCTATATTGATGCCCGCGTTTTTTATTTTTTTATAAGTATTTATATTGAAATAATTTTAAAATATAATTTTAAATTAAGAATATGAAGCATATGACCTATATTTCTTTTCATTACATTATCCATTATAATAAAAAAATTATGTAATGGTACATCATATATAATTATGAGCTCCACATAAATTTTTTATGAACTTCATATAATTTTGAATTTTATTATTTAATTTTATTATTATAATTGTATATGAAATATATCTTTAAAAATAAGAATCCACTTATGTTAGTATAAGTCTTAAATTTTTTTAATTATTGGATCAAAACTATATTCATGACTAATTCAGATTAAAAAAATGTTTTTAATATTAATCATTTTGATCCAAAAATTTAAAAAATGTAAAATTTACAATAATATAAGTAAATCACTCTTTTTAAATTAAAGTATATTAAATAATGATTATTCATTTACATAATTTTACTTTTTTGTATTTTTAATATATATAGCTATTAATATAATCATATTTTATTAATTAAGAAATTAATTATTTACAAATTATGTAATACAAACGCATTGGCTTGAAAATAGGCATTGGCTTGAAATTAAATGTCAATTATTATTATTAAATTTTCATTTAAATTTTTTCATCATTTGAAATTTTATCCTTGGAATAATTACCGGTTGCTTTCAAAATTTTATAAAAAAAATTTACATGATAAAATAAAGTTTGAAAATTATTTATTTTTTACTAACCTATAAGTGCGGTATTCTTATTTTTTATATTATTAATATATATATTAATTTAGAAATCTAAACGAATAAATAACTAAATAAGCAAAAAATAAAACAAATTAAATAATAATAATAATAATGAAAAAAAAGCAAAATTAATACAACCGGGTCGAGTTGTATATTGGATCAACATATGGATTTGCTTAGCGAGTCAAATGATCTAGTTCTAAAATTCTCAAAATGATATCATTTTTTTTAAAATCATTTTTTTCAATTTTCCCTTATTCCCTTTATCTCTCTTCCTTCTCTCTAGAATAGGATAATTTCAGGCCAAAAACTTCAAACCCTTTTCATAATACAATGATATTTTCCAAATTTTGGTAGTTATCCATCATTGTTGCCATCATTTATTATCGATGGTCGTCATCGCCAGTGTCAAAAAATAAAAAAAATGTTTTGGAACCCTTACAATCTCCTTTTTTCCTTTTTCACCCTTAGACCTTTTAAAAAAATTCTTAACTAATCCTAGATCTAACCTTTAAGCTGTAACTTAAAACTTTAAAAAAAAAAAAATAATTCCACCGTCGAAAATAACCTCATTTTAAGTATAAGTTTCCTTTCTTTTGGCCTTCCTTTTTCTTAATTTTTAAGCTTTGATATATTAAATCACCAAATAATTTATAGCACCCAAAGCCCTAACACACTGCCAAAAGTTTTGCTATGTTTTTTCTTTTTATTAAAAGTAAATTGGTCATTTCATGTTATAAGACATGTATTAGTCATTAATCTCAAAACCAAAGTTAAAATGGCCATTTTAAAAATTATAATAAATGACAGATGTCAACTTTTAATCTCTTTTAAGATTCTTTTAATAGATAAATAGAGTTTTTTTTCATATTTTTTAATTTTTTTAGTGTTGTTAAGCTATAAAAAATTAAATCAAAAATAAAAAAATGACACTTGGCAATATGAAATCTCTTAGGGGATTATTTTCATATATATTAGGGTGGGAGCCCGACTTTACTCAAATTTTTTAAGTTCTTTTTGGTTTATAGTACAAAATCTTTGAAGAGATAATAAACAAATTTGGTTGTTGGATTGAGTTAAAATGTGAAATCTCTTGTATTGTACAAAGTAGAAATGATATGAGATTGTAATAAAATAAAGTTGAATTCAATTATAGGTAAAATAGAGAAAGCCATGTAAAAGTAGCTAAGAAACAAAATAATAAACCAAACAAAGAGTTCATGCGCATGATGTTTATAGTGTAATGAAACAGAGTGCATCAACACATCCAAATGGATTTACGGTGCAATGAAACAAAGTAAGTTGAAATCATGCAACCAAATTTAGCATTAACAAAAAAGGAACATTTTGCTAGGACTATAATACAACAATAATGTTTGATATGAATTAAAATAAGAAGATGCATATGTTTTTTGCTATCCTAATATAGAGAAAAAAAGTCGAATATAAATTCATCACTCACATATGTCAACCAAAGAAAAAAGAATCGATAGCCAATAGACAAATTAAAGCTCACCATTAAATCTTGTGCAACCATCATTACGCACACTAAGTTCATTAACAATGCTTTTAGAACACAAATTAAAAATATTCACATCCATGCCTAAACCAAAAATAACTCTAGAATAACTCATCAAACTCTAACTATTGCATCCTTATTTTCGCCATTTGAGTAATTAAAGCATTAACAATAACAGACGTAAGAACATTTTTAAATTGGACATATGAGGCATTTTGCTTTCATTTGTTACCTTAATAGATAAGGTATACTTGAAACAATATAGTAATGGCTGGCTACATTGCATTTTGTGTTCTGTTTAAACAACCAGTAGCAAAAGAGAAAAGTAAGTTTTTTGTTAAGGTTCCATTAGCTATTAGGTTCTATTGTTAGAATGTGCTACTGAGGCATATTAAGAAAAATTCTTAAACCTTTCAAAGTGAAGATTCCATGAGATGAAACCATGGAGTTCAACCCAAAACCATAAAAAAAAAAACCATCAAGTCATCATACAAACTATCTTTTAACAAATATTTCCTAAAATCTGCTTTTCGTTTATCAAATCAATTTAACTTATAGGTAAAAAACACGTCTTATTTAAACCAATAATAATACTAAATCCAATAAAAATTACTTTGTTCTCCGCACTCCTAATTCTAGTGACACATTTCTCCAGTTAAAAAAAAAACCTAGATATGCCTAATGAGTTTTATATGATTATGATGGAGCATTTAACATTTCCATATAATATATGTTGCACTTCATAATAAACCTAGAAAGCTTCAAGATAGAAAATTGTTTTAATATCCTTCCTCTTAGTTGCCATTTTTCTATCATGTAGAACTATCCAAGTTACATTATATGTCAACAATAGATATTTTGACATAGAGTTTGAAACATGATTAAAGCAACTTAATTGAAACCTTGTTCTTATGGCTCAAACTACTTAAACTTTTAATGCAATTTTAGTGAAGCTACTCATTTGAAAGTGTTAAGATGCACCAACCAAACTAACATCTTTGAAAATTACAAATTCAACACATGTATAAAAAACAATAATATTGGAACAAAGCATAATATTGATTTCAAATACTTGATATGTTCTTACAACTAGGCATTAAACTGTTTGTAGTTTTAAATAATCATCCTAAAGAGGCTCTGTTAGAAGTTAAAAGAAAATTGCATTATACAAACAGAGACACTTATTGGTACTAAAACTAACATGCAATCCCTCCAAAATATAACCAAAACAAATATTACAAAAATAACATTCAATGAAGCAAAATTTTATTCAAACTATTATCCCAACGACCTAAACAAAATAAAAGACTAAACTTTTCACTCACTTTGAACCTAATCAGGAAAAAATCTTCAACAACTCCTAAAAAAAAAAATTCAAACTATCATTATAGAAACCAATCTTCAACAATACAACCTTTAAACCATTTCAAACCAAAATAAAATAACATGCAAATATCAAAATACTAACAATAAATCAAACATAAACATAACTGAAAAAACACAAAAAACTTAGAAATGTACAAACTCAGATCAAACTAACATACAACTTAAAAAAGAAGACAATTTAAACAAATACTATATTGTTTATAGAAATTACAATTAAATCGTTACAGTGATGTTACAAATAATATATTAATAAAATAATATTTTTGTTATATAAATATTATATTAATAAATATTATTTATTTATTACATATATAATATTCTATTAATAAATAAATAAATAATATTCTACTAATAATAATATATTATATTAATAATACAATAATATTTATTTATTAATATAATATTATTTAGTAATATAAAGATATTAAATATTAATAATATATTATTAATAAAAATAGCTATTAATATATTATTTATATCATATTAATATAATATATTCTTTATAATATTTATTAATATATTATTTATTATTAATTTTATATTTTATTAATAATATATTATATTGAATAAGTTATCTATTTATAATTACATTATATTTACTTAATTATTATTAACATAATATAAGATATTAATATATATTTAATTAAAATAATATTATGTTATTAATATAACACTTATAAATAATATATTAAAAATAATATATTAATATAGTTATATTATTCATAACAAATGGAGTCTTAAAACTTTAACCATTTTCTATTACATGTTTTTTTTTTCACATTTATAAAACAATAATATTTTATCCAAACATGTTTTCAAATTCAATAAATTGAAAATAAAACAAAATAAAATTTTCAAAAACATAAAACTAAAAAACACAACAATACTAAATGACCCTTTAGTTTTCTGTTTGGATCTCTCAACTTCTATTCTTTTCATTATCTTTCCTTTTTAGCTTATCTCCATACCTCATTTTTTTTTTTTAAACAACTTGCCCCTTTTGCTTTCCATAAAACCTTATACTCTTTTTTTTATGAGTTAAATACATATTTGGCTCTATAAATTTTATAATTTTGATCATATTGGTACCTAAAAAAGTTTTTTGCGATACTAGTACCTAAACTTTCAAATTTTTATCACATTAATACCTCTGACTAACGTCGTTAGTCAACTTTGCTAACGTAACATAAACATCCAATAAGCTATTAATACATGTTAAAAAGTCTAGTCATCGTCCACATCATCATTACCATGCCATACCACATCATGTCATGTCAAGCCTATGTCATTTTTTAAAAAAAATTTATAAAAAATTCTAAAAAAATCCAAGAAATTTAAAAAAATTCTAAAAACTTTTACAAATTATAAATAATTTTAAAAATTTTCAAAAGTTCTAAAAAGAATCCTAAAACATTAAAAAAAATTTACATAATTATAAAAATTTTTTAATTTTCCAAAACTATAAAATAACTTTTCAAAAAAATTTAAAATGCAAAAAACAATTTAAATTTTCTAAAAAATCTTTAAAAAATAATGAAAATTTTTAAAAATTCTAAAATAATTTCAAAAAACTTTTAGAAACTTCAAAAAAAATTAAAAGATTCTAAAAAAGTTTAATTAAAAAACTTTTAACAATTTTTTAAAAATTAAAATATAAAAATTAAAGAATCAAAAAAATCAAAAAAATTTTAAAAATTTTGAAAAACTTTTAAAATTTTAAAAATAAAAAATTTAAAAAAATCTAGAAGATTCTAGAAAATTTTAAAAAAATTCAAAAAGAATTAAGGAAAATTAAAAAATTTTAAAAAACTTCCAAATTTGAAAAAAAAATAAATATTTAAAAGAATAAAAAATGATGGCTTTAAAAAAATTTAAAAATTTGTTACAAAAACTTAAAAAATAAACAAAATCAAACATCAAAATTTTTTTAAAAAATATATATTAATTTTTAAAAATATTTTTCAAAATTTTAATATATTTTTCTATCTTACAATTTCAATTTTTTATATAATTTTTAATTTTTAAATTTTTTTGACATTTTATTGATTTTATTAAATTTTAATTTTTTTTTATTTTTTTATATTTTTTTAATTTTAAAGAATGTTTCAAAATTTTGAATTTATTTATTTCTTAAATATTTTTAAAATTTTTAGATTTTTTTTCTTATTTTTAGTTTCTTAAGTTTTTGTATCTTTTTAAACTTTAAGAAAATCTAATTTTTATAAATTTTAAATTTTTTTATTTTTTAAAAATTTTCATAATTTTCATAATTTTAAAAATTTTCCAAATTATAATAATTTTTATAATTTATAAAAATATTTCATTATTTTTATTTTTATAAATTTAAAATTTATTATAATTTTTTCAAAAATTTTACAATTATTTAGAATTTTTTGGAGAAATTTAAAAAATATTTTGCAAATTAAAAAAATGTTTTAAAATTTTTTTTGAATTTTTTAAAATTTTTAAAATTAATATTTTTATAAATTTTAAAATGTTCAATAATATTTTTAAAGTAATTTAAATTTTGAAAATTTTTAAAAAATTTAGAATTTTTTATTGAATTTTTAATATTTTTAAGAATTTTTAAAATTTTTGAATGTTTGTAAAATTTTAAAATTTAGAAAAATTTTTTATAATTTCTTATAATTTTTTCTGAATTTTTCTTTTAAATATGATGTGAGCATGATATGGCATTAATAGGCATTAATAATGTGGAGCTGATTGAATTTTTTAGATATGTATCATCATCTTATTAGATATTTATGCTATATTAATAAAGTTGACTAACGGCATTAATAAGAGATACCAACATAATAACTTTGAAAATTCAAATACTAATGTGATAAAAAAAATTTTAGGTACTAAGTAGACAAATTTTACAAAGTTCAAGGGCCAAATATATATTTAACCTTTCTTTTATTTATTTTTTTGGCCAATATGTGACACATATCATTTCCTACTCCATGCATTGCCATATCTTTCATACAATACCAATGTCACATGATCTGAAAACCTATTAATATCCGGCACCTAAAAAATCCAACACCTATTAAGGCCTTAGCTTAAATCAACCTTACAACAAAGAAAACCTAAAAAATAAAAATAAAAATCAGAACATTAATGCACTTATCAAGTTCTCATCCAATATAAAGTTATTAAAAAAAAACAATTGTTAACTATAAGATTTTTAAGGGATCCTTTTTATTTATAGTAGTATTGATAGTATAAATAAATATATATTTTGATTTAATTAAATTTTATCATTATTGACAGCTTACAAATCATTAGGTGAGCAAGTGTTATTAAAAAAAATCAATTAATATCATATTTGGTCCAATATTTTAAGAAAATATTGAATATAATACTAAAAAAATAATATAAAAAATCTAATATATTACATGTGACACAAATGCCTAGTCACAAAATGAAAACTTTTGAATATGTATACATGGAAACCACGTGATGCATGATGTAGTGTGCACACACTTGAATTTTTTATATTTTAAAAATAAAATAATAAAATAATTTTATTCTTTTGAGAAATGAGAACTAGAAAATTTTTATAAAAATTCTTTTTTAAAAGAAAACATTTGAATTTCTTTTTTATTTTTTATCAAAATTTCATTGTTTGAAAATTTTAAAATTTGTGAAAAAGTAATTTTCAAAATTTTGAAAACTAACAAACATGTTAATAAATGGTTAAACCCAAAATGGTGAAATCATGATCGATTTTGGGTGAGGAGGAGGGCAATGGTGACAATGATGGTGAGGTTGAATGGGAGGTGAGGAAGTTGGGGAGATCAGTAAAAGGGAGAGAAGAGAAGCAAGGGTCATATAAGAGATTCAGTAGAATCGAAGTGGAGAATAGATTTTGAGGTAGAGATGGTGTTGCCTATGATGGATTTGAAGGTTGGTGCCTATTTCGATGAGGTCGAAAATGGTGGGATCGATTAAAGGTAGCTCCATTAAAAGGTTGAATTAGGAGGAGTAAGAAAGAAAAAGAAAGAAGTAAGAAAACAAAGAAAAATAAAATGAAATTTTGATTAAATAAAATATATTTTTAGAAGGTGAATATAATACTTTGGGTAAATAGCACAAGTAGTTTTTAAATTTTGAGTCAAATTTTATTTTGATCTTTAATTTTTTAAAAAATTTTAATTGAATCTCCAATTGCCTAAAATTATTCTATTTTGATCATTCTGTCATGTAATAGTCTATATTAATCGTAAATATTAGTTGGTATCACGTGAGTGGCACATAGATAGCGTAGTTAATATTTCACGTGATAGATGAATGAATCAAAATAGAATTTATCTTAAAGTTTAGGACTAAGGATGCTACTATTTCAATTTTTTTATATTTCAAATTTATTTTATAAAATATTCAATTACAAAATATATTTTTATATTTTTAATTATAATATATTTTATTGTTAAAATTTTTTTGTTTAATAAAAAATAGATTTTCAAAAATTAAAACTAAGTTAAAATTTTCAAAATCCTTATAAAAATTTCATATTATTTTTAAAAAATAAGTAAAAATTTTCATATTATTATATCTTTTAAAATATTAAGTAAAAATTTTCATATCACTTTAAAAAATTATTTATTAATCTATTCATAATATTTTTTCCATTGAAAATAATATACTATGAATCTGTTCTTTATTAAAATTTTATATATTTATAAAAAATTAAAAAAATAGATAACCAAACTGGCTCTTACTACCTTTGATCGGTTAAAGAGAAGAAATTGAGTTCTTAAAAATAGTAATTTTCTTTTATAGAAATATATAATTTTAATAAAATATATTTCAAATAGATTTTTTAAGTAGAAAATAGATTTATGAATAGATTAATAAATTTATTTTTTAAAATTATATGAATTTTTTTACTTAATATTTTAAAATGATACAAAATTTTTTTCTTTAATTTTTTTAAATGATATAGAATTTTAAAAAATATATTTTATTTTAAGTAAATTTTAAATTTTTAAAAAGTATTTTTTTACTTAAAATAATATTATACTAATAAATAATATCATAATAAAAATAAATATATATTTTAAATTATAATATTTTATAAAATATATATGAAATGTAGAAAATTAATTTTTTCTTAATTATTTATTTCCTTATTTCTTCTTTATAAAATATACTTTATAAAATATATTAGAAAAAGGAAAAGAAAAAGATATTGAATAGTTTAAGTAGAAAATAAATTTTTTGGATAGGAAATAATATTTCTAACATAATTTGTTAGTAAAACAATATTTTTTAATATAAAATAATTTTTTATTTTTAAAATGATATGAAATTTGTTCAAAAGATTTTATCTATTTCTATAAAAAAAATTAAAAAAATATTTAATTAATAAACTATATTATAAAAAAATAAAAAATTATTTTGAATTTAATATTTTATAAAATATATTTCAAAGTAAAAAAATTGATATTGTAGTATTATTGGTCCCTAAATGTTGAAAAACTTCTATTTTTGTCCTTTTAGCTATCACATGAGATATGAATTGACACCATTCATGTGACACTAGCTTGCATTCTCTGTCAATTTAGATGGTTTGATAAATAATAAGATCAAATTAGGACAACTTTGAGTAATTGAGGATCCAATTAAAATTTTTATAAATTAGAAACCAAAATAAAATTTGACTCAAGGTTTTAAAAACCTAATGTGCTATTAATTCTAATACTTTTTTTTTTAATTTTGACAAAATGAAGAGATAAAATTTACTTAAAAGTTGAATCTAAAATTTAAATTGGTTCATATAATTATTTTTAAAAGACGATATCCTACATATTTGAGATTTAAATTGTAACATTAGTAATCAGTGTCGAATCCACATAAATGCTTGAGAGGGCCATGGCCTCTCAAGAATATTTTTGAAAGTTAGTTAAGTGTATACTATGATATACTTTAGAGCCACGTAAAAACTTGAAAGGACCACAACCCCCAAGAATTTTGAAAGTTAATTAAGTGTATATCGTGATATGCATTAATTTTTCTCCCAAAATAAATGAAAGGCCCGCACAAAGTAATATTATTGTCTCCAATTTTTATTTGTAAAGTTTTAACTTATCAATTTTAAAATATTTTTAAAAGCATTATTTTTGTTTCAAGTTTACATAAAAATTTAAAATTTGTCTTCTTTAAAAAAAATAGTATAGTTGAATATATTTGTCAAGTGTGAAGAATTTTTTCTATAAAATAATTTATGCATAGTGTTAGTAAATAATGTAAATACTTAAATACTAAACAAATGACATTTAGTCAAAAAAATAACAAGATATATAAATTTTTAAGTAAAATATATAAAGTTTGCAAGTAAAAATAGTTTATACATCATTAAAACTAAGGCTAAAAATCAAAACTAATATTACAATTTAATTAAGAGCTTATTGAATATACTAGCTACATGTAATTTTTTAAAACTTTAGCAAATTACATGTCATTGTTCTAGCTATTCGGTTTTATTAGTAACTAAATTTTGATTTTGATTTTTTATAACTTTTATATCATAAGCTTCATAATTTTTCAAAAGATATATATATATATATAGTTAGTTTATATTATAAAAAAAAGTTAAAAAAACACTTGATATTAATTGAAAAAATGATTTTACTAGATAACATAAACGTTTTGGCCAAAAGGTAACATCAAATGATAAAATAAATTAACAATGACTACTAATTTCAATTGGTAAAAAAAAAAAAACAAATATCAGTAAGATCAATTGCTTAAAACAAATGTTTTGTACAAAAGTTTTGTTTTTATTTTACCTTGATATTAATTGAAAAATGTTTTAGTGTTTACATATTTTATTATAACATAATAATGTTTGAATTTTTTGGTCAAACATAATAATGTTTGTTTAATATCTTATTTTTTATGATTCTTATAATTCAATAAAATATAAATAGGAAGCTTTAATTTATTCTTTGTATTAAATAAGTTATTAATTTTAATTTTGTGATAATTTATTTACAAAAAAATTTATAATAATTTTTCATATGAAACATCACTAAGATAAAACTCTTATTATATGTTTCAAATTTATATCTATTCTATATGAAAATAATCCTTTGATGGGATCTTTGATAAAGACCTTTTTTTTTTTTAGAATGAAAGCAAAATGTTGTGTTTTACTTCAAGTTGAAATTAAAAAATAAAAAAAAAGGAAAAAGATTCTAGAGAAAGAAAATGAAGCTTAAAAAAAGGGGAAAGAAGGAAGCCAAAAGAAAGAAATAGAAAAAAAAATGTAAGACAAACAAAAAGGAAAAGAATAATCTAAAAAACTTAGAGATAAAGAGAAAAGAAATAAGAAAAATGAGAAGAGGAATCTAAAAAAAGAGAGAAGTCTAAAAAATAAAAGAAAGAGTGACACTAGAGTGTCAATACATTTTACAACTTGGACTAAGACTAAGAAGGACTTATCCAAAACAAAGATAGGCTTATTCTTGGTCCTAATCCATTAAACCAATGCAAACATAATGTAAGTTGAACTAGAGAGATTGTGTTCACATTAGTTGAAAAAGAAAGTATAAAGATGGATGAAATTATAGACAGATTCATGGATGAACCTAGACACTAGATTTAGGCATATTGTCAACGTGAAAATATTGTAATTTGCATTAGTTAATGGTAATTAATTATGTTCACATTACATATTATTGTGTTTACATGCAAATTTCATATTTTAAGCACCATTTTAGCAAGACCAGATTGAAGGTATCCATTAATTCAATAACCTAAAAATGAAGTCTTTAAAGTTTCCATACTTAAAGGGATGCTCTAAACCTAATTATTTTTTGTTATTGCTTGTACTATGAGACTATAGTTTGTTTACACAATCTTTTAGATTATTCTCAAATTTTGTATCTCTTAGGTAGATCTTCTAGAATGGTGAATTTTTATAATTTTGTATCATTGATTAGAGTTTTTAAGATAGTATTTTTATACTCCTTAATGTCTAATATTAGTGGCCAACTTCTATCTCTTTAATCCAATAATAATATTTAATCATTATTCACATTTATACAAGTTACCTTCTTAGTGAGAAGCTCAATGATTCCCAACGAAAGTACTCAACTTATGACAATTAGTTCTATACTATCTATAAAACTTTATTCCACTAGAGCCAATATCTCTTTGCTAAGCCGTTTATTTTATATTCTGATCATAAGGTGCTAAAGTTCCTTAATAGCCAACATAAGCTCAATCGAAGGTATGCAGCTTAGGTGGAGTTTCTTTAAACTTATAACTTCACCATCAAGCATAAATTTGGAACTCAAAATGTGGTGATAAATGCTTTGAACCGAAAACATTCTTATTGGGGACTATGATTTTTGAAGTTATTAGATTTGATATGATCAAAGGGTTCTATGAGGTAAACCCTTAGTTTGGCTGGATTTAGGAAGAATGTAAGTAAGGATTGCACAACCAATTTTTGTTGCATGATGGATATCTCTTTAAGGCTAACAGCCTTCGCATTCCTTCATATTATTTGAGACAAGCCTTAATCATTGAGGTTAATGATGGTGCATTAGGTGGATATTTTGGAAGGGACAAGGCATTACTCTTTTGCAAAACAAGTTTTATTGGCTGAGAATGAAAAGAAATTTAATGAAACACCTTGATCAATATAGAGTGTTGATTGCACTAAAATTTTAGTATTTTTATACTCATTTTTAGTGTAATTTGCTTATATTTTGGCTTGTTCCTTGAGAATTATGGCAAAAATACTCTTAAATGCACATTTTTCTTATGTGTAGGTAAAAATAAAGAAAATAAGAATTTAAAAAATTTTGGATACATTTTTTGAGGATTTTTTATGCAAATTGTGAAAATGGCCTAAACTAGTGTCATTGAGTTACATTGCTCATTGAAGGAGTTTTTTTTTTTTTTTTTCTTCTATAGCTTTTTTAGTTTATTTCTAGAATTTTTCTAGTGATTTTAATGATAAATTTATTCATTAAATAATTTGAGTTTTTTTGTAGCCAAATGAAAAGGGAAGTTGCAAAAATATGCACTAAAGAAAATGATGCACTAGTGACATGGAATGTAACATTCATTGGCATTAGAATTAAGCATCACATTTTGGCATTCAAAGGAATACTTCAAAAGGTGATGATATGACATATTGGAAAGCTTTCATTGGCTATAACATAGACTTTTTGAACAAAATGCATGAGGAAGGCTTGCAATTGAAGAAGAATAAAGAAGCCTACAAATAGCCATTTACTAAGTAAGGAAGCAAAGAGGAAAAAAGTCTTTAAAAGCTCACCTCATTGTAAATATTAAGGAGAGATTTTTTAAGGTTTCATTCATCATTCACCTATCTATAAATAAGAATGGAGCCAGCCATTTTAGGGATATTTTACTTAAGGATTTTTTTTTGTTTTTTAATTTCTACACTTTTTTTACTGCATTTTATTTTCTTGTTAACCAAACAGCCTTTAATCGTCATATTTTTCTATTGATTTTTATTATACTTTTACATTTTTTCAAGTATTTTCTTTATGATTTAGGCAATAAAATCGTATATTTGGTTGATTTTTAGCTCAAATCTTCAAGTTTTCTCGTTGATCTCAAATTTGTTTGTATTTTCGTACTTAACCAAGTTATAATGTTTTAAGTAAAGCTCAATCATTTCGTACTTATTTTTACTCCAAACTTTTTCATAGTTTTTTTAACACATTAGGCTTCAATATAATAAAAAATCAGCATCAAATTCATTCCCAATCAATACAGTTAATTCTTACAAAACTGAGGTTGAAATCTTAGAGGCAGTGAAAATCATATGTGCAATTCAAGTTAGAGCTTAGTTCTTCTCTCTTTTAGGTGATTTGTTTGCTCCTTTAAACCTTTAATCTCTTAGATTTACTTGTTATCTTACTTATTTTTATTTTATTGCAATTTATTTCATGTTTTTTACGGTTGTTTGGATTAATTTTGTTGATCATGTTCTGTTTTCTGCTTATTTGCACACTATTTGGATCCTTAGCTTGTTAAGCTATTGTTTTCCTATTTTACTATGAAATTTTTATTAGATTTTCTAGTAAACTTGTTGATTTAGTTTACCTTAGCTCAATTCAAGTTCACTCTCTCTAGAAAACTTTAGATCTAAATTTTTCACTATTGAATCAGTAGTTAATGAGCTAAAATTAGTTTGTATTTTGCATTTTTACCTATTTATTCTTGTAATTCCTTCCAATTTTTATTCTCCAATTTAGTTTCTTATATTGTTCCTTTAATGTACTATCAATTTTTAGTTTATATTCATTTGATTTTACATGAATTAAATTCAATTTTCTAATTTGAAATTCTAGTTTCTAGATTTTGCTATACTTTCAATTTTCACATTCTAGCTTAGATTTTGTAATTTTTTTATTGCTTGCATTTCAGATATGTTTTTACTTTCAATCATATTTAGTTCATTGCATTTCAATTTACCTACTATTTTTGCATTTTATTTTACTTTACTTAGTTTACATTTTGCAATTTAGTTTACATTTTGCAATTTTACATGAAACTATACTTGTGTTACATGCTTTGGTTGATTTTATTTTTTTAGTTAGTTTAATGCCATGTTTTTCTTTGTTTGATTAAGCCAACTTTAGATAGGTATGGGGATAATAGGTATTTAGCTTAGGAATTTCTTTAACTAATTTTTATAAGATGATATCTTAACCGAAAGGTTGTTATTATTACTTGTATGGCCCGTGCACTTACAGTTTTATCCAATCAAGTGTGCCATATTGTCAAGAGTAGTGGTCAAAACACTGGATTGTATACCCACTGCCTGTGCTAATGCTCCTTGGGAGGTTGTTAGTTTGGACTTTGTAATGGGACTATCGAGAACTTAAAGAAACAAGGACTATATTATGGTAGTTATGGATCGATTTTCAAAGATGGCACATTTTGTTTCTTGTACCAAAACTATAGATTTTTCTCATGTTTCTAATATATATTTTAAAAAAATTATGAGGTTTTATAAAGTTCTTAGATCTATGGTGTCTAATCGAGATTCCAAGTTTCTTAATCACTTTTGATGCACCATTTGGAGAAAGTTTAGCACTAATTTCAAATATAGTTCTTGTCATCATCCTCAAACAAATGGTAAAACGAAAGTGATCAATTGCAATTTAAGCAACCTTTTAAGAAGTTATGTAGGAAAAAACATTAAACAATGAGATCTTATTTTACCGTAAGTAGAGTTTACCTACAATTGCTTACCAAACCAAACCACTAATTATAGTTCTTTTTAGGTGGTGTATAATAAAAATCCAATAAGCCTTTTAGATTTAGTACATCTCCCTTTTAATCAACAATATAATAGATATATAGAAGAAATGGCCAAGGATATCAAACGATTGTATGAGTAAGTAAAAGCTAAGATTTTACAACAAAATGAGAAATATAAAAAGACAACAAACAAGCATCGAAGATATTTAGAGTTCAAAGAAGATGATTTGATGTGAATTCATTTACGCAAAGAGAGATTTCCACCAGAGAAATTTAGCAAGTTATAGTCTAAGGTAAATAATCCATTTAGAGTTCTCCAATGCATTAGGAAGAATGCTTATAAGATAGAGCTTTTCAACATTTATGGAGCATCTTCACCTTTAATGTTGCTGATTTGCCACTTTATCATGACGAGAAAACTAATTTAAACTTGAGAACAAGTTTGTTTTAACCAGGAAAGATTGACACCTGAGTGTCAATATATTTTACAACTTAGGCTAAGACTAAGAAGGATTTATCCAAAGCTAAGATAGGTTTATCTTTAGACCTAATCCATTAAACAAATTTAGAATAAAGTGGGTTGGACTAGAAAGATTATGTTCATACTAGTTGAAAAAAAAGTATAAAGATGGATAAGATTATGGATAAATTCATGGACGAACTTAGACACCAGATATTAGGCATATTTTAAATCTGAACAAGCTATAATTTGTATGAGTTAATGAGTAGCTAATTAAGTTTGTACTACAGATTATTGTGTTCACATGCAAATCATATATTTTAGGCACCATTTTAATAAGACAAGACTGAAGGCAATATCATTAATTTAGCAACTTGAAAAAAGGTTGTCTTTGAAGTTCTCATACTTTGAACGATGTTCCAAGCCTATTTATTTTTTGTTATTACTTGTACTATGATAGTAGAGTTTGTTTATCTTTAAGCAATCTTTTAGATTGTTCTCAAGTTCTATATCTCTTAAGTAGATCTTTTAGAGTAGTAAACTTTTATAGTTTTGTATCATTGATTAGAGTTTTTAGGGTAGTATTTTTATATCTCTTAGAAAGTGTTTGGTATGAGGTGATTTGTTTAAAAATCACGATGTCTACACTCAGTAATTACATCACATTGTTTGCTACTAATTTAAAAATTCTACGTGGCAATAATCTTAAATCACTAGGGTGATAAGATTACTGCCTTAGGTAGTAATTTGATTCCCAACTTAAAGGATGGAAAAGTTTTATCACTATAGGAAAATAATTTTCATTAGTATTTTTTGACTAATTTACCCTTACAAAAAAGATAATCAACATTACCCGAAGAAGCTAACCACTAAAAATTTAAAAAAAAATCAATTTTTTAATCATTGATTCTAAAAAGATTTTATGTTATAAATTTATATTGATTAGAAAAAGATAATGAATTTATTTAATAATTTGTTTAAAAATTATTTTTTTCCAAAATTAATTTATACTTTATAGTTTTATATTAAAAAATTAATTATTTTATAAATTGTTGATTTAATAAGTATTAAATATTTTACTTTTTTGCAAGATTATTTTGGATATTTTGTACTATATGATTTATTTTTTTATATCACACCAAATATAGTGGTTTGTAATATTGTATCAAATATGGTAATCTAACATCACTGATAGTCAAATCACCTTAGTGATCTTATCACTATAGTAATTAAATCACTTCGATAATTTTGAAAATGATACTAAATCCTACCTTAGTGTTTAGACTTGCTATCAATTTATTCCAATAACAATATTAAGTTATTATTCACATTTCTGTGAGTTGTCTTTTTAGTGAGTTTTCTATTTGTAAATAGTCTTCAAAATATTAAACCCCATTGCCGACATTAAAGAGAGAGAAATAATAAGTAAGAAGAGAAGAAAAAATTTTAAGAGAAGAGTTTTAAGAGATTTAGGACAAAAAGATAATATCAAAAAAAGAAAAGAGAGAATCTAAGCAGAAAAGATGGGAAAGTGACATATAGGAAATGGAGGGTTGGCTAGATCATCAGTTGATATTGACCATGAAATCAATCAGACACTTGGAATGCATCCTTACTTTGCGATGAATTTGTGAAGCCATCCATATATAGCAACCTTTATAATTCCAACAACTTTTTATTTTTTATTTTTATTTTATTTCATTTGAGGATTTATTGATAAAAATTGGATTATTTTTTTGAAATTTAGTAAACTTTTTTTCATAAATTGAAGTATCTTATTTTGAATTAATGTTTATGCAAATTACTAACCTAAGCTCTTCCACTCAATCATTGAATTTATAATTCAATACCATAAATCATTAGGTCTGAAAGCAACAATTATAACATAAATTTTATTTTGTTTTTTATTTTGTTTTAGGAAATTGACTTTATCTACCTACAAAATAATTAAGTAAAAGGTTTTCAATTAGTCTTTTGGTGCAATGAATAGTTTGAAATTATAAAAATCATATCATGTATTATTTCATGTTTTTAAGGTGTACTTTTTGAGTTCATTTCTCTCCCATTATAACATGGTTAAGTTTTCAATCAACCTTTTGATACAATAAATGGTTTGAAATAATGTCTATGACTCTTTTCACATTTTTATTCTAGACAATAAAAATACTGTAACAAACTTGAAAAGATATATAGTAAAGTAGGAATGATGTTTGGTATGCAATGGTCTAAAGCTGTTTATGGGCTTCTAACTGACGCTTTTGAATAAATTTTATGACGATTTTGAAATTTAATGGATGGTTTATGGTTTAACATTTATAAAGTTTAAATTAATGGTATATAAAATTAGTTCTTATTTTGTTTGATTCTAAATACTATATGTTGAGCAGACTAAGAAAATAGTATTATGCTTGCATTTGTGGAATATGGATAAGTTGAGTTGACTAAGAAAGCAATAAGTACTCTTTTTTTCATGGAATGGCCTTTTTTACCCTTCCATGGTTGTAAATGGAATGATAAATGTATTATTTTATAGGTAGGGAGCTAATGATGCGGGAAATTAAAGGATTCACCTTAAGGTCTGCCTAATGTTAGACGTGTAATATGTAGTGCTGATGTTTAAGCTTTTTGCTTTTGTTACTGCTTTTGCTCTTTGTTCCTTCTCTTTTCCTTTAATGTTTATGAGATCCAATGAATTATGAATTCAATAAAAAAAAAGAATTTTTTTTTATTGAAATATAATTAATTGGATGCTAATTGTTTATTAATTGAGCTATTTAACATTTAATATGACCATATAGTTTCTAGTGTGAAACTTATATCATGTTTATTAACAAAACAAAATTTTAATATTAAATAAGTGAGTATTTAATAGATTAGATAGTCTCCCACTATATACACACAATGCCAAAAAGAAATCCATTTTTTTTTTTGAATTTGTGTCATATATATGACATATTTCATTAATTATAGTTGAAATCTAGGTTTGATGGAGAAAATTTATCATGTTTGGCTAATTTCAATTTTTAATTGATTCATGAAGCAAGATTAGACCATTGATATATATTTGTATTCTCTCATTCTTAGTCAAAACTTGTTCATGCATGAAAAAAAAAAAGGCCATGATGGGAAGGTCACTATAAGGAAGATGATGCTTCCATAAATGAACAATAGTCAAATGAGAAACAACTAGAATATCCCTTTTAGTTGTCTGATATCCTTTACAAAAAAATCGCATAAGTGTTAATCTAATTATTATACTAAGTATTTACCCTGACTAGGGTGAGAAAAAATGACAAAATCGAAAATCGATTCAAAATCATAGTGTTTAATTTGACTCAAATCAATTTTGATCTTATTCGATTCAGATTAAATTTGGATATTAAATATACATATTATGTTAGATTGAATTTTGAATCGAAAAGTGAAAAAAAATGAATCGAACTAAATTATATATATTTATTAGTTTTTATATATTTTTTAAATTTTTATAAAATAAAATAATTATTTTATATCGAAATTTATTAAATATATTAAAATTTTATATAAAAATAATATATATAATAAATTTCAAAAATTAATAAATCGAACTGAACTAGTAAAATTTAATTCGGCTTAAATTGAATAGTATGAAAGGTCAGTTTGAATTTAGATCGAATTTTTAAAATTTATAATATTATATAATATCCAGAAAAAACCAAATCAAATTTGATCCAATCCAAAGTGTTATCATCCCTAATTGCAAAATATATCTAATTTAAGTCTCATTTAAACTATCTTTTAAACTTTTTGGTGTTTCTTATGACTTATTTCCAAGAATAATAGTCTTAGTTTACTTTGGCTTCATTTTTTTTTTTTTGTTTTATTAGAATAGAAATGGGCTTCAAATGTAGCTCAAAATTTTCAATACTTTAAGTAAGATTATACTATTTTATTATTTTTTTTTTATTTTAGGATGTTCCCATTGATTTAATATTAAAATTATTTTAGTCATCACTATTACAAATTGAATTGGTGAGCATTTCTATTTTGAAATTATGGTTTTAATATTTTTTTTTCTTTTAATGGAGCATTTATTGAATTATTAAACTGACTTAAATTTCAAAATGCTTATTGAAATTTCTCTATTGGGTAGGGAAGATGAATCATTTTTAACATTGGATGGCTGAATGAGAGTTTCAATACGTTTATAAGATGGAATGGATGAGAAATTGAAGAAAACAACTACTTACTTTCATTTTGATCTTGACGAAATTGATAAGGATGATTATGCTTTTAGACCCTATGTTAGCTTTCCGTATGGAATGACATATGAATCTAAATTTTGTTTTGAGGCAATCATTATTTCTTCTCATTTTGAAAACTGAAGTTAAAATTTGATTTTTTTATTCCGTCATTCAAGTATTTTTTGCTCATGTATAAGCTTTGACATTTATGTTTGGATTATGATTCTAATTAAGTTAAATGAAAGATAAATTGAATTGATACAAGAATGGATTTACAAAGTTAAAGGAAGAACCTAAACTTTGTTTTTAGGCAATTTTTTTTTCCTTTTATTTTGGAAACTGAAGTCAAAATTTGATTTTTCTTGTATGTCATTCACATATTGCTTGCTCATGTATAAGCGTCGACATTGATGTTTCAATTACAATTCTAATTAAGTTAAATGAAAAATAAATTGAATTGATACAGGAATGGACTTTACAAAATTAAAGGGCTTTGAAAATCGAGTAGTTAAAAAATTTTGTTTTACAAGTTTCATGAATGATTAATCAATGAAATTTAGAAAAGTTTCTATTACATTATGCTTACATGTTTAATACTACGTAATTTCTAATAATTTTCCTTAATTACATGTTTAATCTATAATTGTATGTAATATGACTTAAGTTGACTGACTGCAATTATATAAAAAGTATTTTAATTCCTTTTCTACTACATTTTTAAAAGGTACTCACTTTATTATATTTTTTTCCAAATTGTTGAATCTGATTTGCTTTTTTTTATAAAGTTATAAATATGAAATTATATTTTTTTTATTCTTTTGAATTTTTTTCTATGCTTTCAGTTTGTTTTGTTTATTCAATTGATATCATTATCGACATTATTAACTTACATATTTGTGTTTTTTTGCTACTTTAATCAATTAGACTAATTGAATATTTTGTATTGCTATTTTATTTTAATATAAACTATAATATTCATATATAAAATCTAAATCTTTTGTATATTGCAATAATTTGTTTCCTTAGCTGCATGGATAGTGAATCCTTTTATCTTTTATTTTTTTATTTCTTTCTTTTGCAATTATGAATTTTCAAAACTGTTTTTATTATATATTTTTTACTAAACTATTATTTTTTTCTTATTTGTTCACTTCAACTACTTCATATTAAATTTATATAATTTTGCTTAAGAAAGAGCTCATTTTTTTTTACTAGAAATGATAGTACATAGATAACACTAAGATTGTAATGGATGGTGAAGAAGCAATATAAAATAAAAAGTATGTTTTTATTAAATTTTTTTTGGGTATTTCTAAATTTCTAAATATATTTTTTCTTTGAAGCTTGCATGATTGAGTGATTACATTAAAGAGGATGTGTAAATCAGATTGAGATTAGCAATCATCATCCTCTTACGTATAGTTTGCCAACATTACTTAAGGGATTAATTGCATACTTTCTTTTTTTTTTTTTTTTGAAGGAAAGAATTCAATATCATTGATTGGAGGAAACAGAATCTAATGATATCATGGCCGCTATAAAGCTTGGGCTCTCATCTGTCCTGACCTATTTGTCCGTACACTGCAGACCCTGTTTAGCTAGGCCATGGGCTACTCTATTCCTTAATTATATCCTCTTTTGGTGATAAGTCAGGTTCCTCGTTTTGTAGCTTCTTCACCACCCACTGTTAGGCTATCCCCTTCCCAAATAACATTTTTTAAACCCCCCCTCCAAACAAACTTAAGAGCTTCGCAAACCGCCGTTGCCTCCACCTTAAAGGAATCTGTTGCAAACATTATCTTTCTCGCTGAAGCTCCCAACATAGTCCCCATGTTGTCTCTAATTGTGTACTTTCTAATATGGATAATCAACGGAGTAATCTGACTTTTTAATTCTGAAATAATTGTTTTGATGGGTTATAGTTGAACTTTGTTTTAAGGTAGTACATTATTATTTTGATTGGATAGCCAAAAAAAAAAAATTACAATAGTATAAAAACATATATTTTGAAGCAAGCAACATATATGTAAAGCTATTGATCTTAAACCAGCTATTGATCTTAACCCCAGCGAAGAGAGGGATATAATACCAATACATATATATATATATATATTGAGAATTTTGATCATATTATTTTTTCTTCAATTTTTTATTCTTAAATAAATAAATTAAGTATATGTATTTTATATCCAACCAACTTGTTATCCTTGCAATGTATGGATTATTTTTATTTTATTTAAATTTAAATAAAAATAAAAATAAAAATTATTAAATTCTTAACATATTCAAAATATATATAAAATATAACTAATATAATTAAAATATCAAATCATAATAAAAATAAAAATTTTAATTAATAAATTAATAAACTTTAAAATATATGATAAATAATATTGAAGGAAGAAAAAAAATCTAGAAGATATTGTAAAAAATATTATTAATTATGACCATAAAATATTAAAATATAAATTAAAAGTTTTATCACTTCAAATGAACTTTATTCAATTTGCATCATTTTTTAACTTTTTTTTTTATCATTTTTGTACACCTATAAATTTATGTAATTTTAAGGTAAGTTTTATTTATCTAAGAGAAATAATGATTTTAAATGTTTAAATAATATACATGATAATTTACTCCCATGTATATATATTTTTAGGAGTTAATATCATAATCTTTAGCATCTTTATGACTTTTCAAATTTTTGTCCTTTTCAATTGTTTTAAGGTTGATATATGATACAAAATCATGTTCTTGTAAAAAATGAAATGAAATAGTTTTAAAATTTAAATAATAGTATTAAATTATAAACAATTATTTAAGAAAGTTATTGGCAAAAAGTTTTAATGAAATGTATTAAATTACTTACTTTTTGCATTTTTTGAAATAAATACCGACTTCTTTTGCATAAAATATCTCATGAACATTTGTAACAGTCAATCTTGAACTTTCATAAAAAAAATTGTAATCATTGAGTACTACTTCGAAAATATATGAACGGCCTATCAACTCTTTCAATAATATCTTTTTCACTTTGGCAACTCCATATTCTTGTGAATGAGTTTTATATAAATTTAATTAAATAACATTGATATTCATACAAATTTAGAAAATTATTTTGAATATGATATAACCTCATTTTTCATTTGAAATAATTGTTCAGCTGTATACTCTAGAATTCGATGATAGCATGACTTTTTACTATTTTTTGATGATAGCAAGATTTTTTGCACCTCAACTGAATATGTTGTCCACTATAAGAATTAAAACAAAAAAGGAAATTTAACTTGATAAAACTTTAAAATTTTAGAAAGAATAATACTTTTACAAAAAAAAATAGCAAAGGAAATTTTATTTAATAACAAAAATTTGAAGAATAAAACATTTGCAAAGAAAGAAAAGAGTTCCATGCCTTTTTTGATAAAAAAAATGAAATAAATCAAATTGGTATACAACTCTACTATATCAATTAATTAGAGTATTATTTTTATTTTATACGAATAAAAAATATTAAATAAATAATCAATTAAAAAATAAAATATATTACCTGATTGAGTGAAGAATCCACGAAAAAATAAAAGATCTACAGATAATACCAGTAAAAATATAAGAATATATGTGTTTTTATAATTTTGTATATTGTAATATATATAAAAAAAAAAGGTCAAAATTAAACTAAGAGAGCTTACCTCAACAAAATAGAAAAGAAAAAATAAATTCACCTTAAATGAAAGAGCAATAAAAAGAGTAATGTTAAAGTCTGTGAGAAGATAAAATATATTATAAAAAATAGTTGAATGGAAATACGGTAAAGAATTAAACTATATAATTTTATTTAATCCATAAATATATTTAAATAATAATTTTATCTATTTAATTATCTTATATTTAAATTGATTTTTCATTTAAATCTTGATAAACTTTAATCTATAAATATATTTAAATAATAAATTTATCTATAGATAATATCTAATCAAATAATAATATTTAAATTTTAGTATTTTATACCTTTATCTATAGTTTTTCTAATGTTTTATATCTTGACTCTATTCACAACAAATATCTTAAAGAATTTTTACTGTTAACATTTTTATTGTAAAGGTATGACAAATTTTAGAATCTAAATGGATTCTTGATGGCTAATTTCTCAAACATATTATAGATTTAGACCATAAAATATTCTTGCAATTGTATGACTAAAAAGTATAGAAATTATATATCAATTCTATTTAGTTGTACATGAAAGGCTTAAAAGATGTTGCAACAGTGAAAGTGTCATTAATACATCTGGCTTTATTTTATTTTTTTAATTTTGAAAATTATGCATTTGCCTTTTTACTAAGTTGAACTGGTCAACTAATTGTCAAACAAATAGTTCTCAATTTGTAACATAAAAAATAATCTCTAATTTTTATTTCTGTCAGGATTTATATAATTGTGTTAGGACATGTGTTTGTTTATTTATATATATTTTTTATTTTTTTTATGAAATATATTTAAAATTTAAAGATAATGTAGTAAGTATTTATAAAAAATATTAAAGATATTAAATAATATTTTTAAAAGTTATGATAAATTAAAATATGCATGTTAACTGTAAATAAATTATAAAAAATAAATTACTTTAAAATTGATTTTAAATTAAGATAAAGTGATGTAAATAATAAAAATTTTCATTACAATTTAAATTGATTTTGTATTAAATTTTAAAATTTTATATAATTTAATAATTTTAAAATATATTTTTTATAAATATTTTAAAATAAATAAATATCTTATGTGTTATCATAATGAAAAATTTTATGTATTATCTTACATTTTGAAAAACAATTATCCATCAAAATATTCACATCAATAATTATTATCTGATAACTATATATATTATAACATAATAAATATATATTATTACTTGTGTACGTGTAATTTACTTTCAAATCCTCTACCGCTATTTGTAATCATTTTTGTTATTTTTATATTATAATTTTTTTGTAAAATTAAATTACTTAAAAGATTTTAGGTTTTATTTTTAAAAAATAAAATTTACTTTTAAATTTTTTATTTCACTTCTATTTTAAAAAAATATTTAATACATTTTATATTATATATATATATATATTTAAATGTGTGTCAAGTATGGATCATGAGGCTATCACATGCACACGTTGAAAGCTTCTCGTCTTACAAGGAGACATTTTTACGCCACAATTTCTTTAATGATGTTAAAAGGCCTGGGGTGAATTGCTACGAGGAATCAATGCAAGATTTCACATTGTGCTTTCTTTTTGTATAAATATTATATTGGATTTTTTTAAGTACAAAAATTAAATATGATATTATCTCGAAAAAATACTGCACCAAGTGTAAATTGATAAACACGAAAAACAGGGGGTTAAAGTGTAGTTTTCACTTATTTGTTTGTGCAAAGGGTTGTTTGGAAGTTTGATAAGGGAATTAGTGAGTGCAATTTAAAATATTATAAAATAATATGACATAAAAATAATATAAAAATAATGTAATCTAAATTTTATTAAAATTAGTAAATAATTTTAACAAAATAAAAAAAATATTTTATATTTTTATATTGATATAAATTATAATAAATAATTTTTATATAAATTTAATATAAATATATAAATTATTAATATTTTACATGATATAAATATATAAATTTATTTACAACAAATTTCTAGAGTAGATTATAATTGCTTACAGGGTTAATTGAAATAACCTAAGAACGAAAGAGGCTTGGTCAGGTTGAAATTGGGGCGATATCTAATTTCTACAGTCCAAGGCACATGTAATGTGTTCGGTAGACAAAGGAAAAAAATCTCAATAAATTAATAAAAAAATAATTAAAAGAACCCGCCCTCTCCTAAACTTAAAAGAAAAATTGAGTGAAGAAAATAAGTACAAAGATAATTACATTATTAGAAAGATGATTATTATAAAAAGTTATATATGTTTGTAGTTTAAGATAAAAATTAAAAAGCAAGAAATATTTTATAGATTGATGGAATACTGGTATTTAGATTTTATAGAAATAAATGTTAATTGTGATGAAATTAAAAAATATAAAATAAAATTATTATAATTATGAATTGAAAAAAAAAATAATTAATATTGAAATTAATATTTAAAATCAATAATATCGTATCTAAATTGCGGTTGAATACAAACGCGCACTTAGATTAATGGAATCATATTACTACGAGAACCCCAATAGCATAAAAAGTGGAATCATGATCCCCATTGCCAATTTGCCATATAATTTGAGATCGTGCTCTTCGCTAGGGTTTTTCTTTTTTTTTTTTTCTTCATCGGGTAACTTTTGCTAATTAATTTTTGGGAAAATATTTTATTTACAGAAATCGCTTCTTTTTCCTGTGGTTAATATTTTTGCAAAATGCGTGAATATTCATTCCACAGAATTGCAATGCTGTTTTCGCATGTTTAATTAATTCTTCCATTTTTCTGATTTTCAGGTTTCGTTATCCTGATTTAGTGGCTGCCTGCTGAGAGACTATGGCAGAAGTCAACGAAGCCGGGAACCTTGAATTTAAATGGGGCAAAAAGAGAGGAATTGGTGGTAGAAAGAAAAATGTTCAGTTTTATGAATCATTTACTTATGATGGTCTCGACTACACTCTCTATGACAATGTTTATCTTCACAAGGAAGGCGAACAGTTGCCTTATCTTGGCAAACTTACAAAAATATGGGAGAATCCTGACAAATCCAAGAAAGTGAAGGTTTTATGGTTTTTCCAACCTTTTGAGATCTCTAAGTATCTTGTAGTTGAATTGACACATCGGAATGAAGTCTTTTTGGCATCCGGTGAAGGAGTAGGCCTTGCCAACGTTAATCCCTTGGTAATTGGAATTTTATAAATTGTTTCACTACTTGAGCTTTTTATTTTCCGAAAGTCAACAGTTATAGCTTATCTGTTTAGTGATTTGTAATGTTACAGTCTGATTCCTGAGTTTTGGTATTGACTGACAACAAATGTATTATGTTTGTTTTCTTTTTCTCTTTATTATGGGGAAGTACTTTGAGCATGACAATTTGAGGGTTTTCCATTCATCTAACAAGTAAAATGTTAATATCCCCACTAATGACCTGTTAGCTCAGTGATATTGGAGTCAGCTTCTGGGATGAGGGTCTGGTTCCAACCCCAGTCATATAGCCCAAAAGATCAAAAAAAGTTTCCCCTTTTTGCTAAGCTGTTAAGATCTTGTTAAATTTCTTGCATGAAGTAGCTAGATCCCTATAAGAGTGCAACTTTTGTGTCAATGATCTAAGAGTTTTTATCTCTCATGATACTTTTGACGCACATGTTGGGTTACAAAATGGTCTCTAGTTCAGAAATTTGGTTGACGAATCTTGTTATTCTTGAAAATGGTAATTTATGTCCAATTCACTTAATCCTTAAGGATATGAAAGTTCTGATTGGAATTGTTTTTGTCTCAGGTAGCATCGTGTATCTTATTAGAAGGTGTTTTCAAAATGTAATTTTGTCAATCAGTGTGATAATGTACATAAGCTTATAACATTGCAATATGTCTTGTGTTTTTGAAAGTGTTTAGCAGACATTCATTTGCCTAGCTACTAATTTTCTGTACATTAATTCAGGAAGCAATTGCTGGAAAATGCAATGTAGTTTGCATTTCAAAGGATGGCAGAAACCCACATCCCTCAGATGAAGAGCTTCAAATGGCTGAGTTTGTGTTTTACCGTACTTTTGATGTTGGGCAATGCATTATCTTGGATAGGATAGAGGACAAAATTGCAGGAATTGATGGTATTTCTTCAATCATCTATTGCTCCTTTATTCAATGCTGGTTGTATTAATTGTTGAAACTCCTCTTTTTGTTTCTCAACTTGTTGCAGTTAAATTTATTTTTAACCAAATGGGGTCTCTGAAGCCCTGTTCTGTACATAACTTTGGTGTGGACGATAAACATGCGAATGAGAATGTTATGGAAATAAATGAAAGGGTGATTTTTTCTAAGCTAAACTCATCTGAGAATCAAATTCCTGGAGACGATAGACGAGAGGAACAGAAACCTGTGGTTGGAGAGAAGCTTGCTGCCAATGATATACAAGAGAATGGCTTTAACTACAAAACTGCTTCAAGCCTTGAAGTTGAAGAGAATTTTGATATAAAAGCGTCATCAGTTAAACTGTTTTTCTCCCGGAGAGAGAAGCCTGTTTCTGGTGTAGCTACAGAGTCAGTTGAACGGACAAACACCAATGATAGACTGGAAAAGACTTCTTGTGAGAAGATAGGATTGAGTGGTAAAGTTAAAGAAAATGTGGACATAAAAGTGTCATTAGCTAAACAGGAAAACACTTCTGGTGATAGGATAGGTAGTTTTGGTAAGTCTTTTGTCAATCAAGTCAAAGTTGATGAAAAATTAAAATCCATCAAGGATTTGGGTGAGTCAGATGAGAGGCCATATAAGAGAGTAAAGCTTGATAGTTCTGTGAAAGTCTCCAATGACAAGAACAAGAATGATGTGCTTGATCCAAACTGTGATTCTGATGGAAATAATTCAAAGCCCTTATTGCCAAATATAACTGCTTCTGAAAATAATTGAGATGTGCTACAGATCCTTTTGGGACAGCCTAAAACTCTTCCAAGAAGCTGAAGGCTGATGATAAACTCACAAAATGTACTAATTGCAAGTTGCCCAAAGAATCTCCTGCATGGCTTCCAAATGATGGTATTAAAACTGGTGATAAAGCACTGGAAGTTGCCAGTAGGCCCGATTCTGTAAGTAGGAAAATGGGTTGTAAACTTGTACTGCATATTAAGCTCAAAGCAAAGAGATTGGAATTTATTTGATAAGAAAGATGTGATTACTTTGCAAAATTTTAACACATATTATTCAAATATCTTAATTTTGAAATTCTATTGTTTTGAAGTAATAATTTTGTCGAACTTCTGGTATTATTATATAGATGATGGATAAATCTTATAAAACCTATCTTTTCTTTGTTCCCCTCACATTGGAAAGTAAAATTTTCCTCCTGAATTAATGCTTGTTTTAATAAATAAAAACACTGGCCCTCAAATATTAATTTCTTTTTAACATGTAAATGAAAGAATGGTGTAGTTTTTAATTTTTTTGCTACCCTGATTCTTGCTTTTACTCAAATCTTATTTTTCAATGAAAAAGTTTCATTTTCAAGTCATCCTCGTTGTGTCCTCCGCTGTATCATGCATGCATGTTTCTGCTTTCCCCCCTTTTGTATATGTACTTACTACTGTCCTGTTATCCCATTGTTGCTCTCCTTGATGTGAAAAATCTTGTGAAGATGAGATTATTTTAAGTTCTTACATTTTCTCTTATACATGCATTTTGGTAGGATAGGAGCAAATGGTTTGCAGAACTTGTAAGTACTCCTTTGTCACTCCCTCTGCGATTGTTTAAATTAGTTTCAGCTGTCTACTTTGAATGTTCTCATGCTTGGCGAAATTGGTGTACAATCTTTAAACTGATCTATAAACTGCATCATACATTGTTTCAGCCTTGGGTTATTATTGTTTGCTTCAAGTGATTTTTGAAAATTGTTGTGCTGTTGTGTCTGTGTCATTAATCTTCATGTCCTATGTCCTTGTTTGTGATTCCTGTCCTAGTTTATCAAAATACCAATATTTAGCACCTTATCTAGAAGTAAAAGAAACCTTTTCTGGTCCCCTGAAATATAGCATGCAATTGATCCATTGTGCATTTAAGGAAATTAGTTTGTTCATGTTGTAGGTCAAGCTTTTGCTATATTCAGAACAAGTAGCTGAAGAGGTTGTAACAAAATTGGATAAGGGATGCTTGTTACTACGAAATCAGAGGTATGGATGCAACCATTATCAATCAGTGTTGCTGTGTATTTATAATTGTAGTCAATAACCCAGTGTCATGCTTTTTGAATCAGTGGGTTCAACTGCCATTGTCAAGCTATGCTGTGGTTACTAGTGCTCGTGTCAGTTAGAGTATGCCACATCACATACTAGTGTGCCCCTTCGATGTTGGGTTTGAAAAGTTTCTCTTCACAAGAGCTAGTTTTAGATCTTCGGTATATGATCTCATTTCTCTAGCGCTTTCACCTCTTTCTGTCAGCCGCTCCTTACCCCTTTCAATTGTGTACTTATGTATTTTACCTGTTTATACCTTATTTCTAGTCTATGCTGGTCCGATTTTATGGTAAGTTTCTACCTTATTCATAACTTGTAGATCAATTTGCAGCATTTAGAACAGGCCTTATGAGCACTGAGCATACTCCTTTTTCGCTTTTCTTTAACTTTGTTTCTTGTTGTGTGGGCCACTTGTTGCCAGCATGCCAAATCCTTGTTTTCCAAGGAAGCAGTGAACTTTTGCAGGCCATCTCATTGTTGATAAACTCAAACCCCAATGGGAGATGGTACCTATTTCTCCTCTCCCTCTTAGGTTATAGATGTGTGTTTGGTGTTATAGCATGCTTGCTTGGTTACACACACCTGCGGCCACATGGATGTAGTAAATCTGACTTATTTAGTGATTTCTTTTTCCTTTTCTATTTCTGTTAATTGGTTTCTGGGTGTTCCTTTTTTTTCCACAAAGAAGCGGTATCTATTTCACTCTCTTCCCATTCTAACACACTTGCATATGATACGGCCATGGAATGGTGCTTACGGATAGAATGATCTGATCAGTTCTGGAGAAGATTATATCAGTTCTGTTATCCTTTATTTGTGTATCCACCCGTTATTGCTTTGTGTTTGCTAAACCAGGTATTTTGGAATTTTTAGCGACAAGTGAAAGAGTTGGAAAAACTGAAGGCTAGCTGTAAGTCCAAATGAGCGCTAATAATTTTCTGCTTCACCTAATTTTGGTAAATATTTCCAAAACAACATACTACTCGCTTCTCTTGTTAGCATATTGTGCATTTCTTTATGAATGACATGGCTGCTAATGTTCTGTATAGTTTGTCTTTGAATTAAAAGGAAGTATTCTTGCGAAGCAAGCCACCAATGTGGAGTTTTTGTTCTGACTATCTGATATGAGGGTATAGTCTCTGTGACTCTATTCCACTTCCCTACTTTTTGCCGTTATTTTCTTGTTTTAGTTAGTCCATTAGCAATTTGGTGCTGCATGCAAAATTGGTTCTCTTCAGTTGGAAACTTTGTGCGAGTGTTCTGAAACCTTCAATGTGAAGCTTTTGATAATAATGGTTTTGTTTCCCAAGTTTATAAGCCATTCGTGTTGCCCTCTTTTTCGCAAGGTGAGTTTTTTTTTTTTTTTTTTCTCCTCTAGCTCTTTAGTTATGTTTCCTCCTGCTGCTGACTACCGAATTACCTGCATGCATTTTGTCTGCCCTTCACTTTTCAGTAGAAAGTGGACAGTTTCACTACAGGTTTTTGTTGTTGGCTTATTTAACTAGACACTGACATTGACTTGGGGCTTATTTTGTTCTCATTGAACCCTCGGTGCGGCGCGATTAAACCACTTTTTTCTCAATCACACTATATGACATGTTTGGATAACAAAAGTTACGGTGCTGGGTACTGGAGCTTCAAAGGTTCAGTGGACAACCGGAGTCCCAATTGAATTTCTTTTATCTTCATTATTTTTTTTTATTTTTATAATGTTCCTAATAATAAAAATATTATTTGATATAAAAATAATTTCATTTATTTTTTACATATTAACAAAAATATCATTTGATTTAAATAATTTAAATAATTTATTAATTAAAAAAAAATCAAATATACATTATCAATGTTATGATATACACGTTTAAATTTAATATTTTTAATGATTTTTTTTAATTTTTTATCTCACCATTATTATTGTATTTGTATATAAATACATATTTTATTATTAATTTTAATATAACTGTTATCATAATTAATTTTATTATAATTTTTAATTTTATTTTTGTCAAAATTAATCTTATCGATAATTCAAATAGACTCTTAATTTGCAAAGAAGAAAATTAATTATCTCATTCTGACATCCAGGATTCTAGAGGTCATACTAACAATCCTACGAATATTCTATGAAAAAGAGAGCAGGGAAACTGTTCTTCAAGCCAAGAAGATGAACGGGGTTCGAAATTCAAGAGTGAGTCGTTTTCTTTGTAGAATGGTGTTGGGAGACAGAATTTTTCAATATAATTTCGCTTATAATTAGTAGTATAAGACATCTGGCTGGCGGACGAAATCTTGTTGCATAGCCTACCTTTGGAGTTTATTATCAGCTCACGTAATACCTAATGAATGCATGGAGATTATTCGTTGTTAAATTATTCTTTTGCTTGGTCTATTTCATTTTATCTTTTCTGCATGAACCATTTATATAGCTGTACTTGAGAGCCCCGAAAAGAAAAAGAAAGAAAACCGAGTGGAGAAATTATAGAGCAATTTATAGACATTCTGATTCATCCAAAACTGATGGGTGCTGAAAGCCGTCCAGGAAGAGGTGAGGATGTGATGCCAGGTAAGACTTGCGAGCCATAAAGCAAGCGTAAAAATAGAGATTACAGATACAAGGACAGCGATTGCAAACGCATACTCCACTATTATCACTTCTCATTCTCACTGCTGTGCACACCTCTCTGTACTAGCATGGCAGTATCCCACTCTTTTTTGCTCCACGTCACTCCCCCCGCGCCCCCCCAAAAAAAAAATCCCAATCCCTCTTTTCCACTTTGTCTCATTTCGAACCCAAACACAATAAAGATAAAAAAATTATAACGAACTACAAGTAGTTAGAATTCAATTCTGCATGATGACCTATCTTAAACCAGATTTCACATTTAAGTTAGAATCTATTGGCTTCAGCCGACTTCCAGTAAGCTTATCAAAAAAATATTGACAAATAATGTTTTGCATATGGGCTATTCGCATATTTCATCCAACTAAAAATAATATGAACTTAAGTTACTTTAACTCTATGTCCAGAAGCTTCCCTTGCCTGTCCAGCACCTTGGGTCCTTCTGGATGTGGTGCGGGCAGCTTGTATGACAGGCTTTGGTCTCATGGGCTGGCCTGCAAGTCGGGCGGGCGTTCTGAGCTTGTTTGCTAGGCTTTACGCACAGATACCCACCAGCACGCCTGGTCTGCGAGCCTCAAACTCTGGCTCGCCTGCTGGTCTGCCTGATGTGTCTGACGCGCCCGCCCCAGGGCGTGACATTTGTGGCTGGCTATTCTGGCTGCGCCATTTCCTTGAAGAACACTGGCGTTGCCTTGAGTGACTACGGGGTGACTACGGCCTTGAAGAAGCTAAAAAACCTCTTGAACGCGACCATTAGATCCCTCCTCTTGACTCTTCTCCTCAACCGCCTCCAATGATCGATAACCTCCCTCCACAGCCTCCACTTCCTAACTTCTCTCCAGCCCCGTTGCCCCCGTAAAACGCGCCGTCAGTGTGGCTGCAATGCGTGTCAAAGAGTCGTAAGGAGTTTGATTCTTCCCTAGCTATTGAAGAAGAAGAGGACGAAGAAGAAGGTTAAGAACATCATCTCGGAAACGAGGTGAGTGAAAATAATAATTATGAAGATTTCAGAAAAGATTCACGAGGACTCTGGAGAACAACAATGTGAGCCCCCATCCTCCTCTGATGCCCGAAGCTAAAAACGTGGCTTGCGATTACTTCTTTATAGTCGATGATAACATGCTAGATCTGAGCTTGGATTTGGACAACAACCACAATGAAACTGACAGTAGAAATGCTGATGCTTTAAAGAACAATGTCAGTGGTGTGGGGTTTAGTGACCATGATGGAGTTGATAGTAACATTGAGCCGAAGACTTCGGAGATGCCGGAGGAGAAGAGGGCGATGGCAGTGGAGGTTGATGACAAAGGGAAGCAGCCGGCTCATATTGAGCATTGAAAACGGCTCCATCAGATTTCAGGACAATGGTGAAGGCTGTTTCTAGTGTGAATTTGATGCAGGTTTTGAATGAGATTGATGATCATTTCTTGAAAGCCTCAGAGACTGCTCAAAAGGTTTTTAAGTTGCTGGAGGCCACAAGGTTGCATTGTCATTCCAATTTTGCTGATAATCAAGGTAGGTAATATGCTTGTTTTTCTGTATTACTTTGGTCTTAAGTTATGTGAATGATTGTTAATTTGCTAATAAGTTTTGGCTGTTACAATTTGAGCTTTTTCATGGTTGATATTTTGCGATCAGTGTGTTTGTGAAGTCTGGAATTTGTCAACATCTTTACTTTGAAAGATTGAAGCTCGATGTCTGTTTAGATCTGAAAAAAGAAAAAAAATTGTTATTTTGAATGATTTAATGGACTTTTTTTTTTTTTTTATATATATATATATAAGATGGCTTTACATTTTGATCTTGTTGTCCTCAGCTTTATGTGAGAATCTGACCTTGACCTTAGATCTTTCTACTTTATTGTTTAGAAAAAAAAAAGGCTGCTATTTTTTGGGGGGTCAAATGGTGCTTAGTTGACAATTCTAAAGTTACTAATATTATAGTTTGGTATTTGAAAGGGTGATAGTCATCACGTTCCCAGCAGAAAAATGCACATTTAGCTTTGAAAGTAAAAAAAATAATTCTCTGTTGGTTTGAGGTTTAAGAATATGTCTATCCAGGTCGTAGAAATTCTGGATTTTGGCTCATAATCTTGTCTTGTAGGTTGTAATTGCAGTTATAATGACAAATGCTTTAATGTGTTACATTGCGGACATTTATTGATCATATTAGTGATCCTGTTGATTGTAGGACATATTGATCATTCTGTAAGGGTAATGCATGTCATTACATGGAATAGGTCTTTCAGAGGTATGGCAAATGGTGAAAATGGAAAGGATGAATTTGATTCAAAAGAGTATCAGATTCATGTCACTGTTCTGGATAAGTTGCTGGCATGGGAAAAGAAACTTTATGATGACGTAAAGGTACACTTTAAATCTTGGGTTTATCCGTTTCTCTCCTTCAATTTTATATGGCGAGCTGCTTGCCGTGGCAATCTATATTGCTTCCTAAACGAACACCTTTCTGTTTAAATTTGGATAAGTTCTATCCTATGTAGATAATAGGCATGTCAATATTAAGTTCCCTATTAATCAATTGCAAAGCTCATTTCTGCTAAATTTATTGCATAAATGAAAGATCATTTTGATTTTAATATTGGTAAGTTATTCTTTTTCATGTTTTTGACCTTGTTCTCAATCTTATGAAAATTTGGTCCCTGTTGTAGCAGGGAGAGCTGATGAAGATCGAGTACAAAAGGAAGGTTGCTTTGTTAAACAAGCAAAAGAAGCGTGGAGCTAGTGCTAAATCAATGGAGCAAACAAAAGCGGCTGTAAGTCATTTACACACAAGATACATAGTTGACATGCAGTCCATGGATTCAACAGTTTCAGAAGTTAACCAATTACGTGATGAGCAGTTGTACCGTGACTTCTTATGCTTGTTGATGAGTAAGTTTTCCTTAAAAAAAAAAAAAAGCCATATGTTGCTTTTAATGTTGCCGCATATGGAAAAATTAAAAAATAGAGCTGTATAAAAAACTAAGAGTAAAACTGAACGTATATTGAAAAACTTTTCTTAAGAATAATACAAACACCTTAGGTTTATATACAACTAATTAAAAGGTAAACTAGAAAACTAAATCTTCTTAAAACTGATCCTATAATTGAGGGATTGTCTATCCCAATTTTTTATCATTAATTTAGGAATACAAATATAAATATACAGATAACAAGATTACAACCAATTGTAACTAAGTGTTTTTTCACACTCCTCCTCAAGTTGGTGAATAGGTGTTTTTCATTTCTAGCTTGAAAATAATTTCCTAAAATGTTGCATGACAAAGACCTTAAGTCAATACATTTGCAAGTTGACCTTTGGTTGATAGATACGGTGTATAAATCAACTCACTGTCTAGTTTCTCCTTCATGAAGTGTCTGTCTACTTCGATGTGTTTTGTTCTGTCATGCTGCATAGGATTGTGTGCAATGTTTATTGCAGACTTGTTATCACAGTAGAGTCTTATCGATCTATTTCACTTGATCTTCAAGTCTTCTAAGATAATTTTTAACTATAGTAGTTTACAAATTTCTTGAGCCATTGCTCTAAACTCTACTTTAACTTGATCTTGCCACCACATGTTTTTTACTCAAAGTCACAAGATTACCATCTAGGAAAGTGCAGTAGCCTAAGGTTAATCTTCTATTAGTTATTGAACTACATAATCCGTATATGTAAATGCCTCTAGAACTAGCCCTAAATTTTTTTCGACAAGATACCAAGATTACCACTTAGGAAAGTGTAGTAACTAGAGGTTGATCTTCTATTAGTTATTGAACTTACATAATCCACCTATGTATATGTTTTTAAAACCAGCTTCGAATTTCTTTTGAACAAGATGCCTTTCTCATGATTGACTTTCAAATAGTGTAATACACGATAGATAGCCTATATGTACATTTCTTTAAGACTATACATAAATTGACTTATCACATTTACAACATATGCTATATCAAGTCTAGTATGTGAAAGATAAACGAGTCTTCCAACTAATCTTTGGTATATATCTCTATCATAACAGCATCTTCATTAGCTTTTCTGAGTTTATGATTGCGATTTATAAAGGTATTTACAGGTTTACATGCGAGCTTTTCAATTTTTTTCAAAAGATCCATAACATATTTATATTGTGAGATAAAAATACTATGCTATGAGTGAGCTACTTTAATTCCTAGAAAGTTCTTCAATCTTTCTATCTCTTTTATTTCAAATTCTCTAGTCAAACACTATTTTGGAGATTTTCTCTCTTTTTCACCATTTTCGATTACAATTATATCATCAACATACACTAATAAAACTGTGACTCCCTGAATCTGAGTGCTTGATAAACAATGTGTAATCTCCTTGACTCTATTTATATCCTATTGTTAGCATCACTTTGGCAATCTTCTAAACCAAGCCTTAGGAGATTGTTTAAGGCCATATAAAGCCTTTTTCAGCTTACGTTTTTGTTTACTTCTAGATGATTTTCAAATTTCGGTAAAACTTTTTATATATTTTTTCTTTCAAATCACCATTTAGAAAGGCATTCTTTACATCAAATCGTTGAAGCTGCAATTTTAATTTACAGCCAAGGATAACAAAATCTAACTTTATTCATCTTGGCAATTGGAGTGAAAGTTTTTTAATAATCCACTCTATAAGTTTGAGTTAGCCCTTAGCCACCAACATGACCTTATACTTTTCAACAATACTATCTGCCTTATATTTTACATTGAAAACTCATTTGCACCAAACTAAAATTTTTCCTTTAAATAGCTCTACCAATTCCATGTCTTATTTTTCTGTAAGGTTTTCATTTCTATTTTCATGGCTTGCCTTTATTTCTCACTGGATAATACCTTAGATAATTTAGTTGAAATAGAAATAGTGTTTAGGCTCATAAGGGAATTTTTATGGGATGGTGCGAATTTTTCAAATGACAAAAAATTAAAGATTGGGTATAGTGAATGATTAGTACATTATCTAGGTTTCTTTCTTAATGGCAATAGGTAGATCATAATCACTAATTTTAGTTTTAGAAGATTTATGTTCATTTTGAGAAATAAAGTAAGACATTGTAGTTGCCTTATTTCTAGAGTTAGGATGAGGTTCTTAAACTTACATCGGTTTAGGAGATGAAACTTTTCTTCTTGAGTACACCTGTAATTCTTTCATAGAATTAAGAACAATATTAGCTTTTGTCACAATTTTTGTGTTTGGAATGGTTTCGTACTCAAATTTAGTGTTTGACTTGGACTAAGAAGAAATAGTTTAGACTAAAAAGAATTAATAGGTTAAAATGTTGAAGAGAAGGACAAGTAAAGCAAAAAAAGTTTTTATCTTTGTTTTCCATGAATAAAGTCTCCCATAGAAGAGAAGGTTAAGTAAAAAATGGTTTACTTTCTTCAAAAATGATATCTATAGACATGTAAAATTTTTTGTTAAAAGGATGATAACATTTTACCCTTTTTGAGCTGATGAATATCCCATAAAAGTACACTTAATTACTAGGATTCAACTTTCTTATTATGACTATGAACATGAACAAACGATGTACAATCAAATATCTAAAGTGTGAGCTTGTTTATGGTATTAAATTTAAGATAGAATTGTAAGAATAGTTTTATAGAATTTTAAATCTCAAAACCCTTGAAGATAATCTATTTATAATATGTGTGGCAGTGAGAACAGATTTCCCCCAATAAAATTTGGATACATTTGCTTAAAAAAGTAAGGTTCAAGTTGTGATTAGTAAATGATTATTTTTTCTCTTTATCACTCAATTATACTATAGAGTATTAACACAAGATGACTCATAGATAATCTTTTCTTTTTGGAAATAAGTAGATAGATTATGATTGAAATAGTCTCTTACATTATTAGAGCTATTAACAATCTCTTAATTTTCACTTCAAATTAATTTTGAATCGTGTTTTGAAAGCTTAAAAACACACATTTCATATTTGATTTGGATTTAAGTAAAAATATCTAAGAGACCTTGGCACAATCCTCTATGAAAGAAACAAACCACTTTACACAAAAAATATTAAAAATTATAGAGGGTTTCCATGTCACTATGAATTAAATAAAAATGAGTAAAACTTCTTTTGTTACTAATTAGAAAATACATATGTCTATGCTTTTCAAATTCATAAACATCATAATGAAAATTTCAACATTTAATCCTTTGAATAAAGAAGAAAACATATTTTTCAAAGTTCCAAAATAAGTATGACCAAGAAAAAAATGATAAAGCCAGATTTTATCTTTATTAGGAGATTTTTCATAAAGAAATGACAAAAGTAAATTATTTTTAATATTACTTGTGTTATTTGATGTCTTAAGATAGTATAGTTCATCATTTTTTTTAGCAAGTCAAATCTTTTTTTCCAAACTTTGGCCTTGAAATTCACAATAAAAAGTATAAATAGTCACTTGCAGTATAGTTTTTTTAGTAAGTTTTTGTATAGATATAAGATTAGTTGACAATTGAGGAACATGGAGAATATTTTTAAGAATAAATGAGGGATTAATTTCAAAATCTCCTCATCCTGCTATCGTAGTAAATGAACCATTTGTAACAATAATTTTCATATGACTAGGACACAGAGTATATGTACTAACTTTTGTAAAAAATGTGTCATGTGATTTGTGGCTCTTAAGTCAATAATTTAAGAATTTATAATAAGCTTAATCGAGACATTTAATTCATAATGTGAAAAAACTAAAAAATAAAATTGTATGAAAAACTAAGAGTAAAACTGAATGTATATTAAAAAACTACTCATAAAGAATTATATAAGCACCTTAGGTTTATATATAACTAATTAGTGGGTAAATTAAGAAACTAAATCTTTTTAAAACGATCTTATAATTGAAAGATTATCTATCCTAATTTTTTGTCCTTAATTTTAGGGATACAAATATTTAATTCTAAAGATACAAATATTTAATTGTAAAGATACAAATATAAATATACAGATTACAAGATTACAATCAACTGTAAATAAATGCTTTCTCACACTCCCCCTCAAACTGGTGAATATGTATTTTTCGTTATCAGCTTGAAAATAATTTTTCTTGAAATATTGCACTGTTAAGGTCTTTAGTCAACACATCTACAAGTAGACCCTTGGTTGATATATATGGTATACAAATCAACCAATTTTCTAGTTTCTCTTTATAAAACGTTGGTCTACTTCAATATGTTTTGTTCTGTCATATTGCACAACATTGTGTGCAATACTTATTATAAACTTGTTATCACAATAGAGTTTTATTAGTCTATCCCACTTGATCTTTAAATTTTTTAGGATAATCTTTAATTATAATAGTTCACAAATTCCTTGAGTCATCGCTTTAAACTTTGCTTTAGTAGTTGATGTTACCACCACATTATGTTTTTTACTCCTTCAAGTCATAAGATTATCACATAAAAAAATACAATAGCCTGAGGTAGATCTTTATCAATTACTAAACTTGTAGAATCAGCATCTGTATATGCCTTTAGAATTAGGGTTGAATTTCTTTTGAATAAGATACCTTTCTCTATATTGGTCTTCAAATAGTGTAATACATGGTAGATAGCCTGTAGGTGCACTTCTTTATACTTTACATAAATTGACTTATACACTCGCAGCATATACTTATCAGCTCTAGTATGTGAGAGATAAATAAGTTTTTCAACTAATATTTGGTACATCTTTTTATCTACAGTAGCATCTTTATTAGCTTATCCAAGTTTATGATTAGGATCTATAATGGTATTTACAAGTTTACATGCGAGTTTTTGAGTTTCTTTCAGAAGATCTATCATATGTTTCTATTATAAGATGAAAATATGATGCCGTGAGTGAGCCACTTGAATTCCTAAGAAGTACTTCAATCTCCTTAGTTTTTTTATCTCAAATTTTCTAATCAAACATTGTTTTAGAGTTTCTTTCTATTTTTCATCATCTCTAATTACAATTATATCATCAACATACACTAATAAATTGTGACTTTCCCTGAATTAGAGTATTTGATAAATAATGTGTGATCTCTTTGACTCTGCTTATATTCATTGCTAAATCACTTTGACAAATCTCTCAAACTAAGTATCAGGAGACTGTTTAAGGGCATATAAAGCTTTTTTCAGCTTGCATACTTTGTTTGCTTCTAGATGACGTTCAAATCCTAATGAAATCTTTATATATATTTCTTCTTTCAAATCATCATGTAGAAAAGCATTCTTTACATTAAATTATTAAAGCTACCAATTGTAATTTATAGCCAATGATAACAAAATCTTAATTGTATTTAACTTAGCAATTGAAGCAAAGTTTCCTGATAATCCACTCCATAAGTTTGAGTGTAGCCCTTAGCCATCATCTGACTTTATAACTTTCAATAATACCATCTGCCTTGTATTTTACAGTGAAACCTTATTTACACCCAACTAATTTTTTTTTCTTTAAGCAACTCTATCAATTCTCATATCTTATTTTTCTTAAGGCCTCAATTTCTATTTTTATGGCTTGTCTTCGTTTCTCACTAGATAATGCCTTAGATAGTGTAGTTGAAACAAAAATAGTGTTTAGGCTTATAAGAAAATTTTTATGAAAGGCTAAAAATTTTTCAAATAACACAAAATTAAAAACTGGGTATAGTGGATGCTTAGTACATTTTTTAGTTCTTTTCTTAATGGCAATAGACAGATAATAATCACTAGTTATAGTTTTAGATATTCATGCTCTGAGAAACAGAGTCAAAAACTGTAGTTATCTCATTTTCAGAGTTAGGATCAGGTTCTTGGACTTGCACTAGTTCAGGATTTGAAACTTTTCTTCTTGAGTATACCTGTAATTCTTTCATAAAATCAAGAACAATATTATCCTTTGTCACATCTTCTGTATTTGGAATGGGTTCACTATCAAATTCAGTGTTTGACTTAACTCATAAGAAATAAGTTTTAACTCAAAAGAATTGATAGGTGAAAATGTTGAAAAGGAGGACAAATCAAGCAATAAGAAGTCTATCTTTATCTTCCATGAATGAAGTCTTCCTTTGAAGATAAGGTTGAGTAAAAAATGATTTACTTTCTTTAAAAGTGACATCTGTAGGCATAAAATTTTTTAGTAAGAGGATGATAGCACTTATACCCTTTCTAAGTTGATGAAAATCTCACAACACTTAGAAACAAAATATCATCCTCCTGGTATAACCATCTATGAAAGAAACAAACCACCTTGCACCAAAAATATTAAGAATTGTAGAGGGTCCCCATTTGTCGCTATGAATCAAGTAAAAAGACGTAGAGCTTTTTTATTGCTAATTAAAAAAGACACACATCTTTGCTTTGCAAGTTTACAAATATCATAATAAAAATTTTCAGCATTTAATCCTTTGAACAAAGAATGAAATATGTTTTTTAAAGTTTCATAAGAAGATTGTCCAAACAAAAATGATAAAGCCAAATTTTATCTTTATTGGTAAATTTTTTAGAAAAAAATGACAAAGGTAAACTATTCTTATATTACTTGTGTTATTTGATGTCTCAAGATAGTATAGTCTCTTTTTCCTTAGCAAGTCCAATCTTTTCGTCGAACTCTGGTCTTAAAATTCACAATAAGGGAGATAAAAGGTCATTTTGTAATTTATATCTCTGGTAAGTTTTTGTATAAATATTATATTAGTAGATAATCCAGAACATGAAGAATATTTTTAAGAACATTTTTAAGAACAAACGATGGATTAATTTGAACATCTCCTTAATCTTGCTACTATAGTAAGTGAACCATCTGCAATAATAATTTTCTTATTACTAGGACACAGATATATTTACTAAATTTCTGTGAGGAATGTGTTATATAGTCTGTAGCTCTTGAGTCAATGACTTAAGAACTTATAATAAGCTTAACCAAGATATTTAATCCATGAGAATTAGAAACATTACTTAAACTAGAAACCTTACCTAAAGAACATATCCTAGTAGGCTTTTTGAGAGTTTTCAATAGGCTTATTAGTTTTACAATCTCTTCTCTATCTAACTCTCTTTGTTTTTGAGATTTTTGTAGTACATCGGTAGTTTTATCATTTGTCACTTCCTCAAATCGAGTAGTAGTTATAGATTTGTATTTCTAGTATGGTTATTTTTTTTATAATTGAAATGAGTCTTGATAGTAAAATTTAACCAGAGATGATTTTAGGCAATAAAAGCAAAAAAAAAAATCGAAAGATTTAACAAGATTTGGCTATAAAAACCTGAAATAAAATTCAGTAATGAAAGCTGAAAAAAATGTTTTCTCAAGAAAAGCCTAAAGCTCTGATACTATATGAAAAAACTAAGAAATAAAATTGTATGAAAAACTAGGAGTAAAATTGAATGTATATTAAAAAACTGCTCATAAAGAATTATACAAACCTTAGGTTTATATATAACTAACTAGTGATATACTAGGAAACTAAATCTTTCTAAAACTGATCTTATAATTGAGAGATTATCTATCCTAATTTTTTGTCCTTAATTCTAGGGATGTAAATACTTAATTCTAAATATACAAATATAAATATATAGATTATAATATTACAATCAACTGTAAATAATTGTTTTGCCACACATAAGAATTAGAGATTTTACCTGAACTAGAGACCTTACCCAAGAATATATCTTAGTAGACTTTTCAAGGGCTTTCAATAGGCTTCTCAGTTTTTCAATCTTTTCTTTACCAACTTACCATGTTTCTGACATTTTTGTAGTACTCCGACGATTTTACCAGTCGATACTTTCTCAAGTCGGTGGTAGCGATAACATATTCTTTTTTTTTATATTGTTATCTTTTTTTTAATTGAAACAAGTCTTAATAATTAAAATATAACTAGAAATGACTCTTAGCAATTAAAGCTAAAGAAGGAAAAAATAAGATAGAACAGGGTTTGGCAACGAAGGCCTAAAATAGAGTAAATAATGAAGGCTGAAAATTTTGCTTCTCTAGAAAAGCCTAAAGCTCTGATACCATATTAAGTATCTAACTTAAAACCAATTAGATGTAAGTGAAAAGGTCCAATTTAAATATAAGACTACTAGAAATTAAATATTTATTAGATATGAGATAGCATCATTTTAATAAGCCCCTATCACGTGTAGACAGAGATGAAAGAAGCCTATCACGTGACAGATTTGAAAAAGGTAACAAAAAAAAATCTTGATTTTTATATCGTGTGAAAAAACTAAAAAATAAAATTGCGTAGAAAACTAAGAGTAAAACTGAATAGATGTTGAAAATTTTCTCTTAAGAATTATATAAGCACTTTACGTTTATATATAACTAATTACAGGGTAAATTAAGAAATTAAATCTTCTTAAAATTGATACTATAATCGAGGGATTTTTTATTCTAATTTTTTGTCTTTAATTTTAAGAATACAAATACTTAATTATAGGAATACAAGTATAAATATATAGATTATAATATTACAGCTAACTATAACTAAATTTTTCCCGCACTGCATAATAACTTTGATGAAGAGATTATGCTTTCTTTGTAGTTGGCATCTTTTCTTCAAAAGCTTATCCCCGATTGTTTGTGTGGCTCATATGTGTTGAATTTAGAAACCAACTTAGCACTAATGGCTTTTGCTGTTTTTGATTATGTATCCATGTTGCACTTAAGTACTTGAAAATCTTGAACTGAATTTAATAATGACCATAAATTTTGACGTCTAATTTAAAGGATGGCTAACATGTGGCCAAGTATGTGCATACATTATGATAGCCAGCTCAAGATTGTTGAAAGGTTTAAATATCTTGGCATTGCACTTGCCTCCAAAGAAACGACAAAGCACCACCATGAATGCACCATCCAACTTCATAGTGTTGTCAAAGAATGGCATTCACAATTTGATAAGCTTGTGACTCATCAAAAGCAATATATCCAAGCTCTCAACTACTGGTCTCGTCCCCATTGAAAGCAGCTTGAAAGAGAAAATCTCATCTCCTCCGTGAGTGCAGAATCCTCGAATCTAAGCACTCCTTCATACATGGCATGGCTATCTTGAAAAGGTTCCTGATGAGGTTGCTAAATCTGCTATCTCTTCATTTGCTGATGTGATAAAAAAAAACAAAATTTTACATCAAGATGAAGAGATGAAGCTAAAAGAAAAATGTGAGAAACTAGGAAGGAATTTTTGCACAAGAACCAGGCATTCGAGGAATGGTGTCATACGTATAGGCAAAAGATATCTGCATCAGATGAAATAGATGCTGAAAGAGGTGAAATGCAAATACAAAGGAACCTGTCTCGGAGAGGCAATTTGTTGTTGATAGCTTGAAAAAGAGGTTGTAAGAGGAAGTTAAAGCTCATGAAAAAACATTGCATTCAAGTGAGAGAGAAGTCTTTGGGAAGTCTTAAAATTCGCCTGCCTGAGCTTTCCGGGCCTATGTCAGACTATTCTCATACCTGTTGTGATGCTTACGAGAAGTTGAGGATCATGACCACCAGTCACAAAAACCAAATAGTGCCCCCTCATAGAGACCTCAGCTTCGTTTTGTTAATAATTTCCGATTAACTTATATCATATTGAACTGCAATTTTGACGTCAGACAGACAGTAGTCCTTGGCTATGCAATGTAGCAATTAATAATTTCCGATTAACTCATATCATGTTGAACTGCAATTTTGACGTCAGACAGACGGTAGTCCTTGGCTGTGCAATGTAGCAATCTTTTTTTTTATTCATGTGCAAAAGATTGTGGTCTCTTGCTCCTTTCTGCTTCCTTTTTCTGCATGAAGGTTGATGTGTGACAATAGAAAAAAAAATTAAGGACCAACGTTAGGGAGAATATCCATCTATAAATTGTCAAGGTCAGACGGATACTGAAATACAGTAAAAGCCTTTCCAACTTTTCTGTCTTTTCATTTGAATTAGAAATGGTGAAATATTAATTTGTTCACGAGGGAGCAGTTTAATTTTGAGTTATGGATTTGTGTCTTTATTGATTCGATATCTCAAATTACCAAAGTTTGGTAAATATAATGGGATTACTGTTTGCAGTCCAACATCTCAAAGTAGGAATTTACAGGGCCAATTTGCGATAGAGAATGAAAAGAGAGCAATTTAGTACTAGCTGATTAACTAAGATGGCTACTGAATAGCTGATCAAATATGAACTTTCAAACTTAATTCCAACTACTATTCAAGCCAGATTTTCAAAATTGGAAACTATATTTAGTTTACTTTTTTTCATAGTGACATAACTTGCTCACATTTTTTTCAATTGAAAAGACGCGTTTATACAAAGGAAGATTCTTGATTTATAAATCTAACATCATTTTATCTCTTTTATTGATGTGAAATTCATTTTTTTTTCATTCAATTGTGTAACCACAGCCATAGTTTTTTCGTCTGTAAAAAAAAAAAAAAGAAAGGGTCTCACCTTGATTGAATTTACTTTAATTTTAATATTTTTATGAAACTTTATATAAAAAAAATTAAATATATTTGGATACCACTTTTCACGAATCATATTTCTAACCTAAAAAATATGTATATATACTTATTATTAAGTGAAAGAAAACCCCTTAACTTATAAACTCAAAACTACGATTGGTGACGTTCGGTCATTGGTTACCATTCTAATCCTTGGAAAAATTCAATCACCTTCACTTGCTTAAATATTCGTACATCTGTATTTTATATTTGATACACTTGCACGCCGCTAGCCAAGGAAGACTCTTTCGGTTGTTTAACTTTTGACTCTTGAAGCTGGAAAATGTGGGCCTCTCTTTCTAGTTTTGGTTCTAGACTTAGCTAGTAGCTTACCTTTAAACTCGCTGGAGCCTTAATTTAGCCTCAGATCGTTTCGATTAATTTTTCAATTTCTCTCTCATTTATTCACAGGATTCCAGGTCCATCTTTTCTTCATCCGATGTTTTTGAATTTTGAGCTAAAATTTTTCATTAATATTCTTATTAAGATTTATATTTCAATTTTATTAGAACTATTTACTCAATTAGCAAAGTAATTTTTTTTATGTAATTAATGCATATTTATCTTAAAATTAAAAAGATATCTAACATCGATATTTTATTAAAGTATCATTTTAAAATTAAATTTTTAATTTTTAATTTATTTAAAATTATTATATATAATTTATGTTTGTTTCAAATTATTAAATATAATTTACAATCATTTATGTAAACTCTCTTTAAATTTATGTAGATTTATCATGTCAATTATTTCATTATCTTTCCTTTCATATAAAAATAAATAGAAAATCTAAGTACATACAATTGAAATATTTTTCTTGCATTGTAGCTTTTTGAACTCACTTCACCTTTATCCTTTCTAAACTTTAAACATTTTAATGACTTTGAAAATAAAAGTGCATTCCGAAAAATCAAATCCGACGTCCTATAGCCATACTTTCTAACTGCAGCTTCAAATTTTCTTACCTTCAACCTTCATTCAACTCCTCTAGCCACCCAAAAATACCATCTACGGGACTTTTTGTTGAGAATTTCCATTGAATTATTCTTAAGTTGACCATAGCTGTTTTCTTTTTAATCATTCATTGTCATCCAAAATATTGATAGCCAAGCCGTGTTTATGCAGCCAAGTAATTGGCTGAACAAATGCTCAAAGATCACTTGATGACGTTTTTCTTTTTAGGTGAAATGATAAATATAATTGGGTCATGAATATATATATATATATATATATTTAATTTCATCTTTAAATCTACCAAAATTAAAAATTAAAAAATGTATAAAATATTTTGAAGTTTATATAGTGTAAGTTGCTTTCTCTTATATATAATATATTTATATACATAAAGTCACGGTACATGCATTATATAAACCTCATCCAATTCCCACCTAAGTCTAGAATGAGTTTAAAGATAAAAAGGTCATAATTTCTTCATTTCTAGCCATGGAAATCAAAGTATGGAACAGGCAGAAGTCAGGCAGAGAAACTATCACATTAGGCCGGAGCTACACGCAACGTGGCAAAGATGATCGCTCCAAACCAAAGTGGATAACATTTTGGAAGAAGTTCAGAAGAGAAAGGAAGAAAATCTTCAGTTCTCCTGTTACATTCCAGGCTTCCTATGACCCAGATGGATACTCACGAAATTTTGACCAAGGAACAGGATGGGCAGAACCTGACAATCTTTCTCGCTCTTTTTCAGCTCGCTTTGCTGATCCATCCAGGATCTTAAGGAGGAATGGATTGTTGCATTGATGTGATTAAAAAAAATGAATAGGAAAGCTTTACTCTGTGTTTAATTATCATCTGAGTTTGATCTTTATAAGAATTCAACCTCATGGTTCTGTATACAATTTTTTTCTTATTTTCTCCTCTTGTCTTTAAACTATTAGTTTGAGTTCTTTTCTCTGCAAGGCCATTGGATTGAAGTCAAAAATTAGAATGGCCGTGAATTCATGCCATTTTTTTGAGTCAAATCCATCATGTTCTGGTCCAAAACTCATGCAAAATCTTCAGGAAGCAGCGATGCCAATCTGTATGTAGTTCTCACTGCGGGTTTTCAAGATAACTTGTTGGTCTTCAAGGTGAAACTTTATCAAATTATTAAACCAAGAAATAGTATGTTCCAAAGCATGTTTGAGTGTTTCTCGGTCTTTGTTCTTTCTCTTCAGTTACCTTGTTCTTGGTTATACTAAATAATTTATCCCTAGTTTATGATCTCAACGCAAAGTGAACAACGCAAGAAAAAAGAGAAACATAGAATGTTACAACTTTTACTTTCTGCTTTATTCACAAGTAGATGAAGATGCTTCACCGCCTCTCCCATTTACTATTCACTAGTGGAAGACACCATAATGAAAGCAAAGAGAATCTTGCAGTATTTAGTGTCTGTTTTCTTTATATATATATATATATATATATATATATATATATATATATCTTAGTAGTAGTGGACATTTTATTCATGAAATTGTAAATTTAAAAAAAAAAAATCCTCAAGAAAATATAATATTAAAAATAAATTTCATTTTCAGTATATTTTATTTTCAAATTCATTCATTTGATTGAAAAAATCTATATATATTAAATCTTAAATAATTATTATAATTTTCTTAAAATAATAAATATTAAAGACATTATTGATGGTGTTTTTGGTCAAAAATACTTTCAATAACTTTATTAAAATTTCATTTAAGATTATTCAAGATATTTTTAACGAAAAACACATTAAGTAATTATATCATAAAAATTTATGAAGAGATTATCGAATGTATTTTTGGTCAAAAACGTCTTTAATAACTCTATTAAAATTTTTTTTTGAGATTATTCAAGATATTTTTGACAAAAAAATATTTTGAATAATCATGTCATAAAATTTTATGATAGGATTATTAAATGTGTTTTTTTCCATGAACGCTTTTAATAACTGCTTAAAAAATTTTTTTTTAGATTATTTAAGGTATTTTTGTTTGCGTTTTTGTCCAACAAAAACGCTTTAAGTAATTACCTTATAAAAATTTATGATTGAATTATTGAAGGTATTTTTTACTAGAAATACCTTTAATAATCCCATTAAAAATTTTTTTCGGGATTATTTAAGGCATATTTGGACAAAAACGCATTGAGTAATCATTTCATAAAAATTTATAAAAGGATTATTGAAAACGTTTTTTACTAAAAACGCCTTCAATAACTCCATTAAAAAAATTTTTAAAGATAATTCAAGTCATTTTTGGACGAAAAATGCCTTAAGTAATCATGTCATAAAAATTTATGATGAAATTATTAAATGCATTTTTTGCTAGAAACGCATTTAATAACCGCCTTAAAAAAATTTTTCAAAATTATTCAAGGCATTTTTTTCAAAAAGGTCTTGAGTAATCACTTCATAAAAATTTATGACTGGATTATTGAAAGTATTTTTTACTAGAAATGTCTTCAATAACATTATTAAAAATTTTTTTGGGGATTATTAAAGGTGTTTTTGGCTAAAAATACCTTCAATAATCCCATTAAATTTTTTTTTTAGATTATTAAGGTATTTTTGACGAAAAATGCCTTAAGTAATCACGTCATAAAAATTTATGACATAATTATTGAAGGTGTTTTTTTGCTAAAAACGCTTTTAATAACCGTCTTCAAAATTTTTTCAAGATTATTCAAAGTATTTTTGTCTAAAAATACCTTGAGTAATCACCTTATAAAAATTTATAAGATGATTATTGAAGGTATTTTTATCATAAATTCCTTCAATAATGTCATTAAAATTTTTTTTAAAGATAATTCAAGACATTTTTTGACAAAAAAAATCTTCAGTAATCATATAATAAAAATTTATGACAGAATTATTGAAAGTGTTTTTAATAAAAAATGTCTTTAATAATCTATTTCATTTTTAGACATGCTGTTCAAAATGATAACGGTTATTTCAGGTATTTTTCAGGTCAAATTTGAAAATAACGCTATTTTTCTCTTAAGAATTCTAGAATATCACAAGAAAAGATAAATTTTTTATTTTGAAACTTTAGATACTGTTGAAAATATGTTAATTTTTTAAAATTAAATAATCTTAAATCAAATATTGAAATCAAATATTCAATAATAAAATTTTGAAGAAAAATATATAAATTCTTTCAAACCAAATACCTCCGCATAGTTTTAGGCATTTCAATTGTTTCAAGTTTCAACCAATTTTAACCGCTGCACATTGCTTAACAGAGATTTAGCAGACACATCCATCCAAGTGTTCAAATCTCTAGAAATGAAGCCAAAACCTTAGGCTAAAGAAAAATCAAAATAGCTAAAAATAAGAACCGGTTTCAAAACTCGGTGGGATTGGCACCGCCAAGCCAGCTGTGACGATGGATCCCCTTGAAGCCCATTGTAAGCCATTCAATTATGCCTTAAAGTCAACCAAGCAAAATAAGGAATTTTTTACTTAAAAGCAAATCTAAAAATTAATTCAATTCAAAATATAATTTAATTAATTTATACAATTATTTTTAGTAAGTGACATTCAACAAATTTTAAAATTCAAATCTTATTTGTAATTTTTTTTTATTTTTAAACTCCTGCAATCTTTTTTTTACGATAAAAAAAATCTAAAAGCTAATAAAAAAAAAGCAAGATGATCATTCATTTCTTGTAGTTAACTACTTTTAAAAGGATTCCTTTCATGATGAAATAACTTTGAGGAGTAACTGTTTAGTATAGATAGTACAGATTCTTCTCCAAAGATTCTCTAAGCAGGGATTAATGATGCTTCTTTATCATACAAATCAGTGTTGGAATCTGGTATTTGGTTTTTTTTATTTCTCTATTACACTTATTATAATAACTCTTAAACCACCAAAGATTACAAGGAAAAAGCAGGGGAACTTTAGAATCACGAAGCCAACTTCATTAGAGTGTCCCCCAAAATTTAAAAAAAAAAAAAAAAAACTGTACCATATGACAATCGTATTCCAAGGCAGCCCCGGCCAACTTAATTGTACCTTCTTCAAATCTAGATTCTAGTAAATGCAAACAAAGTTGCATTGACTCACAACTTGGAGCGGTGGTCTGCACAGTAGGTGCTGGACACAGAGCCAACCTCAACCTCTTTTGGTGAGATAATGCCTTAAGATTTGGAACGGGTAGACATGTTGCTCACATGGTTGGAGACTTGGAGTCTCATCCCATCAGTTACACTCCAGTTGTATGACGATGAGCCTCGTATCTGTACAGATGTTTGCGGTTGGAATCACAATCCTAAGAAATCCAAGAAACCACACTACCACTCTATTAGATATTGATATGATATTCCCCATGAAACCATCAACTACGAAAGCAATACCAATTATGCTTACGATTTACTAGAAGTCTAGACTCCCAAGGTTTAAGGTAGAAAAAAGTTTTGGCTATCATTTATTCCAACACAAAACACCTTCACGTCAAGTTTGAGGTTTTGGAAGCGCCATTCACGAAGTTGAACGCAGAAAAAGAATTGACTATTGCCTTTTTTGACATGAAGCGGTAGATTTCTCCAACTCTTGAAATCTCTAAATGCTTATGTAAAATGTTCTCATCTTGTGAAGAGGACAATGAGCCTGAGCTATCACTCTCCTATTCATCCCCCCTGCATTAGTTGGAAGATCATCATCACGATCCAATTTCCATAGAGAAAAGAGTAGCTGGAAATCATTTGCTAACTTTATGGAACATTGCCAAATTGCCCATTGTAGACACTCATTTTGGTCAAGACTTAATTGGGCCCATTCTGGTCCAAGCCCAATTAGACGTTCGTTTTGATTTGAGTCCAATTAGACCCATTCTCGTTCAGTTTAGTTGGAACCATTCTAGTCCAAGCCTAGTTGGACCCATTTTGATCCTGATTCAATTGGGCTCGTTCTGGTCCAGGCCTAATTGGACCCATTTTGGGCCAAACCAAATTGGGCCTATTTTGGTCAAATCCTTTTTGGCCCATTTAAGTCCAATTAGATTTATTATTATTTTTTCTTTTTTCCCTTATTTCTTTTTCTATTCTGATTCACACGTAACAAAATCAGAATCAAAATCCTGTCGAGTCAAACTTTTAATGCCAAATCATATAAGCAGGAGACTGACTGGAATTTTGGACTCGAAAATTTTACTGGACAGAATGCAATCATAGGATCCAAGTCTGGAATTGATTTTGTCCGTTTTCTAAAATTGCTCTTAAGATCGCCTATAAATTGAATTGATTCTAACACTAAGACACACAGAAACAAAGAGAAAGCAGAGAGAAAATTGCTAGAAAAGTTTTGGGAAAATTCTAGCAGAAGGAGTTTTTGGGATTCGAAAATTGGGACTTTGATTTTGATTGGAGTTCTGGAGGGATTTTGGGCTTTTAGAAGTGATTTTAAAGTAGTAAAAAGTTCTTGAGAGGTTTAAAATGACCTAGGAATTTTTTTGAATTTTTTAGGATTTTTCTTTTTGGAATTTTTTTGGGTTTTTTTGGGTTTGGGATGAAATTTTCGACGAATGATGAAATTTTCGATTGAATTTTTCAGCAGGGTTTGAATTTTTTGGTGAGATTTCTAGAATCCAACAAGCTTTTTAAAAACCAGTGGGTTCTCCAGTTTTCGATTGAATTTTTTGACAAAGTTTTCAAAAACCAATGGGATTTCCAATTTCTGGTGAAACTTTCTTGTGGGATTTTAGAGAGAGGTTAGAGGATTTTGAAGGGTAGAGAGAGTAAGGTTCTGAGGTTTTTGAGAAAAAATGCTGAAAAGACCCTTTTATATCACTCTAGAACGACGCCGTTTTGTTAGGTCAAGATTCACGCGTCGACTTAAGGATCCATGCACCGACCACAGGTTTTTTTTTATTTTGATTTATTTATTTTACCCATATTTTATTTTATTTTTTTTAAACAAAGAGAAGAACAAAAAAATAAAAAAAAATTTTATCTTTTCTTAAGAAAAAGGAAACTTCTTCTAGAAAAAAACAAAAAAAATAAAATTTACTATCTTGTATATTAAGAAAAATGAGTAAGGTTTGGATAATTCAAAATCAAACTAGTGCCATCCCTCAAATGGGTGCTATGGGGTGCTACAACCTTCCCTATGCACAATCGACTTTCGAACCTAACCTCTGTTTTGCATATTAGTTTTAACTAGGTGACCAATCACACATAACCAAAAAAGATTGGTAGCGACTCCCTTTCATTCCAAGTCTAGCAGTAGGCCCGTGGATCTATACGTTATGAGAGCTTGACGACTCCGTTGAAGACATTATAAGAGTCAAACCAGTAAAAGATTTCTTATTATCCAGGCCTTATCTAACAAATTTGAAATTACTTCTTTTTCATTGCTATATCTACTTTATTATTATTTATTTGTCTGACCTGTTATTCAGTGTCTATATTTGCCTAAGCATATGTTTATTATATCTGTCATTCACTTGCATGTGCATAACATAAACCCTCCACTCGGGCTCTACCTTTAGGAGGGAGTGAAGTACCTATGCCCTCGTGAGATTTCATATCTCCACATGGGTTTACGAAACACTCTCACTTATATTGAACCCTCTCCGATTGAAGCTTGTTATGGGTGAGGATTGAGGTGTCTTACTAGTCTGTAATGGATCGTGATGTAGGAAATAATTTGAAAACCTTTTAGAAGCAATCCAAACCACATATAATTGACTTTAGAAGCCCAACCGTAGATAGAGCGTTATTTTCCCACCCTCTATACAAAATCCAAAATTTTAGGTCATGTTGTTATCTTAATTGCTATATTTTCCCTGTATTTCATTGAATTGACTAACTAATTTCTTTGTTTCTTTTTATTTCTTTTTCACACATTCATGAACATGTTCGCAGATTGCATAATATTCTTATCCCTAAAACTATTTCAGTAAAAGTCCTCATGGATTCCACAGAACGTCAGGTTTATGCCTCATTTATGCTCTTTAAATGTGATTTTCTCATAGAGGTGAAGATTGAATCAAAATGAAGGTAATTAAAAGAAGGAGATTGTTTACCATATTATCACATCTATCAGGAGAAGTCCACTTACTCCTTAAACACAACACCTTGAAAAGCTTATCAGACATATGAAGTGGTATGACCTCTTCGAGGTAGGAAGCCTTCTGTGAAAAATTTGGATATATAGCATATCTTTTATTAGTGGAGTTGACTACTCACTTATCAAGGTGATGATATAGTTTTAGGATCCTTCCTGAGGTTAATTTGGTACCAACAATTGATGAGCACTCGACTCTGATAGGTATGTATCTATTATATCCAGACCGAACATATATAAAGAAATACAAGTCAGGGAATCACAAAAAACTGGGCCAAATGCTAGGAGTGGGAAAAAAGACTATAGATTCATATATTTGAGAAAAGAGGGACTACAAAAGTATTCCATGAGGGGTTTTTCAAGATTTCATTACCAAGCATCCAGATGATGTCTAGGGAATGAATGTATTTGCTTTAGCCATATATGGGTTGGTCATCTTTCCCAACGTTTTAGGGCACATTGAAATAGAAGTGGTGGATTTATTTGAGTAAATTGAATGAGGTTGTAACCCTTTACCAATTATCTTAGCAAAAACTATCAGATCTCTAAGTTTTTATAGGCAATGAACAAAGTATGTTTCATAGGTTGCATACCCTTATTATATGTATGGATGAAAAGTCATCTTAAATGCAAAAAAAATACCTTTACCAAACTTTATTTTCGCACTCAAAATTTGATTAGAGAATTCTGTCAGAGCACTTGGCCAGAGGCAAAAACTCAAAAAGAGTGGAAATGTCTGCTATGAGGACTCACTACTAGTCAAGTAAAATGGTTAGCTCCATGGATGGGCAAAGAACCTATGTTTTACCAATGTAAATATGAGATATGGGTCCAATTTCTAGGCCTATGGGGGTTAACAAGTTATGCCCCATTAATGGTAAGGAGGCAGCACGGAGCTGGATAGTTTATTCCTATGAGCCACAAGCTTGGCTAGTTCGACTGCTCATATGAAGAGCCCGAAACCTTCCAAAAAATTGACAACATAATCAAAACCTGAAAGAAACCCAAAAAAAATAAGCCCATGACCATTCACAGATCAAGTTCTTAGGGATATTTGGCTTGAAGAAGAAAAATGGGCCAAGAGATTGTATTTATACCTCAGTATTACCACTTACCAGTAGGTCAAGAGTTTGATAAACAGCTTTTAAAATTAGAACATGAGATGGAAAAAGAGAAATTGAGACAAGAGGTCTTGAAACTGCATGAAGAAAAAGACCAATGGCAAAAGAAAGTAGATAACTAGAAGTTCAAGCCCATAAAATTTTCAAAGAATACAGCAAGGCCCAAAAAATTATTAGAGAGCGGGATGATGCCCTAAAAGAGCTGAAGAGTTACAACAAGAGCATAAGAGGTTACGTATATAGGTACAAGCTAAAAAAATAAATAATACTGAATTGGCTTATGAAAATGAAGAGTTGAAAGAAGAGCACAACCACATAAAAAATGCTTTCACAGAGGTTGAGTAAGAGAATCAATGGCTATCAGATCACATCCTGACTCTGACATTAAAATTAAGGGAATAAAAAAATCATGTTAGGACCCTTATGAAACAGCACAGAGAATTATCCCATCAAGTGTGGTGTGGTAAAAGAGAAGGTTGAAAGACAGAGTTACATAGAACACCTCACTGCCTAGATAGGCAAATTTGTAATCCAAGCAGGCGAAATGGCAAAAAAAGCTGAGACTCTGAAAGCATTTATCACACTAGTAGGGGAGCATGAGCAAAAATTGTTGAACTTCATTGAGGAAGCTAAAGATCAGTATGAGCAAGTTAGATGTTTTTATAGATGAACAATATTAGGTTTGATGTAAAACAGACTTTTGTGGAATAAATGAAAATTTTCTTTTGTTGAATCTTTTTAAAGGGTAAATATTCTTACTTTTTATCTTCTTTCATTTGCATTACATTCATTTATGCATTCATTATCATAGTATTGTCATTGAATCTTTAATTGTGGTACTAAACTGTAATAATAGCTTTTCATCAATACAACATTAGGGCTCAAACTAGAAAGATAAAGAAAGCCCAAGAAGCATTAGAGGGAAAGCTGAGCCAAATTCTGAAAGTTCTAAAAAAGATAAATAGGAGAAAATCAATGAAAGAAGATGCTTCACAAGAAGCTACTAATTTGGCATATCTTTCAAGCTTCGGCCCACCAAAAATCAAACCACACTATTCTTTCAGTCTTAACAAGTAGTTCCTTCAAAGTATAACTACCCAAGAATGACTTATGCACCAAGTCATAAAAATGTCCAAAGCTATGATAATCCTATCTTTGTTGAGAAAACAGCTGAACCCATTCAACTCTTCACTGTAAATAAGGTAAAGATGAAGAAAAACTCACAGGTAACTATGCCCTTAGAAGATTCTAAAACTGATCAAGCTATAAACAGGTTGGAAAAAAGACTAAGAACTGTAGAGGGAATAGATTTTTATGGATCTATGGATGCAGAGGGACTTTGCCTAGTACTAGATGTAGTGATGTTACCAAAATTTAAAGTACCAAAGTTTAAGAAGTACAATGGTACCAAATATCCTATCGCGCATATTATTATGTACTGTCATAAAATAGCTGCACATACTAGTAATGAAAAAACTACTCATGTATGTGTTTTAAGATAATTTGATTGGATTTATAGCTAGATGGTATGTCTAATTAGATAGGACTCATATCAAGACAGGAAAAGATCTGACCAGATCTTTTATTAATTAATATCAACATATCATTGACATGGTTCCTGATCACCTCTCCCTGTAAGCAATAAAAAAGAAGGTGTCTGAGTCCTTCAAGCAATATGCTCAAAGGTGATAGGATGTGGTCACCCAGGTATAACCCCATTTAACAGAGAAAAAGGCTACTATGCTATTTATGAGTACTTTAAAGTCACCTTATTATGAAAGAATAATTGGAAATGTGATTAAGAACTTTACAAATATGGTGATTTCGAGAGAAATCATTAAAAATGCCATAAAAATGGTAAGCTTGAGGGATGTGAGCCTTTTAAGAGAGCACCCAAGAAAAAAAAATGAGACTCAAGCTGTGAGTCTTAAGGAATAGCAATTCAGAACTTACACTCGGCCTGTTTACCCTACATACCACTATACTGTAAATTATACTTATGTGTCCCTATCAACTACTTGACCATCTTATTCATCTTTTTCAAGGTACCTTGCTTACCCAGTTAATGCCACAGGTAATACCAGAGAACCACAAACTAGAAAAAGACTAACTTTTAACCCCATAACTTTGAACTATATGAAACTATATTAAGAGCTCTACAAAAACCATTTAATACCTCATGTGCCTATAAAACAACTTGAACCTCTTTACCCCAAGTAGTTTGACTTCAATGCTTATTACGATTATCATTTCGAAGTGGCAGGGCATTCTACTAAAAATTATATCCCTTTTAAATATAAGTATAAAATTTGATTAAGGAAAGGTTGGTAAGCGTTGATGCAAATGGAAGTTTTGCACCTAATATCAATAGAAACCCTTTGCCCAGTCATACGATTAATGTTTAGACACGAACAAAAAGACATGTGAAAAGGAGAGTAAATGATCTTAAGATGCCATTCAACTAGCTATATGAAGCCTTACATGAAGTTGGGATGATACAATCAGTGGCTCCATATACTTATGTGAAAAAATCTAGCCCAGCTCAGATATGTAAATATCATGATGGTACACTAGGTTATTCAATTGTTGTCTGTAAATAGTTTCAGGTGAAGTTCAAAAATTAATGAACTTTTGCCAAATAGAGCTGTTTGAAGAGTCAAAAGCATTAAAAGACACCGAGGTAGCTATGACAGACAAACGGGTGCCAAAACCTCATTATACGCTGTAAGGAGAAACCACAATCAGTTGGGAATAAGTTTATTCCTGAACCAGTAGCCTTCAAAGTCTTATGCCTATTTTTTTATAAAGACAATAAAGTAATGCCCTGGAATTATGAATATGGGGTAACAATTTAATGGCAGCAAAAGGATGTGCTGAAAGCTAAAATTGCTCACTTAACAAGAGTATGTGACATAACTAAAAGTGGGAGATATTATACTCTAGAAACTTTAAATAAATAAAAAAAAAGAGAAACAGACTGAACTAAAAATCATAAAAAAAAGATACATCAAAATTTATGCTTGAAAAATAGGCTTGCAAGTTCCTTAAGCTAGTTAAACATAGTGAGTACTTTATTTAGATCAACTGAATAAGATGTCAGTCAAAATTTCTCTGTTATCACTTATTTTAAACTCTAAACCGTATCGTAATGCCTTGTTAAAAATATTGAATCAGGCTTATGTGGCCCATAATGTCTCCGTGGAGTATATGAATCATTTGGCAGGCAATCTGGTAGTGCCACACCATATCTTCTTTAGTGATGATGAGATCCCATTAGAAGGTAGAAAAAACACCAAGGCATTGCATATCACTATCAAATGCAATGGCTATATAGTAGCCAAGGTCCCTATTGACAATGGGTCAGCCATTAATGTTATGTACATGTCCACTTTGGCAAAATTATCTTTTGATATGTCTCATATCTAGGACAATCGAATGGTGGTCTAAACATTCGATGGGACTAGACGAGAAGTATTAGGAGATGTTAAGCTACCCATACAGATTGGTCCATGTGTTTTCTATATAAAAGTTTCGGTTATAGATATCTCTCTATTATATAGTTATTTATTAGGAAGACCATGAATCCATAAGGCAGGCGTTGTTCCTTTTTCATTACACCAAAAAATCAAGTTCAATATAGAAGGGCAATTGGTGATTGTGGCCAGGGAGAAAGATTTGTTGGTAACCCAACCCATAAATGCCCCATATATAAAAGCGATAAAAAAATCATTGGAGTGCTCATACAGATCCTTTAAACCTGTTAATGTAATGGGTGAAAGACTTAAATTCAGTCGAATTATGATTAATCAAATGGTCAACAAGGGTTGGAGCATTGGGTTCAGTTTGGGCAAGAACCTTCAAGGGATGAGAGAGTTCCCAAAGCTTAAGGATAATAGTGATAGAATAGGATTAGGTTATGGGATGAATGAAATACTAAGCCTCAGTAGTAGGGCAAGAAATGAATTGAAGATTTTTCCCCATTTAAATGAAATTTTCATTCCTAAAGGATACATGTTTCCAAAAGCTAAAGAGAATGCAAAAGAGAAACCAAAGTGGGAAAAAGCTTTTGCCAATCTGTCCATTCACATGGTGGATGATGGAAGCCAGAATGAGAAAGTTATGGTTTAACCTTGCCCATCGGGATATAAATTACAGAATTGAAGGGTCATCCAAATGCCTATTGTTTATGATTTTTCTTCAATGTAATCACATATCCTAATCGTTTATGCCCAAAAGCATTAGGATGAAATATCATGTTTAGGCCTTTTATTTTTCATTATTTCAATAAAAGTAAGAACATGCATTTTGTTCATTTCTTCCATTCCATTCATTCCACCAACAAAGTCTTTTGCCAATATTTCTTATTCTATTAACTTTCAGGTTCCCAGATGAATGCGAAGATAATCATGATAATGAATTGGGGTTTAACTTTGAAAATGTAATTAATACTGATGAACTTGATATTGAAGAAGATTTTAAAGAATATATTTTGTCTTTAGATTTAATGAGGCTAATTGAATAAGAGGATAAATCCATTGAGCCTTATCAAGAAGTGGTCAAATCGATCAATTTGGGTGATCCCGAAAGTAAGAAAAAAGTTAAGATTGGTACTTTACTCTCGGCTGTTGACCAATGACGGTTAGAAGATTTGTTCCAGAAATTTATGGATATATTTGCTTAGTCTTACCAAGATATGCCTGGACTCAACACTGAAATAGTGGAGCATAAGTTACCATTGAAGTTAGAATGCAAATCGATATAGCAAAAACTAAGAAGAATGAAACCAGAGATGTTGTTGAAAATTAAATAGGAAGTGAAAAAATAATTTGATGCAGGCTTTTTGCAAGTGGTCAAGTATCCTAAATGGGTGGCTAATAATGTACCTATTCCCAAAAAGGATGGTAAGGTACGGATATGGGTAGACTATAGAGATTTAAACAAAGCTAGCCCTAAGGATAATTTTCTTTTATCGCACATTAATACTTTAGTGGATAATATGGCCCAACATTCAGTATTCTCTTTCATGGATGGATTCTCTGGGTATAATCAAATAAAAATAACTCTGGATGACGTGGAAAAGATTACTTTTATCACCATGTGAGAGATTTTTTACTACAAACTTATACCTTTCAGGTTAAAGAATGCTGGGTAACTTATCAAAAGGCTATGGTGACACTCTTCCATAATATGATACATAAGAAGATTGAGGTGTATATGGACGATATGATCACCAAGTCTAAAAAAAAAAAAGATCATATAATCAACCTCAAAAAGTTATTTGAAAGGTTACGGAGGTTTCAATTTAAACTGAATCCAGCTAAATGTACGTTTGAAGCCAGATAAAAAAAGTTACTGAGATTTATAGTCAGTGAAAGAGGGATAGAAATGACCTAGTTAAAATTTGAGCCATCCAAAAAATATCACCACCAAGTACTCAAAATGAGGTTCGAGGCTTCTTGGGCAGATTGAATTATATATCTCAATTCATTTCTCAACTCACTTTCAAATGTAACCCCATTTTTAAACTCTTTCAGAAAAATAATCTTGAGAAATGGAATTAACAATGTCAAGAAGCTTTCAACAAGATTAAGCATTATTTATTGAACCCTCTATACTTAGTGGCACAAGAGGGTTCGATAAGATGTGTGTTCAGCCAATAAGATGAATCTAGTAAGAAAGAGAAAGCTATTTATTATTGAGGAAAAATTTCACAGAATATGAGTCCAAATATTCATCATTAAAGAAAATATGTTATGCTTTAGCTTGGATGGCTAAAAGGTTCATGTGGTACATACTGTACCATACCATTTTGCTTATAGCTAAATTGGATCCTATCAAATATATCTTCAAGAAGCCTTTCATTATTCAGAAAGAATCGTAAAATGGCAAGTATTGCTTTCTGAATATGACATAGCATATGTAAGTCAAAAGACAATTAAGGGAAGTGTCATTGCTGAATTTTTGACATATAGGGCTATCGAAGATTATGAGCCCATGAAGTTTGATTTTCCAAATGAGGAATTGATTGTCATTCTAGAATCAAAAGAAGATGATGATGATGATGAAGTATGGTGGATATATTTTAATGAGGCGTTAATGCCATGGGGCATAGAAATTAGAGTAGTTTTAATATCTCCAATGGAGCACTGCTATCCTATCACAGCGAGATTAAATTTTAACTACACAAATAGTATTGCTGAATATGAAGCTTGTGTCATGGGTTGCTTATGACTTTAAATAGGAAGATTGAAATATTAAAAGTGTTTGGAGACTTAGCTTTAGTCATTTATCAATTGAAAAATGAATGAAAGACGAGAGATTCAAAACTCATCCTTTATCATAAATACATTTTAGAGCTATACAAACAATTTAAAACAATTTGATTTGAACACCTTACCTCGAGAAAAAAATCAGATTGCGAATACCTTGGCTACTTGATTGTCATGGTATAGATTGGTGATACCGTTAAAATCCAACCAATCAAATTGGACATCAAAGATATGCCAGTACATTGTGCCAACTTGGAAGAAGATGAGGATGGCCGCCTCTGGTATCATAATATCATGCAATATTTAAAAAATCAATAATACTCAAATCAAGCAATAAAAAATGGTAAAAGAGTTTTACAAAGATTAGCCATGAAATTCTTTCAGATGAGGAAACTTTGTACAAAAGAGGTAAATACCAAGTGTTACTTCGTTGTGTAAATATATTTGAAGCCAAAAGAATTGTTGAAGAGGTGCACATTGATATATGTGGGGCACATGTAAATGGGCATATGATGGTAAGATAGGTTATGTGAGCTAGATATTATTGGTTGACAATGGAAAAAGATTGCATCGATTATGCCCAAATGTGTCATAAATGCCAGATTTATGCTAATAAAATTCATGCTCTGTCCAGTGCTTTATATGTTATAGCACCACTTTGATAATTTTCTATGTGGGGAATGGATGTTATTAGTCTTATCACACCAAAAGCTTTAAATATGAATAGATTTATTTTTGTGATGATTGACTACTTCATCAAATGGGTTGAGGCTACCTCATTGACGACAATGACTAAATCTGTGGTCTGTAAATTTATCAAAAGAGAAATAATTTATAGATATGGGTTTTTAGAAAGAATTATATCAGATAATGCTAAGAATTTGAATAACAAGATGATGCAAGAAGTATGTGCTTAGTTCAAAATCAAATACCATAATTCAACCCCGTATCACCCAAAAATGAATGGTGCAGTGGAAGCCGAAAATAAAACATCAAAAGGATTATGGAAAAGATAACTGAAACATACAGGGACTGGCACGATAAGTTACTTTTTGCCCTACATGCATATCAAACTTTTATGCAAACCTCTACAGGAGCAATTTTTTTTTTTTATTTATGGGATGGAAACTGTATTACCAGTAGAAGTAAAAATCTCATCTCTGAGGGTCCTAATGGAAGTGGGACTAGAAGAAGCTGAATAGATTCAAGAACGCTATGAGCAATTAAACTTTATTAAGGAAAAGAGATAAACAACCTTATGCCATGGCCAATTGTATCAAAGAAGAATGATACGAACTCATGATAGAAAGGTCAGACCTCGATAGTTTCGAGAGAAATAATTGATGTTGAAAAGGATTCTTCCAAGTCATTATGAAAATAGAAGAAAATGGACTTCAAATTGAAAGAGACCTTATGTGGTAAAAAAAATATTTTCTGAAGGAACCTTGATCTTGTCGAAGATGGATAGAGATAAACTCCTTGGCCCATCAACTCTGACGTAAAGAAAAAGTATTTTGCTTGATTTTTCAAAAAAAAAAGTTAAATTAAAAACTTGAAAAGGCGATTTAAACCATAAAAAAAGAGACAGTTTGAACCATACAAAAAAAGGGGAGAAGTTCAAGTCAAAAACTTGAAAGGGCAACTTCAAACCAAAAGAAGGATTAGAACTTTAAAAGGCAACTGGAATTGGCATATCAGAGACAGTAAATTTTGAAAAGCTTCAAAGTATTAGGGCATTGAGTTTTGATCGAGTTTTTGAAAAAATCTAAAATTTGTTATCATGGTTATCTAATCATTTGTCCTGAGGCATTGCCTCCCTAAAATAATCATTCTTGTATAGTTTTTTCCTTCACACCATCATCTGTAATTGATTATCCACATAAATGAAAGCCATCTTATCATTCTCTAAATCTTATACATTATTATTCCTCTTTATGCCTTACCATGAATGGAAGAAATGCATAACTTGCATCATCATAATTTCAAATTGAGATAATGATAAATGATTGAACAAAATCATAAGAAGTGTGTTATTTTGAAGGATTAAAAAAGGTAAAGGCAAAAAATGACCAAAAAAAAAAATTGGCTTTCATAACTTTTTTCAACAGATAGGTGAAAAGGCTCATTTAATAGAAAACACGTCTCTAGGTTGATGGTTCCTCTACATGACTTCAGGCTAATGAAATATGGTTTTTTGCCAAAATGTTCGGGTTGAATAGTTTCTTTATCAAATGCGAAAAAAGATTTCTCTGTTGGAATGCATAATAAAGGTGAACACGTAAGATGATGTTCGATGGTTTCTCTACTAAAAGTGCACAGAAATGTGAATACAAAAGCTTTAGTACCATAATTCATGATTCATCTGCATCGTAGATAAGACATATATTTGCATCATCTCATTCACTTGATCTTAGCTCAGTCCAAATCCTTTTTTTATGATTCATGGTTTTATCCCAATCATTTATTTTTGACCTGACTCGTCCTGATCACTTCATTTGACTTGTGGTTTCGTTTCGATCATCTAACTTAGCTTAGTCCATATCATTCTTCTTGATTCATGGTTCTATCCCGATCATCTATTTTGACCTCAACTCGGTCCTGATCGTTTTATTTTGACTCATAGTTTCATCCCTGTCACCTGATCTTGGCTCAGTTCAGATCGTTTCTTATGATTTGTGGTTCCATCCCGATCATTTATTTATGACCTTAACTCTGTCCTGGTCATTTCATTTGACTCGTGATTTTGTCTCGATCACCTACTCTTGGCTTAGTCCAGATAATTTTTCTTGATTCAAGATTTCATCTTGATCATCTATTTTGACCTTGACTCTATCATAGTCGCTTCATTTGACTCATGGTTTCGTCTCAATCACTTAGTCTTGGCTCAGTCCAGATCATTATTCTTGATTCGTGGTTTCATCCCGATCATCTATTTTGACTTCGACTCCATCCTGATCACTTCATTTGATTCGTGATTTGATCTCGATCTCTTGACCTTGGTTCAATCTAAGTCATTTTTTGAATTTAAGATTGTAGTGGGTGTCTAGGTTTTGCAACATCATTGTCTAACAAATATGTGTAAAGAGGGGCAGCTGTAGACAACCATTTTAGTCTGGGCCCAATCGGGCCCATTCTTATCCAAGCCTAGTTAGACACCCGTTTTGATCCGAGTCCAATTGGACCTATTCTCATTCAGTTTAATTGGACCAATTCTAGTCTAAGCCCAATTGGACCCATTCTAGTTCGGGCCTAATTGGGCCCATCTTAGGCTGAACCCAGCTGGGTTCATTTTGGTCAAAACCGTTCTGCCCATTTAGGTCCAATTAGATTTTATTATTATTATTATTATTATTATTATTATTATTATTATTATTATTATTATCCTTACTTCTTTTTTACTTTCTTTTTCTATTCCATTGTATTATTATTATTATTATTATTATTATTATATTTGTGTTTCTTTTTTCTTTTTTCCCTTCTTTCTTTTTTTGTTCTAATTCACACGTAATAAAATTAGAATCAGAATCCTGTCGAGTCAAACTTTCAATGCCAAATCATATAAGCAGGAGACTGACTGGAATTTTGAACTCGAAAATCTTGCGAGACATAATGTAATCCCAGGATCCAAGCCTGGGATTGATTCTGTCTGTTTCCTGAAATTGCTCTTAAGATCGCCTATAAATTGAACTGATTCTAATACTGAGACACACAAAAACAAAGAGAAAGCAAAGAGAAAATTGCTAAAAAAATTTTAGGAAAATTCTAGCATATGGGGTTTCTGGGATTCAAAAATTGGGACTTTGGTTTTGATTGGAGTTTTGGAGGGATTTTGGGTTCAAGAAGTGATTTTAAAGTAGTAAAAGGTTCTGGGGAGGTTTAGGACTACCTAGGAATTTTTTTAAAATTTTTTGGAATTTTTTTGGGTTTGGGATGAATTTTTTGGCGAAGAATAAATTTTTTGGATAAACTTTTTGGCAATGTTTGAATTTTTTGATGAGATTTCAATGATATTTCAGAATCCAACATGCTTTCTAGAAATCGGTGAGTTCTTAAGTTTTTGACTGAATTTTTCGATAAAATTTCAGAAACCAGTGGGATTTCTAGTTTTCGGTGAAACTTTTTGTTGGGTTTTTAGAGAGAGGTCAGATGATTTTGAAAGGTAGAAAGGGAAAGGTTCTGAGGTTTCTGAGAAAAAATGCTGAAAATTCCCTTTTATACCATTCTAGAACGAAGTCATTTTGCTAAGCTAGGATCCACACGTTGACCCGAGGATTCGCGTACTGACCCGTATCCTGAACCAACCCGGTCCCAAGTTTTTCTTTTTCCATTTTCTTTTTATTTTTTATTTCTATTTTAATTCATTTATTTTTACTTATATTTTATTTCCTTTTTTTTTTAAAAAAGAAATGAACAGAAAAATAAAAAAATATATTTTGTCTTTTTTTAAGAAAAAGGAAACTTTTTCCAAAAAAAAGAAACAAAAAATATATATATATATATAAAATTTATTATCTGGTATATTATAAAAATGAGCAAGACTTTGATAATTCGAAATCAAATTGACACCATCCCTTAGATGGGTGCTATGAGAATGTTACAATCTTTCTTATATGCAATTAACTTTCGAACTTAATCTCTATTTTACAGATCAATTTTAATCAAGTAGTCAATAACACTTAACTAAAAAAAATTGATGACGACTCATTTTCATTTCAAATATAACGATAAATCTATGAATCTATACATTACGACACCCATCACTATTCAATTGTCAATAATAAAATCCTCAATTCAAACAGTAGCTATAATAGAAACGATCTCATCCCCATGTCCACTAGTGCAATAATCTGAATCACCATAGGAAACAAGCAACCTTAGCTATAATGGAGCCTTGTCAACGTTAGAAAGGTAGGCAGTTATCTGGATTGTGTAAAAGTTTACCCAGACAGGATATCAGACAAGGTCCAAGATCAGAATGAACAGCAAGGAGCCAAGCGGCAAGGGAAAATGAATTGAACATGACCGAGTACCAAAGTTGATTAACCATTTAACTTCTAAAAGTTGAACATAGCGTGGTAAAACCGCTAAGGCCAGTTTGGCTACTCATGCACCTATATAGCATGACCTCAATCAACAATAATTAGCAATGATATGATTAAAAAGTACAGAGATGTTATATTATGGATTCTAGAACGTTTGATCACCACTGGTATAGAGGCTTTACTTAAAATTTTCCGTTCTCAAACAGCATATTAAAGCCACTATGAGAATTCAGCCCAGAGCAAGTACATGAAATTATGACAACCGGTAATAATTTCATCCACATATAAAACAAAGTAATGTAAAAATTTCAGGATTTACTTATATAAAATGGTTGTGTAAGTTACAACACTATCATAATTAAGAGGTTAATGAATGGCAATATCCATCGTTACTCCCAACAAAGGAATGGGGATTCCTGTTAACAAGTTTATGGTGCAGTTGGTTTGCTGGCCCCATGCTTACATGGAACTCGTTGGTTTTGATTCTTCAACTCATCTCCAGCCACAAGAAAATATGCAGTGTGCCTGAAAAACACATTATAATGTTTCATGAATTTTAACAAGAATAAAACGACAAACTTTCTCTCACACAAGCAAAGGAAAAAATAAAATATTAGCACAAAAATGAAACAAAAGAAATATGACACCTGAAAAAATTCATCATTTTGTCTTTTGAATCAGCATCAATGTCAGGGGTGCTCTCCAGTGCCTTTTCCATATGATGTAACCATCTCTCTGCAGCTTGATGTGTGACTGGAAATGGTCTATGACGTCCAATCAATGCAGGATGACCTGCAAACGCATCACAGGAAAAGATACGAAGCCCAAAATAAACCCCAGTCCAAGAAATGGTTAATAGAAAGACTAGAGGACACAAGCGTTATTACCAAATGATTAACATCCAGTAAGTCGCAAGAAGAAATCGGATTCTAGCAGCCTGAAACTATATTCTCTCTGATTTATTACCCTAAAGGCAGCCTCAATAGGGATACTTTATCCTTTATCACTCATATCAAGGAAGAATAAGCACAAACCCATTAAAGGGTGTAAGAAAGCCAGCCCGCTCCTAATACTATCAACTACAATTATATAATTGTCCAAAATATAGAAGTAAAATTAAGGCTATTATCCCACAGTAGATGGTCAGCTTTTCTCTTTCTTCACCATAATGTCTCGCAATCAAAATCAAGGACAACATCATGTAACAGCCAAAAGATTTTTTACTGCAATTTGCTAGAATGTTAATTTGAAGTAAGGTAAGTACACAATTTCGTCAAGAAAGATCTGTTATAAAGACCAAACAGGGAAGGTAGACTCTACTTTTGCTCAGTCTAATACTGGTAATTCCAAAACCATTGCTACATCTATTACATGAAAAACACCTAGATACACCATTAAGGAGTTCAACTTACTTCTATTGTTGAATAATTGAATTTCATATTCCGAAATTAGTCTAAAAATCTTTCCTTTCGTTTCAAATTCTTGAACTAATGTTAATCAAAACAAGCCCCAAAACCACCGAATAGATTTGAACAAAAGTTTAAAGCAAAAAAAAAAAAAAGAATATAAACAAACAAATGATTAGGCAATGACAAAATGAAACAAAAGGATGGAAATTTAGCAAACCTTTCCTCTGAGAATAAAGAGGAGGTCCTCCCATCCGTTGCACAAAGAATTCATATTGATTCTGAATGGCCTCTTCTTTCTTGGAATTAGCAAATATTGATCGAAACCACTCTTCTTCTTCATCATCATAAACCCTAATTTCCAAGGCAACCAATCAAAATACAAGATCTTGATTACAAAAAAGGCCCCGTTATGAAGAAAAAAAAAGGATACCTAGTGTAAAAATTGGTGGAGAGGTTGATGAAAGTTTGGAGTCCCAATTTCTGGTACAAATTAGAGTCGTCAATGGCAAAAGCATCGGCAGTATTAACGCCGCTCCACTCAGAAGCCTTTTCCTGCAGTGACTGCATTTCTTTTTTCTTCTGTTTGATGTCCTTGGTCGGAAGTGCAACTGAGGAACCACTGGAGAATCAGTTGAGTTCCCTTGAGCTGTTTTCGACTATATAAAGGCGGTTCGTGGTGGTCGCGTGGTGGGAACGCTCATTATATATGTGTATTTTTTTCTCTGTTGCTTCCTGTTGCAATGAAATCAATCTCCAAATCTGTGGGCTGTGGTCGTTTGGTTCCGTGGGCTGATGGTTTTTGGTTGGGATATTTTATTCTTTTATGAAGCCATTCTGGGCTCATTATGTCGATAAATGGGGAAGCGGTGGACCAATGGAGCAAAGTTGGGAGTTTGATGCGACGCTATTGGTTAACTTTTATATCGAATCTAGAGTTGTATCACGTTTTTCTTGCTTGATAATTACTTCACCAACAGCTGTAAAGATGAGCGCACAATTCGAATTTGATCGAATTGATAAGAAATAAATTTGAATTCGATGTTAATTTTAAATTTAATATTTAAAATTTAGTTTGAATTTGATTAAATTTTATTTTTTAAATTTAATTTAAGAAAAAAATTAAATTAGTTAAATTTATTTGATTAAATTTAATTAACATATAAAAATAAATTTAATTTTTATATTAGATAAAAATTTAATCATTTATATTTAAATTTAAATTTAAAATATTTTATTAATTAAAATATAAAAATTTAATTAAATTCATAAATAACTTAAATCGAATATAAAATATTTAAATTTAATTAAATCAATAAATTAAATACTCAAACTTAAATTTTACTTAATAATAATTAAATTAAATTAAAATTTTATTTAAATTAAATTTAAATAATTTATAAATACTAATATATCATTTATATTTTTATTCACGGCCACAAATTTCAAGCCTTTCGAATGCCTCCAAGACAAAAGAAAGAATATTTTAAACAAGGACGGGTGGATGACGTGTAGAGATTTATTTTGAGCGGATGATGAGATGAATTTAGGTGATATTAATTATTTTAATGGTAATATTGTGGTTTATATTTTGAGATTAAAATTAATAATAGAGTTATGTGTTTATTGATTAAAAATAAAAATATGTATTTAAATTTAAAAATAATAATAAATGTGAGATTGAGTATAATAGTAATTGTTTGATTAAAGATAATTTATTGTTATAATTAAAAAATATCTTTTATTTTCGTTTTACACTAAATCAATACTTGTCTTACGCAAACTAACCTTATAAAATCTGATGATTCATTATACCCTTTCTCTTTAGTGTCCAACTGAAAAAATAATGTAAAAGGATTCATTAGACCTTTCCTCTTCAGTCTTCAACTTAAGAAATAAAGATTAAATATAAAAATGATTAAGTGTTATATTTTTTGTTAATTTGATATATAAAAAAATAAAATTATTAGTTTGATATTTTAATTTTTATTATATTATTATTTTAATACCTTTAACTAACATCATTAATTAATTTATTGATGTGATATGAACATCCAATTTAATATTAAAATATATCAAAAAGTTCACCCAACGTTACATCATAATTTCTTATCAGCATTAAAATAAAATTTTAAAAAAATTTAAAAATTCTAAAAATTTTTAAAAATTTTTCAAAACTTTTGAAATATTTTAAAAAATTATAAAATTAAAAAAATATAATTTTTTTAAGTTAAAAAAATTTTAAAAAAATTTATGAAAACTAAAAAAATTCAAAAAAATTGAAAAAATGAAAATCTTAAGAAAGATAAAATTTTCTTAAAATTAAAAAAATAATTACAAAAACTTAAAAATTGGAAAATTAAAAAATATATATAATTTTTTTGAAAAGTTTCAAAATTAAAAATATATAAAATTTTTTGAAAAAATCTGATAATTTTTTAAAAATTTTGAAAAATTAAAAAATTTCAAAATTCATAAAACATTATAAAAATTATAAAAATTAAAAATTTTGCTGAAAAATAATAATTTAATAATTTAATAAAAATTCAAAAAATACATAAAAAAATTAAAATTGCAAGATTTAAAAAAAATTAGATTTTTAAAATTTTTTACAATTATTTAAAAATTTTTAGATTTTTTTAAAAATTTTAGATTTTTTAATTTTGATATTTTTTTAAAGTTTTTTTAATCTTTTTTTAATTTAAAGAAAATTTTATTTTTATTTAAACTTTTATTTTTTTTTGAAATTTTCAATTTTTTTGAAATTTTCATACTTTTATGGAAATTTTGAGGTATTTTGAACTTTTTAGGTTTTTTTTAATGTTTTTAAATTTTTAAAAAATATTTCAATTTTTTATTTTTTATAAGTTTTTCAAAGTATTTTAGATTTTTAATTTTTAAATTTTTTTTAAATATTGATATAACAATTGATAATGCAATGTTAATTGTATTTTTATAAAACGTATAAATATTTTATTAAATATTTTATTAAATATTTATGTCACATCAAAAAATTAATTGATCACGTTAATATCAAGTACCAAATAAATGCTGAAATAAAAATTAAAATCTCAAACAAATAATTTTATTTTTTTAGATATTAAGGTGATAAAAAATATATAATATAAGAATTATTTTTATATTTAACTTAAAAAATAATGCAACCGATAGCTCCAATTGCAATACTACCTAAATATATCACACAATACAGTTGGAGCAAAAAATAAGAAAAAAAAAAACTTGGATCCGGCGTGCTTGGCTCCCTAAAACTAACATTTTCAATTTGACCAAAACTAAACCCAACCAGTTGACACTCCGAGCCATATGCAGGGGGAGAGAGAGCGAGAGAGCAAGGGAATATAAATGTTAGCATACAATCAACAAACTCGCGCAAAAATAAATAAATCCCCTATTCGTATTTAAAAAAAAAAAAAAAAACACCTAACTGGCTAACCGCTTCTGTCTTAAAAAGGAAGTTTCTCTCTAAAAGATCTCCGATTGCTTTCATCTTGGCAAAAGCTGTAAAATCTCTTGGAAGTTTATAGATTCGGTGTTGCAGATATATGGAGGGATCGATTGCGATAAGTTAACCATGATGATTGAAGTGGAAGAGATGGAGAAGGCGCGAACCAGGATAACCGGCCTCGTCTTCGGTGGGACGGGGCACCATCTGTGCCAGAGGTTGGTTCCTCATATATATATAAAAGAAAAAGAACACTAGGGTTAGAGGCCTTAGGGCAGAGCCGGAGCATAATGGAGAAAGCTAACCTAAAAGGCTAAGGTTGTTTACTTGGGTATGAATAAAAATCTGACCTTTTTGGGGGTGGGAATTGGTTTGTAGGCGCAACGAGCTCCAGTGACGGCTCGGCGTTCGTCGCCCCCCACGAGGGATGATGATCACGAAGGCCATCACGTCTTTAATCTTGGCGAAAATCTCACTCCCAGATGTAATCTTCTTTTTTCCTTTTTACCTTAATTTTCAAATTTTTTCTTTTGAATTTATGATTTAGTTTTTGATTAATGGTTTGCGTAACTTATTTTTTGACAGATAAAATACTTAGTTAGATGGGTGAAGGTTAGCTGGCAAATTGCTCTACTGTGAGATCTTTTAATTTTTTTTTTATTATGGTTGTGGGACATTTCAGCAAAAATTGCTAGTGCTGTGGGCACATTTGGCCGAGCTTTGGATTGTTGGGACTGTCAAACACGAGAGTATGTTGCAATTAAGGTAGTTAGAAGCATACATAAAGAACATGATGCAGCAATGGTTGAAGTATAATGATTGAAGTTGATATACTTCAATATCTGGCTAAGAATGATAAAGGCACCTCATGGTCAGTGTCTTACTAGTTTCAGTTTGTGGATATTGCCTCTCGTCTTATTTGTGCTTACAGACTCTTTTGGTTAGTTCTTGCAGCTGTGTGCAGGTTCGGAATGGGTTTGATAACTGCAATCGCATTTGTGTGGTAAGTATCCAATGAAACTTCTTTTAACTATTTTATGTGTCTTTTCACTCATGCGTTTTCTTTAAGGAAATTATGAATCGGCAGCCTTTTTAAGAGGTTAGCTTAGCATTTTGCTATGAAGAAGTGGCTGAAGTTTTGAATGATGCTTCATTCCTTCTCTGTTTGCTGTGATTCTTTTCAGGAGATTTAGTTGAAATCCTGATATTTATTCTGTAAATGGATGGGGTAGTTGAATTTGTTATGATACCTTGATTATATGTTGTCCTTGTGGACTGCACTCATGTAATTGGAACTAAACAAAAACCTTTCTGTTGATGCATTTTAATGATGTTACCAGGTATTGGAGAAGCTTGGACCAAGTTTATTTGATTTTCTAAAGAGATATAAATACTGCCCATTTCCTGTGGATCTTGTTTGGTAATTTGGACTGCAAGCTTTTGGATTCTGTAGCATGTGTCGTGTGTGGATTGTTCTTGGCTCCTATTTTATCCTCTTTCCTTTTCTAACCAATTAGCCCTTCTGTTTCTTGGTCTATTTTGTTTGTTCAGGGGTAGCATGGGCTGCTTATTGTCTCCCTTTTGTTTAACATCTTTTTCCCATGCTGCTAATATATTTGGCAGATATGCATGATTTACACTTAATTCACACTGACCTGTGTATCTTCTGAATATGTAAGGCTTCCTGGCTGCAAGGTATATGGCCTTTTATAATAGACAATTTATGCCATTTTAGATTTGGTGTGCAAACTTGGTTATGAAAATAAAAAAATGCTTGGAATGGTGCAGATGATAGGACTTCTTTAGATGAAATGCATTTCAGGTGCTTGCCAAAGTCAAGTGCCATTAAGCTGATTGATTTTGGTGGTAATGATTTTGATAATCAGAATCCTAGCTCCATTTTTTCCACAAGGCATTTCAGAGCCCCTGAGATAATTCTAGGTAACCAAGTATTGTGTTGGAAAATGAGAATGTGTTCCATTCCTAGTATGAAAAGCCAATGTGTAGTCTTTCTTCTGTTCTTTTCCTCCCTTTTCAGGAATAGGTAAAAGAAATTCAATTTTGAACGATAAACTTCCAGGTGCTAATTGAGTTTGCGTTTCAAGGAAGGCTATTCGAGTACCACATCATAGAATCTAGGAGCAACAATACTAGAATGACTGATAATGTTGTTTCTCTGAAAATCCTAACTGGAAATTTCATTAGTCCTTCCTTTTCAATATCATGTATTTGATTATGTTTTATTGACTTCAGTTGCTGGTCTGGATCTTTGCTTTGATTTTTTATTTTCTGCTGGTTCCTTTTTACCTTGCTTGTTTCTGTGTATGCTTTAAATTACTTTGACATGCTTCAGTGTGCTATCTGTTGTTTTGAAACAGTTATAAAAACATTGATGCAGGTCTTGGTTGGAGTTATCCATGTGATCTATGGATTGTTGGTTGTATACTTATTGAACTATGCATGGTAAGTGCTGCATTTCTTCTGATGCATTTAGCTTCAATCAGATGTGAAACACAGGAACTTACACTGTTTGAATTCTTTTTGCATGGTGAAGCATTATTTCAAACCCATGAGAACTTGGAACATTTGGCAATGATGGAGAGAGTGTTAGGACCTATTCCTGATAATATGATTTGAAGGGCTAAGTAAGTTGTCAGCTTACTTTTAGTTTCGTAATAATCAACTGATTGTAATTCCATGTATCACCCTATTTTGGATTTTATACAGTCGGGGTGCTGAAAAATATTTCCGGAAAGTAAATTGGGCTGAAGGAGTGGTATCTAGGGATAGTATTAGAGCTGTTAAGAAGCTTTATCGTCTTATGGTCAGATTTGCTTTCATGTGTCTGCTTTGGTATGTACTTTTCCTTTCTCTATTTAACACTTGTTCTTTATTCAGACCATGGTATCACAACGTGTAGAGAGCTCAAGATATTCGCTTGCAGAACTGTTGATGGTTTATTGAAATTAAGAATCTCAAGGTAGGGTAGAGCATTCCCCGTTCCCATCCCCGAATTTTTATGTTATATCCATCTACTAACTTATATTCAACAGGTATTTTTGAATAAATCTCTAGAATAAAACTATTTTATTCTTCTATATTTTTTTTATTACAATATTAGAATTGCATAAAAATATATAGGCTAAAGATTGAATGTTCGCAACCTTAAAACTCAAGATTTTCATGCATTAAAATAGCTAATCAATGAGTAATTTACTCTATACGCATAATAGAAAAATATTTAATGGATATGGTGTAATTACCTTAATCACTCTTTATTCTAAAAATAAGAGACTTAACTACAATAGATAAAGTCAGTCAATCAAATAATAATGAAGATTAGATATCCATACTCCCTCTCAAGATGGTTGGTAGATGTTAATCATGCCCAGCTTGAACTTCAGATTCTTGAAGTTGTTTTGAGAGTGAGCTTTAGTGAGTATGTCTGCAGTTTGGAGGCATGTGGGAGTATAAACTAATTTAACAATTCCTTCCTCTATCTTCTCTTTGATGAAATGACGATCAATATCCACGTGTTTAGTCCTATAATGATGAACATGATTCTTTGCTATTCTTATGGCAGCTTTGTTGTCCCAGAATATCTTTATGGATTCTTTTGCAGAAACTTTTAACTCCCCTAGCAACCTTTTCAGCCAAATTCCCTCACATATGCCACAAGACATAGCTCTAAACTCAACTTCTGTGCTACTTCTAGCCACTACAGATTGCTTTTTGCTTCGCCTAGTAACCAAAATTTCCCACACATAGGTACTATAACCAGTAGTTGATCTTCGGTCAGTAACATATTCAGCCCAATCATCATCAGTGTAAATTTCAACATTTCGGCATGATGTCTTCTTAAAAAATAACACTTTACTAGGACTCTTATTTAGGTACTGTAAGATTGGATGCACAGCCCTTAAGTGTTCCTTAGTTGGGTTGTTCATGAATCTGCTTACCATGCTAACCGAAAAATAGGACTCTTATTTAGGTACTGTAAGATTGGATGCATAGCCCTTAAGTGTTCCTTAGTTGGGTTGTTCATGAATCTGCTTACCATGCTAACCGAAAAATCGATCTCTGGTCTTGTATGAAAGAGGTAAATGAGTTTCGTAAGTTTTTGATATCTGCCCTTATCTGTTGGTGGACTTCCTTTTTCATTCCTACCTTATTCATTTTGTTCATAGGGTGTTAGCAGGTTTGCATCCAAGCATTTCAGTTTCCTTTAATAAGTCTAGGACATACTTACACTATGAAACAGAGATGCCATTCCTTGAGCGAGCTACCTCCATGCCAAGAAAATATTTAAGGTTTCCCAAATCTTTGATTTTAAGTTCTTTGGCTTGGAGGTTCTTTAGATTGCTAATTTCTTCCACATAGTCTCCGTCATCCACATAGACAATAAGAATGGCTATTTTTCCTTCAGGTGAATGTTTGACAAACATGGTGTGATCAGTTTGGCATTGTGAAATACCATACTTCTTTACCACCTTTGTTAGTCTATCAAACCATGAATGTGGGGATTGTTTGAGGCCATATAAAGATTTTTGAAGTTTACATACCTTGCTAGAATTGTCCTGGTTTTTGAATCCTTAAGGGATTTTCATGTAAACTTCTTCTTTTAGGCCGCTATTAAGAAATGCATTTTTGACATCTAGTTGGTGGAGTGGCCAATCTAGATTTGCTGCCAATGCTAATAACACCCTGATTGAATTAAGTTTAGCAACCGGAGCAAATGTCTCCTCATAGTCAATACCATATGATTGTGTAAATCCTTTTGCAACAAGGTGAGCTTTGAATTTGTTAATACTTCCATCTGCATTGTGCTTGATAGTAAAAATCCATTTGCATGCAACTGGATTTTTCCCTTTGGATAATTCCTGAAATCTTTCATGTTTTGTTCTTTTCTAAGCCATTGGTTTCTTCCAAAACTGCCATCTTCTATTTTGGTTACATGAGTTTTTTATGAATATTGTTGAGAATTTGCATATTGTTTAATGTGGTAACAAAAGCTTGATAATCGGGTGATAAACCTTCATAAGAAACCACATTACAGATTGGGTGTTGAGTACTTGAACTGACACATTTCCTTAGAGCAATCGGTTGATCAAGATCATTAAAAGATTCAATTGAATTAGATTTAGTAAGAATGTTACCTATGTTGGTTTCAAGTATCTCTAGAGTTGGTTTGAATTCTTGGTTTTGCTTTGAAGGTGTACATTTTCCTAGATCCTTCTGAGTTTTATGTTTTCTTGAATAGACAATCAATTCTTTGTTTGTTTTCCCTTGTGTAGACTTCAAGTTTGGAGGATCTAATTGGATGTTTTGGACTTGAAAGGGAGTTTGAGGATCTGGTTGGATGTTTTGGACTTGAAACGGACTTTGGGAATCTGGTTAGATGTTTCGGACTTGAAGGGGAGTTGGAGAAGTGTTTGCTGGTTCGGTAATAGGATCTTTCCAAAGCTGATATTCCCATGTGATTGGATTCTTTCCCTGAATGGCAATTTTGGGAAAGTAAAGCTGATTTTCAAAAAAGGTAACATTCATAGAATGGTAGAATTTCTTTGTTACTAGTGAGTAACACTTGTATCTTTTTTTATTTGGGGAGTATCTGAGAAACATGCATTTGCTGGATTTGAGATCTAATTTGCTTTGGTTTTGTTGGCTGGTAAGAACAAATGTAGTGCATCCAAACACTTTAATGGGAATAGACAAGATGATTTGAAGGTGAGGATAGGAACTGAGAAGAGATTGGCAAGGGATTTGAAATTTCAGGACTAGAGAAAGCATTTTGTTTATAAGATATGTAGCAGTAAGAATAGCCTAACCTAAAAAATGCTTAGGTACATGGGTAGCCATCATAAGGGATCTTGCAATTTCCAACAAATGTTGATTCTTTCTTTTAGCAACACCATTATGTTGAGGAGTATCGACACATGAGCTTTGATGAATTATACCATGCTTCATTAGATATGATCTAAGGATTGAATTGTAATATTCTTTCCCATTGTTGGTTCTTAACACTTGGATTTTGGTTTTGAATTGAGTTTGGATCATATTGTTGAAGTTTTGGAATAGTTGGCCCACTTCTAATTTTTCCTTCATAAGGAATACCCAAGTTATCCTGGTGTGATAATTAATAAATGTGACAAATCATTTCGAACCAGTAATGTTATTTACTCTGGAGGGACCCCAAATGTCACTGTGTATCATTGAAAACGGATGGGATGATTTGTAAGGCTGATTAGGATATGTGGTTTGGGTATGTCTGGATAGTTGACAGACTTCACATTGAAAGTTGTTAGAATTTTTATTGAATAATGAGGGAAACAACCTATTGAGGTACAAAAAGTTTGGATGACCTAATCGATGCTGCTACAACATGATATTACCATCTTTATTATTACTAAAGGATGAAGCCACACAAAAGGTTTTTTGATATATGTCTTTCAGAATCATTAGCTCTTAAGATATAGAGTTCTACACACATCTTAGCATTGACAATCATCTTCCCTGAGTCCAAATCTTGAAATTCACATATATTTGAAATAAATTTATTAACACACTTAAGGTCTCTTGTAAGTTTGCTTATAGTTAGTAGATTGCAACTTAGATTTGGGACAAACAGAACAAAATTAAGTGTTATCTCTTTGGAAATAATAACAGAACCTATATCGGCTACTTTTGGAATTAACCCGTCAGCAATTCGAACTGTGAAGTTTCCATGACATGGGTTGCATTTACTGAATATAGATGCATCCCTAGTCATATGGTCTAAAACTCCTAAATCCACAATCCATGAATTTGATTTTTCTAGTTTTACACTCAAGAAACTTAGAAAATTACTTTTTTGTGCTAAAAACCCTGTTCCAATAACACTAGCTTTGGGGTTAAAGGTAACCTCCGACGTCAGGCTCTTCTTTCTACTGACCATGCTGGACTTCGAGTGAAAATTTTCAAAGGTTCAGATTGTGATTTGATACCATGAAGAAATCTCTAGAATTAAACTATTTTATTCTTCTATATTTTTCTTATTACAATATTAGAATTGCATGAAAATATATAGGCTAAAAATTGAATATTCTTTGCTTTAAACCTAAGATTTTTCATGTATTAAAATAGCTAATTACTCTCTACTCATAATAGAAAATATTTAATGGATTTGGTGCAATTACCCAAATCACTCGTTATTCTAAAAATAAGTGACTTAACTAAAATAGATAAAGTTAATCAATCAAGTAATAATGATGATTAGATTTCCACAATTTTAAATTTATCTTCACTCTTATCCTCACGGGTATTTAATGGATATGAGTAATCTCTATTAGAGGTATAAATGATACATCAGTACTTGCAAGCTATTCGAGTTTGATTCGAATAAAACTCGAATTTGGCTCAATCATTGTTGAATCGAGGTCGAGCTCGCGTAGCTCGAATTATCGAACGAGCCAAGTTTGAATATTCTAATACTCGGTTCAAATAGCTCGTGCATCTAACTAAGTTTTTATATTTAAATATATTTTAATTATTTTAACTAGTAATTTACTATTTTACCTTTAATATACCTAACCTAGAAAACCCTACTTTTTTCATTTTGTTTGTTCTTTCTCAGATTCACTCCCGACTCCTAAGCAAGTGGTGCTTCCTCCAGTCCCAAACACCCTATCAATATCCCAATTCCCAAGTGGCGCCTTTCTCAGTCAGTCATCTTCTCCGATTCCAGTGCTTAAGTCTTGATATTTCTTGACTCCATTCAGCAGTAAAATCTCGGGCACTTCAGGTATACAGTGCTTAAGATGGAGGCTTTTACTGTCAAGGATCACAGAGGGGAATATGAGTCCATACTTCATACTATATCTAGTTTTTCATTCGTGGATTTCTTGGATTTTTATTATTTTTTTAATTGAGTTGCTTGACAGTGTATAAGAAGCACCATCCACTGGTTTTGCCTTCTTGTGGGAGTAGAGGGTATCTAGCGGGCTGGATGCAAGAGAGGCCAGCCTAGGGCTTATAACTCAATGAACCAAAAAGAAAGAAAGAAGATGGAAAGCTTTGGATCCTGTGGATGCTTTCTTCGCTTGATAGATTAGGATATGCTCATAATAATCTATGCATCTGAGGGAGTCTGCACATCTGGTTCAGATGTGCATTAATCTAATATAAAATGACAAATCTTGCTGAAAGAGACTTGATTAGGCTATTCTGTGTTGGTTTATTTAGCTGCGTCATAGGTTGAGTAACCAATGAATTAATTTCAACTTCCCTCACCCTGTTAATGTACTGCAGATTTGTTGAAATCAATTGACATTATTCTGTGGCATTTCAGCAAAATAAAACAATTAAGAAAATACTGGTAGCTGGAAGGAATGACTACTGTCTTATGAATGCAGGATAGTACATCATTCTGTTTTGAAAATGTGACATTTGCATTCAGTTTCTGACTTTCCAGGCTGCTGAAATTTAATGCTGCTGCCCTGCAGCTTTCTGAGTTAAACTTGTTAAGAGAAGGTCAATCTGAGACTTTTTCTTTCTGGTTTTCAGTTTTGGATATTGACCTTTTGTGCTCTGGTTCTGGTCTATAAACCTAAAAGCATGGCAGTGGCAGTTGATTTGTTTTAGGGGTAAGCCAATTGTGTCTTAACTAAGCTGTACTTCCTGCCGTATTTATTATACATGGTTGAGAATGAACTAAAAAATTCTTTAATTTACAAGTGATAAAAAGAGTTATTGAGAACTTCTTGGCTTGATGTTAGATTTAAATTAATCAGATACCATGGAGTTGGTTTGATTTTCTTCCGAAGTATAGTCTTTGTTTTTTGCCTTTTTGATAGGCCTTTAATTGAGTTCGCATCTTGTTGTTACTTTCAACTGCTTAAGCTCTGGGCCAGCTTGTCAGCTTTATTTTCAGTTTTATTTTTAAATTGAATAAAATAGTTTCATTAATTTAACAATGGGAGCAAAAATTTCTGCAGGTCTATGTAGATAAGCTGGTGAAGAAAGCCTATGACAACTGGATCAAGTCATAGAGTGTGATGGCAAGTCACTGTTGAACTTCAAGCAAAATAGGAGGTCAAGTGCTCGAAATGAACTTTAGATCATCAGCTGCAGTTACCACGGCTGCCAGTTGCAGTTCCTACTGAGCAAGTGCACTCGGGCCCATAGGTTGGAGGTAAGCATTATGATTACTTTAAACATATATCTCAGCTTAATCTTTCTGGAGTTATGCTCATAAACATCATTTTGCTTATTGCCTGCTTACTTCCCCTTTTCCTTGGTACAAGACAGAAGATTAACATAACATGGTATGAGTAAAGGTTCTTTATGAAGGATGAAAGCTTGCTATGAAGTAAGCTAAATAAATATAAAAATGGAACCACCTAATATAAGAAAATTCTAAAAATAATTGATACCTCTGTTTTATCTAGCATCACTGTTGTATAGTTAAGATAGTTAAAGACTAAAGTTACTATTATTCTTATTGTTAATTGTAATTTGTTTGTTTTGTAATATTTTTTGTGTAAGTTTGTAGGAAAAAAATAGGGCCAAACGATCATTTGAAGACATAATATTGTGAAGACATCATTACAAGCATGTATATTGTTGTCGATTTGTAGTAACTTGTGTGTGTGGACTTATTTGCTTGGATATTTAATATCTTTCAATTAGAACTTTAATTTTCAAAATTAATTATATATTTTATTTGTGTGTTGTATTTGAATCATATGATGAGTCTTTTATTTACTTGGATTTGATTGTTGTGTAAGTTATTATTATTATTGTTGTTGTTGTTGTTGTTATCTTGAAAATATAATATTTGTTAGGTTTGATAAAAAATAGTTATAAAACATCTCAAACTCGAGCTCAAATACAAATAATCAAGTTTTTATCGAGTATAAGGATCGAGTTTTTTTTTACATGTTAAACGAACTTAATTGATCAAGTTCGAGTAATTTAATTTTTATTTTAAGTCAAATTTAAATTAAAAAAAAATTGATAATGTTCGAATCGAATTTTGAGTTTCAAATTTAAAGTCGAGCTTGAATTTTGTATTATATCGATTTGAATTCAATTGATTATACTTGTAATCTCTATATCCAAAATTTAAAAAATAATAAAATTTGATTTTTTAGTTTTTTTTTAATTTTTATCTTGTATATTTAAGTAATTTTTTTATAAATATATAATTTTTAATAAAGATATATTAATTTTAATTAATTTAAAATAATAATTTATATTATTTAACAAAAAAATTTATTTATTAAATATATATACATGACGAGATATAGATACGATACAAATATTATAATACACATTCTCATTTATGTATTTAATAAAATTTTAAAATCATATTTATTTTTATATTTTTAATATAACGTTAATCTTTATCTTTATTTGAGAAAAAGGTTGAATTTTTTTTAAATATGAATAAAATTGATATTCCTAATTGAAATATAATCCAACCTCAAGCTCTTAATCATCCCTTTTCTTTTATTAAAAAAAAAAAATCTAGGTTAAGCAGAAAATAGTAAATTAATGGTTTCATAGTGCTTGGATATCTATGGGAGACCAATGGCAAAGGCCACAAATTTGGAGATTCCCATGTTTGTATACGAATGTTGGTATAGAAGTTGCATCTTCTGTTGTGAAGTCCTTGATCACAATAGCCCCTTCTTTTTATTGAATTGGGGGGTAGGGCTCTTGTTTGGATTGTTTAAAACAATTGCTTAAAATGCAAGTAAAAATGGACCATCGGACTTTCTTGGGATGATATGAGGGAAGGGAAGAAAACTATTTTCCTTTCTGTAAAAATCAGATAAGCAATGTTGTTGTACAAACAAATAATTTTTTTAATTCAATTTGGGGAGATTTTGAAAAGTAGAAATGCCAAAATAGAGTTACAATAAGTTGCAAGAACATTGACCATCCCTATGACTCGGTGAAATCTAATTGCATCTAATCACACAAAACTACCTTTAGAATCTTTGACAAAAACTTGATGAAATCATGACAGTCCCCACATATTCTTAAGTTCTTGAATACCCGGATCACTCTTGCTTCAGCCCAGCCTCCATGGAGAAGCGCCAAACCAATTGCCAACTTCTCACTGTGAACTCTCAAGCTCTCTTCCTTGGACTCCTCGTCTATATCACGCAATGCAAATTTCACTTCATGAACATAGCCCAAATCTTGTTTCATCCTTTTCTCCATCTCCTTCAGTACTTGATGGATTTTCTCTGTCAGCGGGTGTGTGTTGTCTCCGCCATGGAAAAAGTGGACCTCCTTGTCAATCTCCACCCAACTACGCCCTGCCTCTTTCTTCAACCCCTTTGCTTTTGCTAATTCTCTTACTTCTTCGCAGTCCATCCAATAGCCAGCCCCAGCATAAATATTTGAAACCATCACGTAGTTGACAGGGTTGTCGCCATCCAATGTTAAAAGGTTTTGCCCTACTTCTTTCCCGAGTTGCAGGTCTCCATGTACTCTACAAGCACTGAGCAACGTTTGCCATATACCTACATTTGGCTTTAAAGGCATGCTTTCTATGAGGTCCTTGGCTTCTTTCAAGCGTCCATCTCGACCGAGAAGATCAACCATACAGGCATAATGCTCTATCCCAGGTTTGACCCATCGATTACGACACAGCTGTGAAAAACATTCTTCACCTTCTTTAATGAGTCCAGAATGACTACATGCCGAGAGTATAGCCAAATAAGTCACCCTATCAGGCTCAATATTATCCAATTGCATTTTGTAGAAGAAATGAATTGCCTCTTTGCCAAAACCATGCTTTCCATAGCCAGTGATCATAACCGTCCAAGAAACAACATTTCTTGTTGGCATTTCATTGAACAGTTTTTCTGCCTCGTCTAGCATTCCACACTTGAGATACATATCCACAATTGAATTGTGCACAGATATCTCTAAACCAGAAGGAATCTTAACAGCATATGCATGCATTTGCTTGCCTTGCTCCACAAGTGCAAAATCAGCAAACACGCCCATCATACTTGATAGAACAAACCCATCCACTTGCGTGGTGCTGTTTTGAAGCTGCCTAAATAACTCAACGGCCTCTGCCAAGTTCCCTTCTTGAGCATACCCCAGAATTAATGCACTCCAAGATATAAGATTTTTCTCCGCAATCTGATTAAACACCATTCGAGCCTCAATCAAGTTCCCACACTTTACATACAAATCAATTAGAGAACCTGTAATGGCTGCCTTTCCTGAACATGGAAATCCACTAGTGATCAAAAAACCATGAATCACTGATCCTTCCCTAATCTTACGAAGACCACTACAAGCTTTCAACATGGTTGTAAATGTATACTCGTCCGGGATTTCTCCATTTTGTTGCATTTTATGGAACAAAACTAAAGCTTTCTCACCCTGGCCTGCAAGTGTATAACCTGCTATAATTGTGTTCCAGCTTATAAGATTCCTATCTTGCAAAACATTAAACATGGTCAATGCTTCATTGATTCTTCCACATTTTGAGTACATATCAACTATAGAATTCCCCACCACAAGGGCACAATCAAAGCCAGATATTACACACATACCATGAATCTGCATCCCAATCTCAAGAACATTCAAAATTCCACAAGCTTTAAAATTTGTGGAAAAAGTAAACTCATTTGGTTTAAAACATGAAAATACCATCTGATAGAAAAGTGACAATGTTGCTCTGGCATTACCATTTTGTAAATGGCCACACATAAGCGCTGTCCAAGAAACCACATTTCTCTCAATCATTCTGTCAAACACGAGAGAAGCCATGTCCATTATACCACATTTTGCATACATATCTACAAGATCATTGCTTAACATCAAGTCAAAACCAAATCCCATTTTCACAGTTGCTGCATGAACCTGAACCCCTTGATCGGGCAATGATTTTTTTGAACAACATCTTAAGAGATTGGCTAATCTCTGCCTCTTACTCCTTATAGGAAATAACAATCGGGTCATTGATTATCGTGTTCAGTTTAAGTCCTTTATTTAGTAAAAATCCTTTCTGTGCCCATGTTGCATGATTGCGTGACCTTAGCGGAATTGAAGAAAATTGATGCCAATCTTTCGAAGAATGATTTCTTCGAGATAAAATGGTGGTTTTTGTAATAAAAGCACGTTCTTCGAGTTACTTGCCAATCTCCGGGTATATTTCATATGTATGGATTTGATCATTTGAACTAAAGTCTCATTCTTTATTCATATTCCATGCCGTGGAATTGTCTCACTTCACCGTCTTAATAGATTTGGATGCGGATATCTATATCATGTTTTTACATCAGATACTTGTAAAATAGAGTAACATTTTATATCAAATTCATGTAACAAGTCAAACACAAAATATAATTTTTTTTATCTTTGCCAAACTTATATAATAATTTTTGTTAAAATTTTGAACTGTAATGTTTATATATATATATATATATATATATTTATGTAATTTTCGCACCGTATCATTTTATCTTATTTAAAATAAAATTGCCAGGTCCTTAAGGAAATGGTTATAGGTTAATTTGCATTGTGGCAAACAAAAGGATATGAACAAGTATGAAGATAGAACAAGAGCTTTATCTTATAGCAGGACTCCGAATCCCAGTATCAGGTAAATCAATTCAGATACCATACAACTGCAGCATGAGAATCACAAAGTGCGAACCAAACCTCGGTGTCGATAGTTTTGAAATACAAAGAAATAACTTGCAAGTATACCAAAGAATACCATTCTTGATCTATTCAGCTTGGAAAAATACAGTGGGGAGCCAAAAACATACAACAAATGCCTTACATATTCTGAAACTAATCAACAGAAACATGCTTGCTGAATTGCTATGTAAAGGAGAGGCAACATATGACAATTATTGCGAATAATATACTGCAATCTATTAACGCTGCATCAATCACCTTCTGCACTTCCAATCCTACCTCCAAAGTCTTGCTTAATTGGTCAGCCCAATTATAGTCATCCGTGGAAGCCGCTTTGTTCTCTTCTCCTATAGCTCTCTGAGAACTTCCACGATCATCAAAAAGAAGTCGTGGGGTCAACAATGTCACATTGTTCAGCAAAATGAAGAGGCCTAAAGCTAAAAATACTCCCCAAGAGTCTGTTTCCTAGAAGAGGAAATCCCAAGCTTGACAATACAACTAAAATGGCCACAATTACTGAGCATAAAATGCGTGTCTTCTCAGATGCATAAACCGTGTTTCTGAATGCTGCACCACCCCTGAAGTAGAAATAAATGAATTTTGATCATCCAATGAAACTATGTTCCCTTCACCACTTGCATCCAAGGTAGGATCTTTAGTAGCTCCAATGCTTGTCCCGCCTCGATGCGAAACTGATCCCTTACCAATTCCACTATCATAAGCACTGGTCTGACTCGAATCAACATTAAAAATAGGATCATGTTTTAGCCTACACAGGACTAGAGCCTTTATCATCGGCATTGGGAGAAGCTGCATAGCAATAAATTTTCAAAAGCAATTAGTCCAAAGAACGTGGAATACATTAACAAAACCATTAGTATAGTATCCTTCGACTTTTGTTCGTTATTTTAGTTACTTGGGTGACACCAACAAAGGATATTTAATTGCGCATTCAACAAGCAAGTTAAAATTAAGAACCCCAAAAGCTAAACCTGAGAAGATACTTTCACTTTCCTAAATGGAGAATTGTTCTACCGCTGTAATTCAATTGCTCCAACTATCAAGACATGATAAACTGAAACAACCCTCGGAAAGATATTTAAACGTGAATAGAGAGAGGGAAAAGATATTTTCCTACGCCTTGTTGCCATGTTGACAATAAATCTTAATTTCAAAAAAAAAAAAAAATGCTGCTGTCTGTTGAAAATGAGTACTAATCAGACTATGATTGGGTGACTTTGTTATGATATGGATATATCACATTTGGGTCAAATTTTGGACTTTGGTTTGCTGTGGATATTACGTTTCGGACTGCCATTGTCCTTTTGGGCTATTAACTAAAATTGGATCATATTTGAGGCTTTACTTTGAGGTGGATGTAAAGTTAGGGCTACATTTTGGGCTTCGTTTATTAACATCAGGCCGACAACAAAATTTAAGTCGCTTTGGACAAGATTTGGAAAAATGTCAGAAGTGGGATTTGAACCCACGCCCTCTTTCGAGGACCAGAACTTGAGTCTGGCGCCTTAGACCACTCGGCCATCCTGACATGTTTGTAAAGGATTAATCATAATACTATTATTTCGTTAGATAGGCTAAGCTATATAGAAGTGGAGTAGAATGCGATGGACCGTCCCTACCGGTCAAACTCCTTCCCACTTCCCAGGTTAAGTTTCAAAAGGATGCTTAGAGAGTGAAAAGGGGTTGAAGTAGCATGAAGAGTAAACAGGGGATTTTTTTTAGGGTTGGAATTGGAGATTATCATTAACAAGCATAACAGAACAGCAGAGGTAAAGGGTGCATAAAAAACTGAGCATTATCTGTTATTGAAGCATAATTCTCCTGCACAGTAAACAGTAACCCCCTAACCTTTCCTCTTCAAACAGTGAAGATGTTTATGAATTGTGATGCTCTTTTTGAAAAAAGGAAGCCTTGGTGACAATCATCATTGTCAATCGAGACAAGAAATTTGTCAGCCTTCTCAATATTTCCACCAGTATTATTACTTTTTCTCGATCAAACCCAGATGTTGAAATAGAAATTACTTTGAAGAAATTCAAGAACCATTGTTCTCATAAATTACATCCAAAACCAATATCAAAATTTCCTGGCTGCTACAAAAAAAAGTGTTAGAAGGACAAGCATTTTGAGCATATCCGCTGACCTGATTAATTCTGAAACTTTCAGCTGTCACTATAGCTGCCCTGATCCACCAAACAAAAGGCCTTGTGAGAGTGAAAACCCATACTTAAAAGGCTACCAAATAAACTTCTTATTCAATTACCAAAGGAATGAATGCTTAGATCTGTTTTGAAGTTTGAACCATTCATTAAAAAAATAATTTGAGAGTTACTAGCTTTTATTCAGCAAAATGCAAAATCTTTATATTATATATAATCTTATACAACTAACCTCACGCTTGTAAGATATAATTCTTAAGTTCCAAAGTGCCTAAAAATTTGAGTTTGAATGTTTGATAATTGCAATAAAAGGTGTTCTAATATCTAAATAAAATTGCGATTCTTCAGATACGTGACGAGGTTCTGGTTCTTTACGGATGTAGCACCTACACTGCCATTCCAGTTCATATGCAGAATCTTGACTGGCAAATGGCACACTGGTTAGGGCTTTGGCTTCCTCAGCTAGCTTCGTCTCTGGCGTGTTACTGAACTCTTCGAAAGGTAAATCATGCCTAACTTAACAACTACATGCATTGTTTTAAGCAAGCCTCATTTTGCGAGCTTCTTGAATTTCAAAGCTATATTCCTCAAACATCAAGAGATAGACAAAGAGGGATTAAACACCAATACCTTCTCTAATTTGAACTCATTTTTGATAGGTTAGAAAAAGACACAGGCTTTAGCTACTTTTGGACAAGACTCCTTAAACTAATCTGTGTGAGTATTATTTTCCTTCTGCTTTTCTTATTTTGTTGGATTTGATATACAATAACCAAATTAAGCGATCTTAAAATTTTCTATGGTTTACATAAATACTTGGAAAAAATATCTCTAAATTGACAGTTTATTGAAGCTTAAACAAGATAGACATATATATGTATATATGTATAATATTTGGATTAAGCTAGATAATCATTAAAGAGGCAGAAGGAGGAACCAGTAAGGACATTTAAATCCTAGCTCCAACATGTTTCTATAATTTTTATTTAGCTCATAAATAAATTTAAAAATTTATTAATTACAACTTTTATCACTATAAAATTGTAATTGCATTCTAGGAAATAATTAAATTATAAGAAGTGTATACTCAATCCTTTGACGTACAAACTGGTAACTACATGTAAACAAATCCCTCTGCTTAAACATTCATAAGCAATAATATACCCTGTCAACCTTTTAAGCTTATTGTCCTTTATTCCTTGAAACAATTTGTTCTCATGATTATTATTAAATTTTAACATACTTTATGCTAAAATACCCAATCAGGATCCCTTAATCAAATTAATAAATTGCTAAAGAAATGTTTTTGCTCATAACGAAAATGTGGAATTCCACCTTGAGAATTTACATTTTCATAATTTGAAATAATAAATTTTCAAAATAAATCGCATTCGTTGATATATTAAAGAAATTATAATAATTAATTAAAGTTCATCATTATCTCATAATTGAAGACCTTTTACATAATAATAGCATTGAAAATTGTATCCTATAAGTGGCAATATTAAAAGATACATTCTCACCATAGTCCAAATTCAATGCATTCCAAATGCATTAACATACCAAATCAATGTCTCATTTTTATAATCAAGGCAAATCATCTCATTGGTACACTACAATCTTTACAAATAAAATTATTCTATTGTATTAAAATTGTGAATAAATTATAATTAATTAATTATATAATATAATTAGAATCTCCTATACATTAATTATATTAATGTACCCTAATCACATTTTATATAGTTAAAATGGACAACCATTTATCACATAAATGTAAACACATGCCAAAAAATAAAAATTATTATTTTGTAAAAATAATAACTTTTATTATTAAAACATGTCACATAATTATTGGATTTAAAAGGCAAATTTCCTACAGGATTCTCCAATCTCCATCTCTAACCAAACATTTACAAGTAAATTTCATTTTACTCCAATGGCAGTTTACGGTATTTGCAGTACATTCAGCTGGTTGCTTCAATTACTCACTAGCTGCACGCCACAAAACAACAGCTCATACGGGGATTGGAAGTAAGGTTGAAGATTTTAAGCACAGAAGTGTCTGGCTAGGCTACAACTATTCGGCTATTCCATTTACTGGTCAATTGTCACTCTCACCACAGTTGGCTACGGAGACTTGCATGCAGTGAATAAAAGGGGGAAGATATTTAACATGATTTATATGCTATTCAAACACTGGCCTCACCGCTTATATAATCGGTAACAAAGACAAATCTCATCATCCATGCAGTAGTCAGAACCTTTGCCATGGTTATTCTCTCTTCTGCTCTCGTTTCATTTATAGAGAACATCTTCCATCTCATAGACAACAATAGCGTACAAGATTAGCAGCATATAAAGCAGTGGATCATCAGGAAACAGACTGATAAGTCTTGCTTTGTCGGTCCTACAGGCAACCTTCCGCATAATGCTAATGTTGTTTGGATTGATATGATTCTATCGTCTTCGGTATTGAGATTAAGGTAGCTCTATGCTGGCCAAATTTCTCTCCTATATTTCAGACTTGCACGACCCACAATGCTACTTCACATAGCATTTTAATGCAAACATATTAAATAAACCATAAAGTAAGATCATGTCTTGACGGAGAGATGCCATCAATGAGTTATTGCGTTATGCAAGCAAAAATAGACTCCCAGAAGGCATAAGAGAACAAATGCCCGCACACATGCAACTCAAGTTCAAGACAGCAGACTTGAAGCAAGAAAAAGTGCTACAGGACCTGCCCAAGGCAATAAGATTCAGCATTGCCCAGCACCTCTTCCTAAATACTGTTGAAAAAACCTACCAATTCAAAGGAGTCTCCGAAGGCCTTGTTTCTCAGTTGGTACCACTATTTCCATTTCTTTTATATGAAGTCACAAGGGGGGATTCAAATTTCAAACCTCCTATTTGGTCTGTGGTGTGGGTTACAACTTACAATTGAAGCAATGCCTCATCAACTCAAAAAAAAGAACTCACCTTAACAAAATTACAATCCAATATTTCAGTGGATTTCAATCACGAAATGGTAATCAAAATCTACCCACCTTACTATAGAAAAACAGTGTTATCATACAGTACCTTTTCATATATTTTCATTTTACAGATGTCATACATGAAAGCAGAACACTTTCCTCCAAAGGTTGAAATTATTTTACAAAATGCAATACCTACAGACTTCTACAATCTAGTATTGGGAGCAGTGGTATAGCATCATTCTTTTTCAAATGTTTATGCCTTCTATTTAACCTCAGGTGCAAAACCTAAACTCTCTGGAACTGCAAGATGTGTTGACATACAAGAATAGAATGGAGCTGGTATATCTTATGGTACAAGTGTATAATTTCATAGTGATTGCATTTATAGACTCAGAGCATGATATTCCTATTGACTTAGAAAAATGGGATAGGAACTACAATAATAGATGTTCTTTTTGTTAATGGGATAGGAACTACAATAATAGATTTTCTTTTTGTTTTTGGTTTTCCTAATGTTTTGGGAGGTGGCAGTGGGGGAGCCACTATCAAAATACCATTTTCTGCGTATAAACAAAGATATTGGTGAAAGATGAACACAGATTAAGATGCCTCATTTTAATATCAAAATGAAACCATATATGATGAGAGTATAGTTAAAACATAAACCATCAAGATAGAAACATAAGAGCAACTATTATCAAACAAATATCTGAAAGATAATATCTCAGACCGCTGACAGTCTCCAAAGTAACAGCTCGCTTTGCCTATGATTTCTCTAAGACGATGGATTTGACCTTTAACTTTTAATACCTTCAAAAAAATGCTGCAGTAATTAAAATATTATTAATTTAAGAAAGTAAGGTATAGCAAATCTAGGAAACAAATATCAGTAAGTTAACTGCAAGCTCAATTATCAACATCGTTTACTTCTAGCAAAAAAAAAATGCACATGAAGAATTGCTACATATACCATAGACACCGGAAGACAAGATATGATCATGAAGAAACCTTCTGATCATTGAGCAAGAGACTTAAAAGGATGTTAGTAGTATGAGAATTACTTTCTTGAGATTATAAGAGTGAAAAAACCAATCCACATGTAATACCTGTAATGTTAAACTAAAGCTTCTTTCTTTCCATTTCTTGTCTTAAACTAAGTTACTGCCTTTCCTTTTCAAGTTTTTGTCAAAACTAGGTTCTGCAAATATGACAGGAGAAATTGGGGTATCACAGGTTATTCAGATAAGTTATTACCATTTCAAACAAACGGTGCAACCACAGACTAAAGACGGAGAGATTATTATTGGCAACTTCATGCAGGTTTGTAAACTTTATCATCTCCATACATGGGCAGTTTGTAGTCAGTTCTACACTCACAGGGGAAAAAAGAATAATTCAGAGATTGAAAAAAAAGATCATAAGTCAAAGCAAATTTTTTATGGGAAATCATCCACGTCGGGCCTAAAGCTGTTGAAAAATATCTTAGCTCAGAGCATGTAATAGAGATTTAAATTTGAATAAGCAGTTCCACGATTAGTTTGAATAAGCATGTAATAGAAATTAGTAACGCAAGAAAATTCAAAACTACAACCTAACATAATTCATTTTTTGGCCTTTCATACAGTCGACCTTAGAGTTATGCGATATAAAACTTAGTTTGTTGTTGTAAATTTGAATAAGCAATTCCATGATTGGTTTGGGGAGGTTTTAAGATAAGTTCATATGTGAGTAAAAAAATTCCACATCACTAAAAAATGTGAGTGAGATATTCTATATATACATGGAAGACCCAAAACTCCAATAACTTAAGTTTTTGGGCTCAAGTGATATCTAATATATATGTATGAGCTCTCTGATGTGATCTCGTAAACTCCAAGAGTGACAAATCTCCCATCAACCGATATCAAAGCAAAGATTATTTTTTAGACATCGATATAAAAACAACCCAAGACAAAAACAAATTATTCAATTTGGAAGCCAATGATGAAAATCATTTATACTACAAAAATTTGTATGAGCCAATATTGAATGATTCGATTAAACTAATAGATGTCAGCCGTAGTAAGTCCAAACATAGATGTTAATTCTTGATTAGCATCTAATTTTGTATTTTGACATATAACATATTTGAGCATATGAGCCAAGCTAGTGTTTTGAGGGAAAAATGGTGAGTCTATCATCTATTTTGGACAATAGACACTCCATATCCAGAAATGATTGTCCTAAGGTGATGAGGACATTAATTTTCTTCATTGAGTCAACCTAAATGTTCAAGCGCATGGATTCCAAAGCATGCTATATCTAGAACAAACGAATTGTCAAATAGATCCAGATAATGTTCTTTTAATAAAGTGCATAATATTCTGTAGATATTTGCAACTTATTGATTCTATTATTTTGCGGGAACACCAGACACTTCCAGTCCTTCACTAAGTGCAATTACCATCCGGGTGATAATCCATAGGCATCATCCAATCGAAGGAGCAATGTCTCATGAAAGACTAGGAAGGCTCATATATTTGCCTAACTCAACCGAGGACCTCTTCAATCTAGCTGGTATGACGCAACTACAAGCTTCTCAAAAAGCAAATATTTGCTTTCTAACTTCCACATGGCATGCTAAAAGACTTGAAGGAATGGTGAAAAATGCAACCAAACGAACAAACACAAAGATATAACCCAACTAAAACTCATTTCTAAGAGAAGGTGATCGAGTACATGACAGCTTGTTGAAATATTTAGTCTTGAGACATCAAACATGAAACTAAGCCTATTAAACCAGTAGAAGAGACTTCCATTTCACGTCACAACGACATAGACCACTTAACATAATGTATAACAATTCTAACAAAATTAATTTCATTAATTCACGTGATTGGAAAGTTAATGACCTTAATTTAAGAGGAAAACAGCATTTTCGTGTTTACACTAACGTACGCTTAATGAATGCCCAAAAGGAGAGAGAAGTGAGCATTAATGCAGGAGCTGAATTTGGTTACATTTGGTTAATGCAGAGATCAAATTTGGAAAGAGAGGGGGCGCTATTCTTTTGGCTGACAGCTCAAAAGTTGAAGAACTGAATGCTCTTGAGAGAGAATATGATCAATTATTCATTGTTTAAATGTTAAAGAAATATTTGATCAGTTATTCATATATGGATCGGTATAAGTGATGATTTTAAATGTGTGAGAAGTTATGGTGCATGATATTTCTTAGGAATGAGAAAAAAAACCAATAAAATCAAAAATCAATTGAAAATTGTATTGTTAGGTTGAGTTCATGTAAGTGTTTTTCTTATTTTGTTTGGTTAAATTCGGATACTAAGTGTTTCTACTAGATTTGGATTAAATTTTAGATCAAAAAATGAAAAAACTAAAAATATCTGAATTAAATCAAATTATATATTTTTCTTGATTTATGTATTTTCTAAATTTTTATAAAATAAAATAATTATTTTATATCTAAATCTATTTAAATATATTAAATATTAGATTAAAATAATATCAAAAAATTAAATTTTAAAATCTGATACCTAAATGATAGAATATGAATCGATCGGTCTAAAAAAAAATTCAATTCAGATTTAAACTAATATTAGAAAATTTATAATATCATGCATTAACCAAAATAACCGAACCAAATCCATATAATTCTAAAGAAAGAAATATTTGCAATACAACTGCACGTGTATATGAATGGATGTACGTCCATTGTTTGTGGACAGGGGGCAATGCAATATTTAACCATTGTGCTTTAGCTTAAATGCTAATGGTAATGTAGGGTTTATTTATACCCCAAAATTAACCCATCCTCAGTTATTAGGTTCTCCTTAAGAATAATGGGAAGGTGGTGATGGAAACAGTAGAGCTTACAATTTTCAGTCTCTGTTATTCAGCATGTCCAAAACAGTGTATGCAGCTTTCTGAAACTGTTCCTTCTCTTCCCCCAAGCTTTTCTTCCTTTCAAGAGCAGAGTCTTTGCACTTCTCAATTTCTTCCACTATTCCCAAAGAGTTTTGATCAATTTCACTGCAGAATTTTTATTAAAAGGTAAACAGAATATCACTGATAGGAGAAATATGGTGTTTGCAACAAGCTAATGATATGTTAAACCTGTCTCCTAGAATCTTAACAGAATAGCTAAGGAAAGAATGAGACAGTGAAGAAATGTCGGATCTGAAAAATAAAGATCAAGCAATCCTGGGGAAGGACAACATGGCTGAATGCCTTTAACAAATTCATTTTCCTTGCTATAAACTTATTGCAGCATTATAAGTGAAAAAGTACTGGAAGAGTTATATAAAAATCATGATTGGTGTGTTCGTTAGCAGTTCAGAGTAAGTAATAAAGAGAGAATATTACTACAAAAGCACACTAGCACAGAAGAAACTGTTTCACTACCAGAAAAAAATAGCTGCATTCTAGGCTAAGGAGACAAAACATAACTAAAACAAGTAAACAAAGTCAGTGAATAACCATTCTTGAAATCACAGTTTCTCAGCCAAACAAAAATGTATAGATAGTGCAAAGGACCAAAAATGACAACAACAATAATTCAGAGAACTAGAAAAAGAAGAAAGCGGATAAACATTAAAATACACTAATTATTTCTTTGTGTAATTTTCACAAGAAGGCAGTAGTTTAGATAAAGAAACAACAATAATCAACAAAATTTGCAAACTAAGTTCCATATCGCCATTATTCACCAGATGAAGTTACATTGATGATTTACTCACGTTATCGTCTTAAGCATATTCTCCATTGCCATCTGAACATGCTGCGACATATCTGCATTAATTAAATGAAAATTATTGTGAGATAAATAACTAAACATATATGTATGGAACATTACAAGATCTGACAAAATAACTTAGTAAAAAAAATATTTTATAAGCACGTATTTATAAAAATGAAATTTGTCTGTTAAACTTATAATCCTCGAAAGTATCCAAAATCCACAAAATTACGAGGACGACAAGCGGTCTCAAGAAATTAACTACGAATTGTGCTATTAAAAACTGATTCAAGCAAAGATCCTCACATTTCACACAATTTGAATTACGCAGGTAATAAAAACGAAATGCATTTCTTTAAAGTGAAATTTTCAAACATGCGATGATTTCAAGTAGGAATAAGATAATATAAGAGAATATTCAACGTTGTTTGAAATTAGAAGCGAAATGAAAGTAACGAATGGACAAAGGGAGAAAAAGAAATAGAGGAAGAGAATGAACCATAGACGAGAGAAGAGAGGTGAGATTCAGCTTCTGCAGCAGGCTGAGGAAGAGACTGAGTATCACCCTGAGATGGTGAACTTGCCATTGCTTCTTTTCGAGGTTTTAAGAGGGAATTTTTGAATTCAGTAGCTGAGAAAAAGAGAAATGGAGGTTCTGATTCGTTTTATAGGGGCAATTTTAAAATACTTAAAATTCTTTGGAGGCAATCTAATTATTTGCCTCTATTTCTTCCCGTATTTCAATTTCACCGGTATTTTAAATTTTTTTAATTTTCAAATACGGTATTTACTAAAGGGCGGTAGAGGAAAAAACATATTTATAAATATGGGCTCATGGCCTTCTGATGGTAGCGTCCCAATCCTGTGAGCTTAGAGCCGGCCCAGCACGTTTAAGTTTACTCGATATTGAAAGTTGAAACCCATCCCAATCAAACATTATTAAAGCAGATTTTTCTCAATTGATTTTTTCTAAGTTTCATCTGACAATTTATATTTTTATATAATATATAATATTAATAATTTATATATTTACATTAAATTTATATAAAAATTATATGTAATAATTTAATATAAAAATATAATATATATTTTATTTTATTTATATATAATTTTTATTAAAATTTTAAATCATGTTATTTTTATATTTCTTTTTTATATTTTTTTGTGTTGTATTTTATATTATCATTCATCGGTTATGACTATTCATAGATATAAACATATGTATATTCTAACCAATTTTAAAAAAAAATTTAATTTGATTAAATCGATTTAGTTTGTTCAAATTTTGGTAGCTTGATGCTGAATTTTGGTGGTGCGAGTACCGTCAAGTACTTTTGGTTTTGGACCCTTCGATTGGTCTAGAGATTTCCTATTTAATGTTTTTTTATGTTAGTGTTACTGATCAGGCTTGTACGTAATATGCTTTATTTTGTCTAAAATTGAGATGCTCCTTAAACATCTGACATATATACAAACCTAAATGTTACATGGGCGGTCATCCTTTGGACCCTATTCACTTGACTTTATAAAGGAAAGCCATTTAAAATGAAGCATCTCATTTCCCCAGCTATACAACTTTTTCATGTATCTCAAATTGCCGCCACCATGTACCTTAAAAAAAACAACTATAGGAACAGAAATCGCTCTAGTGGAACTTGCATCTGATCATTATTCGAGCATCAGCCCTAAAAGACAGGCTTTCTCGGTCCTGCATTTTACGTGGTTTACCATTATTTGCTCTTAAAAGGCAATATTATACTATATCATTTTGTTCTAGCATTACTTTCCTTTTATAAAAATATGCATTATCCACGAATGACACATCTACTTTCGCCTTTCAACTCTTTTGTAAATTCAAAATTTTAATTAAGATAGTGATTTTGATTTTGTGGCTCCAAATTTGTAATGTATGTATTTGAAACACACCAGTGTGTGTATAGAAAACAGAATCTTTCTTTAATTTTTTTAGTTATTAAAGAAAAATTGTGTCACAATCAATGCATGCCGACACATACAGTATATAAAATTAAAAAAACGAATTAAACTTTATTTTGATGAATAATAAAATTAATTGTGGTGAGGTTAAAAATAATAATTGTTATATTATAATTATGATTGAAAAATAATTTTAACAAAATTTTATGTTAATTTAATTTTATTAAAATTAATATTTAAATTTAATTATATTATAATAAAAATACGATAAAATTCAAACGAGACTTAAATCAAGTGAGAACTCTGAGTCGGCATCTGGGTTCTTCACTTGGCATAATCGCGTAATTTAACAGTGACAAATGAAAATGACACTTTATCCTTCCACACCAAGCAATTGGATTTGAAAGGTTAGGAGCTTGACATATAAGAGCAAATCAGCGATTATCAGGATAATTTTTTGACTGAAATTTTGGAGTTGTTTTAGAGAAAAGTTCCAAATTAACTGACAATACCTAAGATATCATCATATAGACAATGCTTTACCAACTCAAGTGTTGCATTAAAGTAATGCACTCACATATTTTAATCCTTTAACTTTTATTTTTTATCAATTTAATCCTTATATCCATAATATCAATGTAATCTTAATATAACTTTTACTAGCCAAAATAGGCCCAACCAACAACAGAAGCAATATTTAAAAGCATTCAATTTTATAAAATTTGTAATTTAAAAAATAATATATAAAACAAATTAATTATATTAAACAATTTATATCTTAAGAATGCTGTAGTTTTTTTTTTCAATTACTAAAATAGCATATTTTATTTGTTTTTAATATAAAGTTTCCTTTCTTATAATTATCGCAATTAGGTTATTTTTAGATATTCCAAAATTTTAATTGCATTTCAACCTTTTTTTTATTAATATTTTTCTGAAAAATTTCCAATTCTGCTTAGTCTTAAGAATTCACTACTCATTGTTATTCTTAGATTCAGATTTATTCCTGCCGTCTTATAAACTCTAATCACCTTTCAATCTTTTCGTGTTTAACTTAATATGCTATCTGTCAACGAATTACTCTATTAATTGTCCTAAGTTAATACGAAACTTAATGAAAACTGCGACTTGAGTGATAGTCATATTTTTTTATGATCTAAAGTGAAATTTGTTTTCTTGATAACAAGAATTATAAATTATTTATCGATTTTTTATTTTAGAGGTTAAGTGAAAAATCAAAAACATTAAAATTTATAAATTATAATAAAAATTTTAAAAATTTATAATATTAATATTTATGTGTGTGAATGACAATTAATAAACAAGTGTACATAACTTTATATAACTTTTCTTTTATCATGCTACTTTAGTCCTGCTATTTTATTGTATAATTTTACCCTATAAAAAGTTGACTGACAAGAAAAGTTTTTTTTTTTTTTTAATGAAACTCATAATAAAAGTTCAGGTAAAAGAAATTAAAATTACGTTTGTCTCACTTAAAATAAATTTTGAAAAATGAATTTATTTTTAAAAAAGCTTTTTTTATTATTTGAAAGATCTTATGAAAATGATTTTTTGGTGTTTGAATTTTTTTTGAAAAATCTATATTTTTATCAAGATAATATTTTTTACATAATTATTAAAATAATATCTTTATATTTATCCAAAATAATAATAACAAACATCATAAGTTTAAGAATAACAATGGAGAAAATTAAAAAACTCAACACAATAAAATAATTATAATATATGCTAAAAAGTAACATCTCATACAACAAAGTGATATATGTTAAAAAGACCATGACAAAAAAAAAGTGTCAACTCATACAATCAAAATAATGTATGTTAAAATCTTATTATGATTGTTTTATCATGTCCTGTTTTTTAATTTATTAATTATTATTTTTATATTTATGATATTTATTATTATTATTTTGAATAAATATAAAAATATTATTTAATAATTATGTAAAGAATATTACTTTGATGAAAATGTAAAATTTTAAAAAAAAATTTAAACATCGAAACATATTTTTCACAAAATTATTCAAACAACACAAAACTTCAATTTTTAAAAAATAATTATTTTTAAAAAATTATTTTCAATTAAACAAACGAGTGAAACTTAATCTAATTATTACTACCAACCAAAAAATATACCTGAATTACATTCATTTTTTTTATAAATTAAGAAAAAAAAAAAGAAAAGGAAATATCGAGGCATTTGAGATATTGACATGTAAAGGTCGCTTTCCATGGCCATGGGTGTGATTCCCACTCCAATGCCGACAGTCCCAAATCGTTCAATCAGATCTCCCCACGTCACACAAAATCACCTATTTCATTGCTGGCATGGCAAGATCGTAACCGGACAAGCTGACCACGTGTACAAGATCAATGTTCGAAAAAGTTTTTTGATTTTTTCTCAGCAACTTTGACAAGTTGCTAACTATTTTTTTAATGGAATTCATTCTGCATATGTTCAGTTAATTCACCAAAATGAACAACCTGCACAGTGGACCCCACATTACTAACGCGTTACATAAAAAAGTGGCCAAAACAAAGGTTTCACTTCCTCCCCTGGCCGCTCTCTGCTTTTCGTTCCCTCCCTCAGATACGCTCTCAATCAAATCGAAATCAAATCTATTATAATAATTTATGGAAAAATCTTCGAATCAATTTAAATTAAATCTGAGTTGATTTTTTTTTTCATTGAAACGGAAAATTTAGAATATGGAAACAACGACAGTGTTGACGGAGGCGGGTGGTGACGGAGGACATGAGAAAGAATTGTCCGATGGCTGCAGCAACGACAACAACAACAGTAATAATAGCAAAAAAGGCGACGCTCATCACCATAAGCATAGCCGAAGCATCAGCTGTGACGAGAAAGGGATTTTTGAATATTTTGGGTGGGTTTATCATATAGGACTCAACTCGATCGGCCACGAGTATTGCCGCCTTCGATTTCTCTTTATAAAGGGAAAATATGTTGAGATGTATAAAAGAGATCCTCACGAGAACCCCGGCATTGTAAGGAACGTCACTTTTTCTTTTTCTGCTCTCTCTTTTGTTTTGAATTTATTGCATCTCTTTTGATTATGCATAGGTTTTTTTTATTCATTTTTAAATTAAGTATGGTGAAATTTTGATTTATTTCCTTTTATGGATTCTTGAGCTGTTGTAGAATATTGATTATTGACTATTGAAAATTTATTTAGGTGGTTTTCCTTTTAATTATGGTGTTTTAGTGAATGGGTTAAGATTAAGTGGAGAGATGAAGATTGAGGTTGTTGACCTTGGGTCCAAATATTTGATCTATCTCCAAATTTTTGTTAAATTAGTAAAATGAATTTGCTGCCTTTAGCTAATTTAGCATAAGCATAGGAAGAGAAAAGAAGGTTAAACACATTTCTGTTTGGTGAAATCTATAAACTTTATGAATCTTGTCGATTCCTTTAGATGTTAATATTTGTTTTCTTGGATAAGAAAAATGAAAGATGAGGGAGAATATGTAGCTTTTTTCTCTAGAATTAACTTATTTGCTTCTAGGGCATCCTTCAAATTTCAAAACAGAGTGAAATTCTTAAAAGGCTAGATGCTTTGCAGTTTGTAGGAAGTTGATTAAAGTTCATAAAACAACATTCAAAAAGATGCAGAGAGTCTATTGAATGGGAAAATAAATAGTATATTTTATTGTGCTTGTAATTTGTGACCTTTTTAATGATTACATAATTTAACTAAAATTGATTCACTATTGTATTCTTTAGAAGTTTGGATTTCAGTTCTTTATAGAATTTAACTTGCCATTACATTGTTATGAAATTTGGCTTGTAAAGTCCTCTTACTCTACTTTGGGGCCTTTGACTGTAGAACTGTCATCTATTATGAGAACTTCGCAGCTCAGATAGGCCACTAATTACAAAGATTAAATTGAAGGCTTTTTTTCTTTGTTCATTCAAAAGGAGATCCTTTATTTATTATAATGGTGATTTATGAGAGATCTTCAAATACAATATTATATATGGAATCTTTTTTTTTTAATTCTCTTGGACAGTTTTCATTACTATCTCTTGCCATTGTGCATTAAGGAACAATTACTTAATTTATGTGGGTTAGACCACTCTTCCAATTTAATTGTTGTTGGTTGCTAATATGTTCCTTGTCCAGAGACCTATTAGGAAGGGTGTCATAGGACCTACAATGATGGTGGAGGAGTTAGGGCGTCGAAAAGTCAGAAATGGGGTGAGTATATATTAATTATCATTTGATTTGTTTATAGTTATTATTCACAATTTTTTTTTTTCAAAAACTTGCTCTCAGATAGTACGTTGTGGTTCTTTTCTAGTTTTCTTTTTCCCACTTTCACTTTTTAGTGTTTGATCGTCTGAACTGTTTTCTTATGTTGGATCACTCCATGGTTTGCTTCTCGATTGATTATATTAATGTTTTTATGGACAATCAATAATGAAACTTGATGTTGTGCTTAACAGTTTTCTTTTGTTAACCATTTATAGGATCTCTATGTTATACAGTTTTACAATCGATTGGATGAGTCCAAGAAAGGAGAAGTAAGTTTGCTTCACACAATTGAATTGATAATGATTGCTAGATACTGGCTTTTATTTTGCATGACAAATGACATTCTGTTTGTATGTATAATATTTAACTTTGTTGAGTTGTTGGAAATTGTGGGTAGGTTATACAAATGTTTTGGGTGATAGCATGCTTGTCTTGGCTCACTTTTTTTTTTCTCTCTCCCTACAATTAATTTTGAAACATGTCAAAAGATATTTGGTTGGGTTCAGTAACTGCATGAGAGGTTTATAAGTACTTCCTCTAGTCTATATGTAGTATTGAAGGGAATGATGTGATTATGACAAGATAATACCTGTTAGTCTTATCTGGCCTACTATTTTTTATGGGCATCCCAGTAAAATGATACCTGATGGACTCATTTATTACCTTTTTGGCTGCCTTTTTTTTTTTAAAGTGTAATTGAATCACTTGGAACTGGTTAGAGCTGACAAGCAGAGCCACTTTGTTCTTTTTCAACTTCAAACTGCCATTGGGTGCAGCAATAATCCCTCTTTGAATCATTCTGCTAAGAAAGAGATAATGGCCCCCTAATCTCCTGCAAGAGTCAAAAGGAAAACCTCTTGTACCTGTCTTTGTGAAATATAATTTGCTTTGCTCTAATATCCTGATTACCTTGCTCCCATAATTTTCATTGTTTCAGTAACCAAAACCATATTTTATCCTTTCTTCAAAATCATGGCTGTTAATCCTTCATGTTATGTAGTGAATCCATGATGCATTTTGTTGGTTCTCCTGTGATGTCTACTCCATGGCATAGGGAAAAAGACAATTTTTTACTTTTCTCTGCGGACAATACTTTTCTTTCTTATTAATGGTTAGATAGTCTTGTGCGCTGAAATGGCTCTTGACTAACTTAGTGTTTTTCTGCTTCAAGATTGCTTGTTCCACAGCTGGGGAAGCTCGAAATTGGATGGAGGCATTTGATCACGCCAAGCAACAGGTACAAGTCATTTAAAATGGTTTGATTCATATATGTGGTTGCTTTCTTAGAAGAGAAGAACTTGTTTTGCTCTCATGATTTTTTTCCTATCTATTCACATAATCAGCTACCTATTTTGACAGGCTGAATATGAGCTTTTAAGAGGAGGTAGTACCAGAAACAAATTAAACGTGGAGGCTGAGTAAGTTATTTTTCCTTGACTATCTTGCTATAGTGGTCTTACTTGAGTTAGCTAATAGACTAATAGTTAAAGACTGATTTTAGACAAATTTTATGGGTAACTAATTGTATTTATGTAGATTGTGGGACACAAGTCCATTAATAGATTCCAATTGATAGGTTGAGAAGAGACTACGAATGGAAGGATGCGTATCTGTGAGAGGAATTAGATGCAGTATAACTATATAGTCCTTTGATGTAACTTAAGTTGAGGCTATAATTTTGGTTTTGGTATATTGTCTGGTGATATCATATGTGTGTGTATATATATATATATATATATGTATATGTATATGTATATGTATATGTATGTATGTATGTATGTATCTATTATAATATATATTATATATATATATGTTTATTTTGACTCTGTAGCTGAGCTAGAACGTATAGCAGCTAGTAGCTACTTGTAACAAAATCAATTTGATTCCTAAATGCTTCTAAGTATTGTGCTTCGTTACATTGTTTTCTGAAAGAAAAATAAATTACTCTGCCGTTTATTCTGAAGTATTGATTTGGAAGGCCATCGACCTCGAGTAAGGCGGTATGCGCATGGTTTAAAAAAGCTTATAAGAATTGGACAAGGTGAGCTGGTATTTGCCATCATTTTGATTTTGGGCCGTTGCATCTTTTAAGGTTCAAAAAGAGAAGTTTGGTTTGTCCCTCTTTTTTTTTTTTTTTTTAACTTTTAATATTCAAAGAAGATTCTTTTATGTCCACTTTGTGATATAAAATAACCTCTTAATGTATCATAGTTAGCATGCTTCCTCACATAAATGATTATATAAAAACATTTCAAATGCACTTTACCATCTGCACCTTTTAGATATTACCATAAAATTATGGTTGAATCATGGTAAGCTAATGCTTCATGCTTGAGTCTTTAGATAAGGAGAATGCTGCATCTTATAGTCTCCATTCCATATTTGGTGTATTTTAGCTGAGTCTTGGTGGAATTTTCCCATCTTAAATGAAGGTGATAAAAATTTAAGTGCACATCCCAAGTTAGTTCAATTCGATAGTTCTGAGAAAGCAAACTTTGTGACATATTGAAAATCAAGATAATGATTTCTTAAATTTGAACATACCTTGGTGTTAGGAGTTTCAGGGGTGGCATATTGAGCATTTTTGTCATGTGAAACATAGAGAACACCCTTGAAAAAAAAATTCTAGAAAATTGATGATTTCGAGAGATCGAAAAAACATTATCATGTCTTATTCAAGCATTAAAATTGCTAGGAAATGAAAAGTTAAATTTAGGAATTTTATTGATATGAAGGACCTTTTCTTTCCAAAAACATTTTCCTCATTGAGGTTCTTCTATTTGATTTAATCCGATAACTTTTTATGTTTCTAATAAGTATATATTAATGATTTTTCAGCTTAATGTAATAATTTTGTAGTGCTGATTTATAATTTTCAGTTTCTTTTATTTTGGCTGTTCACAGGTCCGGAGATGCTTTTACGGCAAACCTCGAACTTGGATGGTAATGGTACGTCTGATGGATACTTTAAAGGGGAGTTTGGAGATGCAATTGAAGCACATGAATGGAAATGTGTTCGTACGGTCAATGGTATACTTCATATACCTTTTTTTGGTTAAATGAAATGCATTAATTCAAGAAAATTGACAAGATAAAAAGGAGTAAAGGATACCAATATAATGAAAATCTTGGATTAGGGTAATGATATATAAAAGCAAGGCAGACAATAATCCATATAGAACTGGAAAAACGGTAATGGTGTATTCCTCATAATCTCACTGTTAATGGCTTACAGCAATCTAATCATGTTCTTTTAACAATTCTATTTGCTAAAACTGCTTAAGCTTTATAATTTGGGAGGGCTGGTTTCTGAGCATGTCGAAATAAGATTTCTAAATTTCCTCTCTTTAAGATATGAAGAATGAAAGATTTCACCGTTTATAAAGGATAGTATGTTATTTTGAGTCTCAATATGCTAAGAAAATGGAATGGTCCTAATGGAGAAACATTTTTCTATAACCATCTAATAGTTTGATTTCTATATGGTTTCAGGTATTAGAATCTTTGAGGATGTGGCTGATTCGAAGGTATTTATATGATCATACTTAATTATTTCATTTTATTTTTTATTTAGGATAGGCATCATTATGGAAATTCCCACATATTTATTGGAACTTTAGCCTTATCCCATTCACTTTGTGGAGATAATACATTCAGGAACATATCACATATATCACAACTTCAGATTACCAGTATAGCGGTTAAAAACTTAATTCAATGCTAAACATGCAGTTTACAGATATTGCTTATTGAACTTGTAGATCTAAAATATCTGAATTCCTGTGTTGCTGCAGCTTTTTTTTTTTGCCTTAAAATTATCATTGAACACAATTTTCTTTGTGTTCCTCTAGAATATTAAAGTTTTAAATTTCTCTTCGTGAGATGAATGACTCAAGCCTTCTTTAAGATGTTCTTTGAACTATTTGTAGAGTGGAAAGGGTGCTCTTGTGAAGGCTGTTGCTCTTGTAGATGCAAGTGCAGATACTGTTTTTGAAGTAATCTTAAATCTCGACCGCCATAGGAGATATGAGTAAGTTGTTCCACCTAGGTTCCTTGACTTCATATTTCCCAGTAATGCAAGTTTAGTTTCTCTACTAACTATCTTCACAGGTGGGATATGTTGACAGGTGACTTGGAGCTGATAGTTTCCTATGATGGACACTATGATGTTATCTACGGAACTTATGATCCAAAATATCTTACTCGGTAATTTTTTTCAGAATGGACTAGTTATTCTCTTTGAAGAACCATTCGGCAACAGCGTGTCATGCATATGTACTAAGATATGAAGTGATTTTTATCAAGCACATCCATAGTTTGCACTTCTGATTGGTTTGATGTATTTACAACATTTAATTTTCTCATAAAAAAGGATAATTAAAGGTTGAACGATATTAGGTTCCTCCGTTAATCAACAGCTAATCAAATTGGCATGAATCTATCTGGTCTCTTTTGCCATTGGCTTGCATTTATTTGTCTTATTGCATGTTTTCTAGATGGCAATCCAAGAGAGATTTTGTCTTCTCTAGGCAATGGTTTCGAGGGCAAGATGGTGCATACAGTAAGAGAATATGCTTATAACATTATAACATTTTGAGTTTATTTATACTTGTATGAAATTCAAGATGTTGGTTGCCTCTACTTCGCTCACATATAAGATATTTTTTGTTGGCAGCAATTTTGCAATTTCCAGCTGAACATAAGAAGCAGCCTCCAAGATCTGGATACCGACGTACAACTATTAATCGTAAGAATTTGTATTCTTAGATGGAAAAATATTTTCTCTCTGAAGCATTGTTATTTTTCTTCTCTGGATCTCTGTACTTTCTCTAGATCAAAATTTGAAGGGATTTATTGATCCATAAATATGATTTCTTTTTCTATATTTTCTATTGGTAGCAGCAAATGCTGCTTTTAGACGTCAAGTTTCCATTCTCTGGTACTCAATTATTTATAAGGTAGTAGTTACAGCTATGGAGCACTGCAAGATAACTCTTTCATAGGTTACATTAGGAAAGAGACCTTATGCTTGTTTTAAATCTTGTTTATCTATTCATAATTTATATATGTATATATGTATGGATGGCAGCGTCTACTTGGGAGATTAGAAGTTTAAATGCACCCATGGGTTCAAACACTACAAAATGCCTTGTAACGCAGATGTTGGAGATTCATACTGCTGGATGGTGTAGGTGGAAGAAAAACAGCTGCTCCAAGTTTGAGAAGACCATCCCATATGCTTTATTATCCCAAGTGGCAGGTTTAGTTATCTAATCAAGTCCTTATTATCTAACTTGTGATCTGATATTAACAGTTAATGGCTTAAGACATCTAGATTTTGTTGTCTCACTAAATCAGTTCTGAGATCTCTGTTTGACGGGTGGGCTTTCAGAAATTTTTGTGCATTTTAGAGACTTGATCAGCTAAGACAACCTTACTTCACTGATCTCCAACATATGCAACTATTCTTTACTATCCCTAGGACTTTCAAGTCAAGGCGGCATAGAACTCTTTCATTTATCTCTCTAGTGATAGATTCGATGACTGGATTGATGTTTGTCTCAACCACTTTATAGGTTTATGATGAGTATACATTACATGACTTTCTGACAGTGTGACTAGAAAGAAGTACTTTTCTTTACTCACATTATGCACAGACATAGAATGCTGGTGACAATGAGATCATAAATGACAAAAATTCAAGAATTATTGTAAAAAACAATATTAACAGCTGAATCAAAACCTGCAGGGTTTTGTCACTGATATCATTTATGTCACAGTCACTGCAGTGCAGTTATGTTTCCTAGTAAATCTTGTTTCAGGTTTAAAGGAATATATTGGAGCAAATCCATCACTCAATTTTGACTCTTCCACCATGGTTGTCCAATCAAAACTTTCTGATGGTTCAACTTCCAGTGGCGAGTTTGAGGATGTAGAACTTCAGGATGAATTCTATGATGCAATTACTGGTGATTCTTCTTCATCATCAGAAGATGAAGAGAGCAAGGATGATGCAGACAAGAAGGTAATCCCATTCCTCTTAACCTCATTGAAAAAAACAAGTGCATCCCCGTCATCCAAAAAGAAGCTATTAGTGGATTGATGTAACCCAATTATCATTGATTGTTTGGTCTTAACTTATCAGGAAAAGAAAATTAAGCTGAAGAATGTATCTTGGGCCATCTCAAGCTTAGCTTTGAAGCAAGCTTCAGGTTCTTTCTTCTCTGAAAATTTGTGTTGGGAAAGATAATTTACTTTTACATTTTACTTTTTATTTGAAAAGGAAGATTTTATTGAGGAAATCTTTTGCTATTGGTTTATGCATTCTTTTTGCATTTTTAGTTGTGTCAGTAACAAATAATTATAGCTTATAGCTTAAAAAATCTCGTATCCTTAATTTCACTATGAACTATTAAGTATGCTAAGTATTGGGTCACTGTGGATGTAGCTCCAGATGCAAATAAAGAATTAGATCCTAGTGTACCTCCTGTGCATGTTGATGCTAGTCAATTCAATGGTACCCTCCACAAAGGAAAGGATGAAGCTGACTCAAATTGTTGGACTTCTCCTAGCGGTAGGGGATTTATGATAAGAGGAAAGACTTACTTAAAAGATAATGCCAAGGTGAGCTTTTCTTTTCTTCAAAATCATTTGACATGTATTTTTCCTTCTTGTTTTATTTGTTTTGAGTGCATTCTATCTCATCATCTTATAACATCAAAGCATGAAATAAGATTTTCTGGTATATTAGTATGGCCAAATGAGATACATATCCGAATAACTGGTGGTTTCTGCTTGGAGAGTAGTGTTATTCATTTGGTTTTCATCCTGAGTTTATATCTGTGCTTCTGTTTGCCAGTAATTTTGGTAACGATGGGTTTGATTTAGTTCCCTTTACCTAATCTAGGCTGGTTTGGTTTCTAAAATTGATTAATCGACTGAAATGGGCTTTACATGTGTATGCATTAGCAGTATTTGCTGTCTTACTGTTGTATTCTTTGTTTTGTTTTAAAGTTGAAACCCTATTGTTTAGTTCAGTAGTTTCATGTGCTTTGTTTGAATTATTAGTACATTTTGATCCATTTATTAATTTTATCTTTCTTATTGTACGAGTTCTTTGATTGCTTTTAAACTGTAATCATCTTGGCTTAATGTGTTTGCTGTTGTGCAATCTGCAGCTTTCAATACAAATGAGAAATTATGGCTTTTCCTATGATGAAAATTTTCTTTTTATTTCATAACTGACAGCCCTCCTGTTGTTTAGTATATCTGGGATGTGTGCCTCACATTCCTTGTTCTTGCTGAGATAATAGTTGTTCTGCAGAGAATCAATTAAGTAACAATATAAACCATTTCGCAGGTAATGGGTGCAGATCCCCTTCTCAAGCTAATAGCTGTTGACTGGTTCAAGGTCGATAAAGCCACAGATAAAATTGCATTGCATCCAAGGTGTCTAGTTCAGGTATTATGCTAGGTTTCATACTTTGCTCCCCTTTCTTTGCGAGTATTTATTAACATCATGTGAAGTTGCTTCATTCTTAGCAAATTTGCTGCATTTAATGATGGCTTTTGGTGTTTATTTTTTAATATACTTTCAACAGTCATTATGTAGAAAAGTCAAGACTAATATAATTTTATCCAATCCTTCTTGATCTATGTGTATTTTACATTCTCAAATTTGAGTGCTAAAATCCATAACGGGAATCAGTATCTTTCTGGGTTTCACAAATTTTCATGCTATGGCTAAGCTATTCCTATGCTAAAGGTATACTTTTTTATTCTAAGCAAAATTTTATATATTTTTTAGGTTTGGATTATAAAATATATATTCTTGTTCCTTAAAAGTCATCTTTAGCCTTGATTCTGTATGATAATTAAATGAATGAACCATATTGTTGTAGCAGAAAGTCAATTTGGTATGCTTGTTACTCTTTATTACATTTCCTTCTGAGAGTTCTGAGCTGGAATAAAAAGGAAAAGGTGCCTTCAGTTGAGATTTTCATATTTTTTCCCAAACTTGGTTAGCCTTTTAGACTGGATGAAACAATTTTAAAACTGACAATGGAAAGCTTTGAAGTTTTCAGTTTTTTTGGCAATCTATATAGTGATTAATTTCTTCAAATTATATTTTGTCAAACCATTTATATTTCTACGTCTAACAATGCTAAACAAAGCCCTTTCCCACTTTCACCGTATCTCCCTCTCTTGTGATTTCACTAACCCTGTCTTTTCAAATCATCTGTTTGTTGTCTAATCTTTTCTTGTATACCCACACGGCCATTGCAGCATCCTCATCTCAACGGCACTCATCTCCTATTTATTAAGAGACTTGGCGAAACAGCTATCAAATGCCTGGCAGATTTTTAGATCTTAAGTTTTTGTTTCAGTTTGGAAATTAACTGTTTATACTTAGGATAATATCCCTTAGCAAATAGTATGCTACTCCCATTGGGGACTATATAATTTGTTTTGAGACTACCAAACTGTTTATTATTGCATCTTTGTGTTCCTAATGTGTTGGGCATTTGTTTTAAAAATAATTAACTCACTGTCATATTCTCTGTCACACTGGACAGAAAAAGTTCCTTTCCAGATGGAACAAGCTAATTTGAGAATATTTGAGCTATCATGCATGGTTTTGCATAATTGAAGAACAGTTTTATGAGTTATGACCTAACTGCTATTTTTCATTTTCAGTCAGATGCAGGAAAAACGCTTCCGTTTATCCTTGTGATTAATCTCGAGGTAGGCATGTGGATGCAGTTCAACCTTCTTTATCAGTACAATGTTTTTGAACAAAATACCTGTTATATACTGGGAACTTTTATTGACCTCTTTCCTACAATGCATAAGACAGTCATGAACACTGTTCTATGTTAAAGGCTTACATCTTACTTCTGTAGAAACTAACCATTAAGAGCAGAAAGTTGTTTGCTTGGGACATATAGGTTTCAGTTTCTGACCTTTAGGACCCTGCTCTGATGGGATCATTATCAGTAATGATACTTAGGCCATAGTTACTAAACACAATATTATGAGTTCATTTGAAGAAATGCTAATCTAGAAATAGGCATGCATATAGTGGATGATATGAAGATGAAAGTGGAAAATTTTCAACAAATTTTATTGTTGTGGACGGTGAACTAAGATCACTCTCTTGCCTTTAGATTTGCTTCTTGTTTCCACTTTTCTCCCAAGAATGCCAGCTTTGGGGGATGACAATGGGAATAGTTGTAGCTTGGGGAGAATTTTAATTGAATTCTATTTTTGATTGCAACAAGTTTCATTTTGGTATTTCAAATAGGATATATGTTTTAGTGTCTCTCTTTCAGGTTCCTGCAAAACCAAACTATAGTTTGGTCCTCTATTATGCTGCTGAAAGGCCTGTGAATAAAAATTCTTTATTGGGAAAGTTTGTGGATGGAATGGATATGTTTCGTGATGCAAGATTTAAACTGATACCAAGCATTGTTGAGGTATGATATGCTATATTGTAAACATTTCAAGTGGATTTTATCTATCTGTTTTAATGCTATTGAAAAGCTCATTTATTTTCAAATGCACAGGGGTATTGGATGGTCAAGCGTGCCGTTGGAACGAAAGCCTGCCTGCTTGGGAAAGCTGTTACCTGCAAATATTTCAGACAAGACAACTTTCTGGAGGTAATTCAACCTCAGTTTTTGCTAATTTCCTTGCCTCAGTAGGCAAGCCAGTGAGTGCTGCATCCACATTTTATTTAGGCGTGAAATGATGCACTTCATCGATAAACTACAAATATATGAAAAACATAGATAGTATTTCATGGTTTACATTAAGCATGCATTAACTGCATAGGATCAAGTGGGAATTTGGAATCTCATAGACCAAGTCTGCAAATGTTATTATAATTTTGAAGCCTAGGTAGTGGCTGGATCTAAAGTCTTTAGATATCTTTATAATCTTAGAAGTTCCACTGCAGTGGTATATAGTGCAATTATCTGTAGTATATTTCTATATTGAGAAGTTAATGCCTATTCTTGCAATTTCCGAAGTTGACTTGCAATCTTTCACTGGTATTGATTTTATTGACTTGTTAGATGAGGACTTTCTGATCTTGATGATACTGTTGCTGTATCTTCTACTATGCAGATTGACGTGGATATTGGGTCATCATCAGTAGCAAGAAGTGTTATTGGCCTTGTTCTTGGATATGTCACAAGCTTAGTAGTAGATCTTGCAATATTAATTGAGGTTTGTGCCTTTTTTGCGCTGTTAATCTGTGAAAGTACTGATTTTTATGTGGGCTTCTTTTTTGGAATAGACCTGATCTTGTAAATGGTTAGGATTTTTTTATGGTTAATTATAATGCAATGTCAAGTGAATTTTGTGAATTTGCTGTTTGAATAATCTCTGAAACCTTTGGGCATGTTTGGAAACTCTGTCTACTGAGATTTTTCTGTTCTCCAGACTAGGGAAAGTTTTCAGTTTTCACAATGTGTTTTGGGAACAAAACAGAAAACAAAAAGCACTCTAAACAGCCCCTTTCTTATGAATTTTTTTCTTGTCTAACTTGAGATTGTAGGAGTTTCTCAAGCATTTTAGCTCTGGGTTGTGTGGTTTTTTATATTGCTGTTTGCAAGCATCAAGCACCAAACAATTTGTTGCTTTTCTATGGTACAGTAATGAAATGCACAATTTTTTTGGTTTTTTTTTTCGGTTGGATCTTGTTGCGGCTGTAACTTCCCTGAAATAAACAATTTTAGTGTATATAGGTCGTCATGGTTTTTCTGCCGATAGTATCTTTGTAGACAACCAACCGGTTAAGAAAAAAACTCCAAAATTTTGGCTGCTTATTAAGTTTTAGAAAATCCTTATTTTTTTCACTCTGAACAAAATTTCACCTTGTTTCTTCGTGTTCAACTAATTATTCTTTGAACAATATCCTCTATTATTTTGAAATTCATAATCATGTTTAGTCACAGAATGATGAAAGTACTACAGAAATACACACTAGATATCTAAAGTGCTCAGTAAGGTTGAATTCTTTCTATTTTGTTCCCTTAAAAATAAACGTCTGAAGCTTAGATAATTGACGCTTGCTCCATCTGCAGGCAAAGGAAGAGGCAGAATTGCCAGAGTACATTCTCGGCACTGTTCGACTGAATCGTGTGCGGCTTGAATCTGCTGTGCCGCTGGATGTTTGACGTTTGCCACTCCTCGTATGCCGGTTTTTACGCATATTGTGCTCCAAGGTTGCCATCACTACGAGTAGGCTCCATATTTAAATGTCTCATGTGGTATAGTGTAAGATTATTGATGAGTTGGCTTCCAAAGTTTTTATCTTTTCAGCATGCAGTTTACTTGATTTAAGGGGACTAGCGTTATCCCCTCCTATTTGGATTTTGGGGATGGTTACTTACCATAATTTGGGCACTGCAAAGCAACGAAAAACAGTAATTGAAAGAATCAATTCCTGCTTCTTCACTCAACTTTACTTTCTAACAGCAATCAACCCTTACAAGCAATTTAGAAAATCTGGTAACTAGAGGCATCTTGATATAAAATGGCTAAAAAGACTCTTTCCATCGATGAAGAAGCTGAACTTCACCGGAGCACCAAAAAGGTCAAGGGAAATCTAATAAATGTTACAGAAACTTTGTCCGCATCAGCCCGTTCGATTGTTTCTTATAAAGACTCCCTCGTGGGTGCAAGTTATGGTATCATCTCCAAACTTCGTACCAGTCAGAAAGCGACGGTATGGAAACTGACTCTGAAGAAGAAGACAGTCAAGTCACAGATCATGATAATGTCAGCGTCACCCTCTCAAAGGCAGACAAGCAGTGCATGGTGTCAAGTTGGGCTAAAATCCTCGTCATTAAAGTTGTTGGCAAAACTGTAGGTTACCAGTACCTTGTCCATAAACACAACCTAATTTGGAAACTCCAACAAGGTAAATCTTATACTATTGACCTTGGCAATGACTACTTTGAAATTAAATTTCAACTTCCTGAGAACTACGAAACTGTTCTCAAGGGGGGGCCTTGGTTCATTGGCGGTCGTTTTCTAGCGGTCGACATCACGTGAAAAATCGGTAAAAGAATAGGCACGTTGCTCCGAGTGGATAACTACACTCTTCACAGTGAAAGAGGTAAATATGCTAGGCTCTGTCTCCAAGTAAACCTTGATGAACGGCTACCAAATTTCATCACCATAGACGGCCGAAAGCAATCCATTATCTATGAAAGTATTGGTCTCCTATGTTTCAATTGTGGTAGACTTGGTCATAAGAAAGAGACCTACCATGACTATGTTGAGCCAAGCATCAATGAGGCAACGGAAACCACTACAATAAATCTGATAATTTGTAATAATATTTTAAAGTGATTCATTATATTTTGTTATGCAAAATAAGTAAAAAATAATGAATAATATATTTTATCATATTTTTATATTATTTTAATATTTTATATGATAAAATATATTAAATTGTCACAAGATAACATTATTAAATTCTTATCATCAAATTTTATAGTCAAATTTATTTGGTAAAAAAGTTCTTTTTGTGATGTTTTTTAATTCCCTACCTTTTCTGTATTTGGTTTTAGTGGAGGGTCTGTTACTAATCACATACTGCATGCTATTGGGAGCATTACATATAGCATTGCACTGTTTTTTTTTTAATTTTTAAATTCAAGTGTGGCCTCTTTTATTAGTTTTTTTTGTTGAATTCAACTTTACTTGATGAATTAGATGAGATACGACTTGTTGCTCATTCCACGTTAATAATGTGTCTATTAGTAGCAAAAGAGAAAGAGGGTAGAAAAAAAAATTAGTTTTTTCTCACTCTTAAAAATATAAGATTCTAACATCAATCACAAAGATCAATCCATTGAAGATAAAAAGGAAAGTAAAAGATACATAGTAAATTCGAGATCATTTTTTTTTTGTTTAACGAAAAATACATACTAACTTTAACTTATTGTAAAGCTTGTTTTAGAATGATGATGCCAGATTGACTTTTATGTTTATTAGATTCGAATATTTTTGTTAGTTGACAGGAATGTGAGAATTTGTATACCTTATTTTGATGGATCCCATGGTCTTGTCTTATTTTAATTTTATTGTTTTTATTATCATTTAATATTTGTTATTAATTATTTGTTGTAGCTTTAAGTGACACAAACTCACAATCACCATCAACACAAGATTTGGATTGAGAGATTCAAAACATACTTTTGATCACTACTTATTTCATAGTTATGATATTATTTATTTTTTAGATAATATTATTTCTATATGATTTTAGGATTGACTTTAAAGAATGTATTACATTTAAAATCAATACAAATATTTAGATGATATCTTATCATTTCTTCTTATTTATACAAGATTTTGCAAGAACAATATTATTTATATTAGATTATTGTAAAAAAATGATGGTGATGATTTATGACTGTTCAATATTTTGTTACCGTTATAAAAGAATTTTTTTTACATTAAAATGATTAATTTGTCACTCAAAAATATTTTTCATAATGATTATAGTATCGTCAAATTCAACGAATAATTTTTATTTTAATGACAAAAATAAGTTTATAATTGATGACAAATTTAATTGATACAAAATTAATATATCGTCACCTAATTTTGTATGTATATTTAGTGACATTATAAAATTTTTTATGATGCTATCTTATAAGCGCAAGTGATGTTAATTATATCAACAATCCTGTGACAAGTTAGCTTTCCTCACAAATATATAAAATTTTATTATTTATTTTGTGACGATTATAATATTTAATAATTTTTTTTATATATAACTAATGAAATGTAACATTATAAAAAAATAAAATATAAGATGACGTCTAATTTTATTATTATCTTATATTCATAATAGATAATAATATTTTAATATCATTACGTTGGACTTTTAATGATGATATAAATATAACAACTATCATGATATTTAATTTTTTTATCATAAAAAATATATAATAATGATAAATAAATCTTTAATGATGTTATTTTATGCGCCGCTAACGACTAAATTTGTAGTGCCAACAACAATTCCCCAAACCCTACCCAAATGAAAATGATCCAATTCATGAAGACGAGGGCTATGGTCCTTGGATGTTGGTGCAAATGAGCCGTTCAAGGACAAAAGTCGTTGGCACGGTTCCCAGTAAAAGTGCGCCACGCGATCCCACGACCCAGCCGCATACCTCCCGCCACCTGCCCTGACAAAAAGCTTGATGGCTTGTCCCCATCAATCACCCTACCTCAAGCTAACTCCTCTGATGCAAAATTTTCCCCTATCCTAAATGCCCTGTCCCTCAAAGGAAAGTGCCCTTTTCAGGCTGTATCCCATGACCCGCTCCTCCCGCCACCTGCCCTGACAAAAAGCTTGATGGCTTGTCCCCATCAATCACCCTACCTCAAGCTAACTCCTCTGATGCAAAATTTTCCCCTATCCTAAATGCCCTGTCCCTCAAAGGAAAGTGCCCTTTTCAGGCTGTATCCCATGACCCGCTCCTCGCCATGCTAGCTATCAAGCCTGCAAAGCCACCCATTGACCTCGCAACGTCTCTCTATTCAAAATCTTTGCCAATTGCATGCAACGTCAACCCTGTTTTGTCTCACGCAAAAAAGCTTTTTCCATTTGCATGCAATTGCCTTCCCCTACTCGAGGAATCATTCCCGCGGGCGTCTTTATCCATGCATTCTTATGCACGTGATAGGAACGATCCCCCCACCAACGCCCACATTTTTCCCATTCTCCCCCAACAGTTCTACCCAACACCCCTTCCGCCCCACTCTTGAGCTCACCTGTTGCTTCTAAAAATGACAGGTTGCTCGTTTTCAGAGGCCGGAATATCAAAACCACAGTGCCAGCCAAAGAATGAGAGTATGCCTAAAGCGTTGAAACAGGAGAGCATGTCTCAGAAACTCCTTGAACGGGATCAGTCATCCCCCACTTCAACCTTCTCCTTTGGCCTCTTTAGGTCAGAACAAAGACTAGATGAGGAGAACCTTGAGTGACATTGAATCCATGGGAGATTTCGGCTTTCATCGTCTCCAAGAGACAGTATCCTGGCAAGGTTCCCACCTTCAACCCCGATCCACGTCAAGAGTGCAAACTTTAGTGGGGGCTTTTGCACCAATGCTGATATTACCACCTTCAGTATAGCCATTGGTAACACCAAACTCGATACTATTACATGCTTTGAATCTTCTGCAACATGGCTTTCTCAAAGATTTTGCCAACTAACTCCCATGGCTGCTGACGACTTTAGAAACGCAACTTGTCAGCAGGCCACTAGAAAACCACCTGATCATCTCTCAATCCTCAATGCTAAAAATAGCAACTAGCCACCTTATACGCCAACTCAAGATCTTTGTGAGTTCACTTTTAACTCAAGAACCCGACACCTTGGTACACAAGATCGAGATCTGCCCCTGGATAGAGATAGCCCTAATGAGCCCTCATAACCCTTCTCTTAATTCGATGGAAGCTCCAGCCATCTTTGATAGCCCTACCCCATCAAACCACCACCCCATGTCCATCATTGTCTGGAACTGTAGAGGTGTTCGTCACTCAGACTTCATTAGCACAGTTAGGGACTCGGTCTCTTTCCACCACCCTAAAATCATGATTATCACTAAGACTAGAGCTCGTGGGAAGGAGGTTTACCACATTATTGATCGCATCCCTTTTGATGCCCGGAAAGATACTATCACTGTTGGAAATATTGACTCAAATCCCATAAGAGATTTGTTTGATATTTGTTAGAGATTTGTTTGAGATTTGTCAGATATTACTTGATGGACAAGGAGACTTGCAAAAGAAGAATTCCAAGAGAAAGAGGATTCTTAATAGGTAAGTTTGACTTACAAGAGAAGAATTTTAAAAGGAAAGGGATTCTTAATAGGCAAGTTTGACTTACAGGAGAAGAATTCTAAGAGGAGTGGGATTCTTAATGGGCAAATTTGTATGGTTATAAATAGGTGAAGTCTCTACAGGGTTAGGTATGAGAAAAGATGTAAGAGAGTTATAGGGTTTTGTGGGATAGACACCCCATAGGAGTATTGGGGCTCTACGTCTTATGGGTATGTATGTTTGTTTGTGAGTGGACTAGAGGAGACTGAGAGGATCCACATAGGTATGATGTATGGAAATATATGGGTATGTGTTTGGTTGTGTTAAAAGGGTGCACAAGGGTTTAGGTTTGTGTTTGTTTGGGTTGAGAATACTCCATAGGACTAGAGGAGATTGAGAGTGTCTTATGAGTATTGATTGTTGAGTGAGGTTGATGATTTAATGTAAGTTTGTAATTTCCTACAACTAGTGGATCTTTTTTCTCATCCGTGGATGTAGGTCAGTTGGACGGAACCACGTTAAATTATTGTCTCTTGTGTGTTTGATTTATTGTTTAATTTAACTTTCGCTGTGTGTGATTGGATTGGAGGGTTTTAGCCCAACAAATAGTATCAGAGCTGTGGTGTTCCCCAACAAGTGGTATCAGAGCTGAAAGTTTGAAACGTGAGAAGAGTTGAAGATTCAAGATGTGGAAAGAGCCGATGGTTCGAGACATGGAAAGAGTTGACAGTTCGAGATATGGAAAGAGTTGGTTTGAGACATGGGAAGAAGTAAGCTTAGAGGAACTCGATTCAAAAGAAGAGTTCGAGTTTAAGATTGAGGATTAGTTTGTATGTAGTGTGAAGACACAAGAGAAGATGATTGTGAGACTTTCATTACAGGTAGAGCCAAGTATGTCTAGCATGAAGATAGATGATTAATGGAATTTGAGTCAAGGTGAAGATTGTTGGGAATATTGACTCAAATCTCATAAGAGATTTGTTTGAGATTTGTTAGAGATTTATTTAAAATTTATCAGATATTACTTGATGGACAAGAAGACTTGCAAAAAAAGAATTTCAAGAGAAAGAAGATTCTTAATAGGTAAGTTTGACTTACAAGAGAAGAATTCTAAAAGAAAAAAGATTCTTAATAGGTAAGTTTGACTTACAGGAGAAAAATTTTAAGATGAGTGAGATTCTTAATGGGCAAGTTTGTATGGTTATAAATAGGTGAAGTCTCTACAGGGTTAGGTATGAAAAAAAGATATAAGAGAGTTGTAGGATTTTGTGGGATAGACACCCCATAGGAGTATTAGGGCTCTACGTCTTATGGGTATGTATGTTTGTTTGTGAGTGGACTAGAGGAGACTGAGAGGGTCCACATAGGTATGATGTATGGAAACATATGGGTATGTGTTTGGTTGTGTTGAAAGGGTGCACAAGGGTTTAGGTTTGTGTTTGTTTGGGTTGAGAATATTTCATAGGACTAGAGGAGATTGAGAGTATCTTATGAGTATTGATTGTTGAGTGAAGTTGATGATTTGATATAAGTTTGTAATTTCCTACAACTAGTGGATCTTTTTTCTCATCCGTGGATGTAGGTCAGTTGGATGAAACCACGTTAAATTATTGTCTCTTGTGTGTTTGATTTATTATTTAATTTAGCTTCCGCTATGTGTGATTGGATTGGAAGGTTTTAGCCCAACAAATGATATCAGAGCTGTGGTGTTCTCCAACAAGTGGTATCAGAGCTGAAAGTTCGAAACGTGAGAAGAGTTGAAGATTCAAGATGTGAAAAGAGCCGATGGTTCGAGACATAAAAAGAGTTGACAGTTCGAGATATGGAAAAGAGCTTGGTTTGAGATATGGAAAGAAGTAAGCTTAGAGGAACTCGATTCAAAAGAAGAGTTCGAGTTTAAGATTGAGGATTGATTTGTATGAAGCGTGAAGACACAAAAGAATATGATTGTGAGATTTTCATTACAGGTGAAGCCAAGCATGTCTAGCATAAAGACAGATGATTAATGGAATTTGAGTCAAGGTAGAGATTGTTGGGAATATTGACTCAAATCTCATAAGAGATTTGTTAGAGATTTGTTTGAGATGTGTCAGATATTACTTGATGGACAAGAAGACTTGCAAAAGAAGAATTTCAAGAGAAAGAAGATTCTTAATAGGTAAGTTTGACTTGCAAGAGAAGAATTCTAAAAGGAAAGGGATTCTTAATAGGCAAGTTTGACTTACAGGAGAAGAATTCTAAGAGGAGTGAGATTCTTAATGGGCAAGTTTGTATGATTATAAATAGGTGAAGTCTCTACAGGGTTAGGTATGGGAAAAAGATGTAAGAGAGTTGTAAGGTTTTGTGGGATAGACACCCCATAGGAGTATTGGGGCTCTACGTCTTATGGGTGTGTATGTTTGTTTGTGAGTGGACTAAAGGAGACTGAGAGGGTCCACATAGGTATGATGTATGGAAACATATGGATATGTGTTTGGTTGTGTTAAAAGGGTGCACAAGGGTTTAGGTTTGTGTTTGTTTGGGTTGAGAATACTCCATAGGACTAGAGGAGATTGAGAGTGTCTTATGAGTATTGATTGTTGAGTGAGGTTGATGATTTGATGTAAGTTTGTAATTTCCTACAACTAGTGGATCTTTTTTCTTATCCGTGGATGTAGGTTAGTTGGACCGAACCACGTTAAATTATTGTCTCTTGTGTGTTTGATTTATTATTTAATTTAGCTTCCACTGTGTGTGATTGGATTGAAGGCTTTTAGCCTAACAATCACCATTGGGTATAAAGGCAGTATCTGGATGCTCTATAACTCAAATGCCGTTACCATCAACATTCTGTGAAACACTGAATAGAAGATCCATGCAACTATCAAGGTACACTCTTTCAACCTTTCCTGTCTCCTCTCTACAATTTATGCTAGCCCTAAGTTCAGAGAAAGGAAAATCCTCTGAAAAAATCTATCTGCTGTCATCTTAAACCACAATCTTCCCTGATTAGTTATGGGGGATTTTAATGGGTGTCTCTCTGCTAATGACAAAATAGGAGGCTTACCTGTCCCATCTAATCAACTTAAAGCTTTCCATTCATGTCTTGATAATTGCCAAATCATTGACTTAGGTTTCTCTGGTCCACGATTTACTTGGACAAATCTTAGAGAACATAACATGTTGATCTAGGAATGGATTGACCATGCATTTGCCAACGTTTCTTGGAAAACCCTCTACCTAAATGCCATAATAACAAACCTCTCACGCACTCAGTCCGACCATTGCCCTTTGCTCCTCAACCTTGATTATAAAGGCACCAAGTTTAACAACAAACCTTTCAGATTCCAATCCATGTGGTTTAACCACCTCGACTTCAACTCCATCCTCCAAGATTCTTGGACCCCAAATAGCGCACCTCTCCACCAAACCATTATGTCTTTTACGAATAAGCTGAAAGTCTAGAATAAACTTGTTTTTGGCAATGTACATGCTCTCAAAAGAAGGTTTCTGGCAAGGCTTGAGTGTGCTTATAAAGTTCTTACTCTCAACCCAAACCCTTCCCTAATCAACCTGGAGAAAGTCTTATCTCTAGAATATCAACAAGTCTTGAAACATGAAGAAGAGTTATGGGCCTTAAAGTCAAGAGTGAACTGGCTTTTTCAAGACAAACGTAACACAAAATTCTTTCAAACAACCACCCTTGGCTGCGGAACGAACAATAAAATTTGGGTCTACAAGATAGGGTTGGTAACTGGGTCAACTCAATTGCAAACCTGCAAAACCTGATTCTTTCCCACTTTAGAGATCTCTACAAGATTAACCGATCCTATATTCCCCTTCGCACTAATCCCGCCCCTTTCTCTCGGCCCCAACTTGCGGGAACATACATTGTAGCCCTTACCCAACCTGTAACCCCTATGGAAATCCAAAAAGCATTATAGACTTTCAAACCGTACAAAACCACTGGTCTTTATGGTTTACACCTTTTGTTCTTCCAACATTTCTGAGCCTTAACAAAGTATAAAGTCTGTCAAACCATCCAAAACATCTTCCTTGATTCAAAAATGCCCGATGCACTCAATGCCACCCTCATAACCCTTATTCCTAAGTGTAAAACCCCAACCCTCATTACGTAGTTTAAACCCATTAGCCTTTGCAACACTTTCTATAAACTGGTCACCAAGATAATTGTGTTACGGCTTAGACCTTTCGTTAAAGGACTCATCTCTCCTTTCAAGCTAGCTTTATTTTGAGAAGACAGTCCATCGACAACGTGGTCATAGCCCAGGAGCTCATCCACACCATACAAAAAACCAAAGGCAGAAGAGGGTGGATGGCCATTAAGCTTAATCTTGAAAAAGCCTTCGACTGTCTTGAATGGAACTTCATTCGAAAAATTTTGACCTTCTTTAACTTCCCAGAATCTTTGAAATCCCTCATCATGAGTTGTGTCTCTTTCTCAGCCATGTGAGTATATGGAGGGAAACTCGAGAGCTTCCATCCCATTAAGAGAATCCAGCAAGGTGACCCCCTCTCTTTACCTTTTCATCCTATGCATGGAATTGTTATCCCACAATATTAATGAGGCATGCAACAAAAAGGCTTGGTTTCCTATTAACTCCACCGAGACCGGTCCCAAGTTCTCCCACTACCTTTTCGGTGATGACATTTTTCTTTTTGCAAAAACTGACAAAAAATTGACCACAACCATACAAAAAACCTGGCCGATTTCTGTTCCGACTCTGGCTTAAGCATCAACCTCTAGCAATCTAAAAATCTTCTTTTCACCCAACACCCCTAATCAGCAAAAACCTGGATCTCCTCTTCGCTCGGCATAAATACAACCAATGACCTTTTGAAATATCTTGGCTTCCCCATCCATCACCAATGAGTGAAGATGCAAGATTATACTTCATCTTTGATAAAGTTCGTTCCAAGCTATAAGGCTGAAAGGCTAACCTCTTCTCACATGCGGATCGACTCACCCTCATCCAATCGACCACTGCAGCCATCCTTTCTTATTACATATAATACAGATCACTCCCTGCCAATATCTACATCGAACTCGATAGGATAAATAGAAACTTCCTGTGAGGCATATTGAAATGGAAGAAAACTCCACCATATCAATTGGAACACAGTCACCAAACCCAGAGCTGATGGTGGTCTTGGCATCAAACGCTTCAAGCCCCAGAATGTTGCCCAGCTCCCAAAGCTTAGTTGGCGGTTGTTGCACAACCCTGACACGCCATAGGCTAATATTTTATGTGCCAAGTACCTCAACCCCATCGGCACCCCAAAAGAAATTCCACTGCCTCCAGCACTTAGAATTCAATGAAGGTTTCATAGAAAGTGCTTGAAAATGGTTTAAGGTGGATTGTCAGGCAAGGCTCCGAAATCAGTTTTTGGCATGATAACTGGACTAGCATGGGCCCGTTGCGCTCTCACCTTGTTGGCTCTCTAAATTCCAATAAAGATAAGTTCCGTGTTAAAAATTTCCAACTTTTATTCTAACCCAAGTGCCTTCCTCCCATCTCCTTCCATCTCTCCACCAGCCTCTTCAACACTATCCTTACTATCCCACTCCCTCGACACCATATAGATCAGGACTTGATGTGTTAGAACCCCAAAAGAAAGGGCATTTTTCTCTCTCTAGTGCCTATGAGCTTACTCTCAGTATAACCCCTCCCAGCGATAGCCAAGAGTCCTCTAGCTATAAGTGAATCTGGAAGCAGAATATCATCCAAACTAAGCTTCTTTCTTCGAGAATGCATACTCCAAATTTTGCCAATGAAAATGTTTCTGGCACGGCGAAGAATCACCATAGAAGTCTCTTGCCCTTTTAGCCACGTTGTGGAAGAAAGCCTTAAGCACATCTTCAGGACCTGTCTAAGTGTCAATCCTCTATGGCAAAAAGTAAAGATACCCACATCCTTGCTGACCTTCTTTTCACTTCCCTTCACTGATTGGCTCAAATTTTACATGACATCAAAACTACCCTATCAAGGCCTCATATCCCATGGAAGTTAATCTTCATTCATCTTCTTTGAGACATATGGCTAGCCAAAAAAGGTACTGTCTTTAGGGGAACCCACCTTAACATATCCCTCGTCCAACGCGCTACAAGTAAAGTCGCGGAATATTTTAACATCTCTGATCACCAATTCACTTTGCTCTCCTCCATTTTCATCCCAGTCAAATGGATCACCCCTAGCCTTGGCTGGTACAAACTCAACACCGATGGCTCTGCCATTGGTGACTCAGATCAGGTGGGAGCGGGGCCCATTATCCAAGATCACAAAGGCGACTGAATAGCTATGTCCCACAGATACATTGGTAGGGCAACTAGTGTGGAAGCTGAACTCTGGGCGCTTAGAGATGGTTTTACCCTTGCCATCCTTAAGCAAATCAAATGCCTGGAAATTGAACTCGATGCCACTGTTGTTATTAGCCTCATATCTACTCCAAACACTCATCCCACTAACCTTGTGCTTGAACCTCTCATTCATGATTGCAGAACCATGTTAAACCAGTTGCAGCTGAAGAAGATTTCATATATCTATTGTGAAGCCAACCAATGCATCGATGCTCTAGCAAGGAAAGGCGGCGACCATCATCCCATGAACGAGGACTTTTGTAATCCTAGTTCTATCATTGACATATTGAATCCTTATTTTGTACTGCAATATGAACTTCTTAACTTTCTACAGCCGTTGACTGACGCTGCTGGAACTATTTTTTACCGTTCCTTATCCTTTCTCGTTTCTAGCTTATCCATTCTCGACCAAAAAAGGGGACTAGCGTTGTCGCTTGTATTTACGCTTGAACAAGATCATATCAGGTGAGAACAATATTATATTTTGTACAAAACCCGCGGAACTTGGGACACCTAATAGTATAAATAGCACAATTTTTCACTTGGGAAAAAAACTGATTGGTTCGCACTTCTTTTTATCTTATTTTTTTCCCATCTTTTGTTTTCTATTTAGTATTCGTTGACCTGGTTATGGACAAATGAACTTGCCACCTTTCAGCTAGCTAACAAGCTAACATACATTAAGGCAGAATAGGTTCTTATCTGGAGATTATTTTTGGGTCAAGTTCAAGCTTACCCTTCAGGCTTCAGCCATAATATATGACACTGGTATGAACTGGTAATCTTAATATTCGAGTTATAAATAAATCTGTAGTGTCTGTGCATGCTTCTTTCATGGAGTTGAATTGAATTTTTACCACTTTAATGCTACTGTCACTCTTTTCCTTAGCAGTGCTGGCTTCTTGGACTGCGCTGCTACAGTCTAGTCCATAGTGCTCTGCTATAGTCAAAATAATTATGTAAATAGCATTTTTTTTTAAATTATTAATGTATCGTTAAATCTTTTACTCTTATATTTACTTAATTAAAGAAAATATTATATGTATAAATTTTTTTGAATTTACAACTTCAAAATACCAATTTTAATGTCGTGTTAATTATTCTAAAAGTGATTCGAACATATGAATAACATCTTACATTTTCTTTTCATTTAAAAATTTTTATTGCGTATTTTATTAATGAAGTTTTAAATTTTAAGAAAGAATTTTAAAAAATTGATATTTGTTTTTTTATTGTATTAATTTATTAATTTTTAAATATATATATTTTAAAAAGCATTTATTAACCTTTGATTTTTATTTTAATTGCTAAACATATTTTATGTTTTTAATTTTTTTAATTAGTTAACAAAGAAATTGGCAACAATACTAAACCACTACTTAAATATTAAAGCCCAAAGGCAAAAAGTATCGTCCTGCCTTGCCATATAAGATACTCCTTTACTAAATAAAACGGTGGGGGATAGATTGTTTTAAATTATTTATCAAAATTAAAATAACATGAAAATAAAATTAAAGGTAACTAATTTTTACTAATTGAATGTTAGTTTATATGAGATATGTGTCAAAAGACTTTTGAAAGTTATGGATTCACAGGGATTCAGACATGTAATATACTTAAAACTTAATCAACATAAATTAATTAAATTTGATCGAATTATTTTAATTAATTCGATTATAATAATGATCAAACAAATAAAACAATGTAATAGATTAATTTGATTGAATTTTAAAACTAATAACTAAACCTAACTAATTGACTTTTTTAAAATTGATTTTTAAATAGATTATATAATATTGTAATTTTATTTATATTTTTTAAAATAATAAATATAACATTAGTGGAAGAACTATAAGATATGTTATTATGTAAAAATTATTATAAAATTATTATTTAAAGTTAATGAAAAAAATATGAAAATTTTGAAATCGAATCGACCCGCCTATTAATTCCGTTATTTTTATTTTGGTAGATTATTTTTTTAAGAAATGTCGATTAAATCAGTTTTTGATTTTTTTCAAGATAAAACCGACCAATTGTTCACTGTTAAATATTCTCGTCAAGAGAGTTCTCAGAAATTTAAAAAACAAAACATCCACTCATTTCCATTTCACTTGCTTCAAAAGCTTACTTGCAATCCTATTCTTGTCGCAAAGCCTTCAAACGCACATCAAGCGCGTCCCTTAAAAACTAGCAAAATTCGAACTCACAACAACAACGTCCGCTCCCAAACTCTCCACCCAGGCCATCGTGACCAGCCCATGAGCCGCAACCACTAAGCGCGGCCACCTCCTTCAGACTATCCCCCTATCCCACCCAAACTCCTTTTAAACTTTTCAAAACCCCTCATCCGCACAACTCGTAAAAATCCAACCGCATCCACTTCCCCTTCATTCTCCTCCCCTTTCTTCACCACCACATCCGCACAATCGCGCCCCACCCACCTCGTCTGGTACGCGCCAATACGAACCTGGACCCACCCACCACTAACCTTAAGAAAATCTGGAACGAGTGGCGGCTCATTTAGTCCGTAACTTTTGGAACCGGACACAACACTTTCCGACCATATCCTTCCCCAAGCGACGAGGCTAAGTTGTTTGAAGTAGCGGTTTGAGGGAACGTAACTTTAATCCGTTGTAAATTTGAACAACTTTGGGTATTAAAAAAAGGGTGTTGATTAAGTCTAAATGTTTGCCTAAGGCACCAAGAATGAATGGAGCCATGGTGGGGCAACCAAGAGGAATGTAGCCTGTGAGAGTGAGGAGGTTGGAGAGTCTGGCGGCGTAGTTCGGTGGGTTCCACGGAGCCGCTGGAGAGGGATGAGGTTGGGGCTGAGCATTGCCATTGAGATTTGCTCTTGGTGGGACCTTATTTTATCATATAGCATGTTTGTCAAAGTCTTAACTTATCAACTTATATAAAATTTGGTTCACCGTATAACACAATGTCGTTGTAGTATAGTGGTGAGTATTCCCGCCTGTCACGCGGGTGACCCGGGTTCGATCCCCGGCAACGGCGTCCTAGTTTTTGCAAGTTGTTTTGCTTGGAAAATTTTACCACCTTTTAGAAAGGTCGAACAGTGGAAGAAGACAGCCAGAGAAGTTTTCGACTAGCCCAAATGACAGAGGCCCAAACACATTTTTATTATGAATATTCCACTTGACCCAGACTCAACTCTTTTTCAAACAGTTTACTACTTTCATTTCATAGAATTTTTTTTAGCTATTAAAGTTTTTAAGTTTCATTTCATATTCTTAAATAGATTCAAATAAATTTACTTACCTAACATCTTTGTAAATTTATAAGAAATTAATTTTTCATATCTTCTTATCAAATTCAAATCAAATAATAAAGAGAAAAACACAATTTCTTTTTATAATTTTAGTTAAACAACCGTTGATCATTTCATAAATATTCTAATTCATCTTAATTTTGTGTTTTCATCTCATATTTAGTGTTATTTCTTGTCTTATATTTCGCCTTCGTATTCTTTTTTAGTACACTAACTTAGTAAAAAAAGGAAAAAAAAAATAATGCATTGCTTTCCGTTTGGTTATTAAAAAGGGAAAACCAAACTTGCTTTTAATAACCTTTTATTAAAATGGAAAATTCAACCAATTTATAAAAAAAAAAAAAAAAAAACCATTAACCCAGCAAGAGGGAATATTATAATTGACAGAGCCTATAACTACTGACAACCTCGGCTCAAGTTGAATCCAAAATGGTTATTATTGCAACCAATCTAGGAAACTATAAGTTGGCAAATTGTTACGGTGAAGACAATTATTTCTAATATTCCCCCTTATCCTAATTGTGACTTAAAGAAACTTTTTATTTCAAAACATTCATTAGCACTATTGCATTAGATATTAAAAAAAAAAAAGAATTTATATGTTATTTTTGAGGATTATAAATGATTCCAACTCAAACAAATTTAACTAATTATTATTTTTTAACTCGACTTATTTCTATAAAAAGTTTTAAGCTTGGTTTGCATTCGATAAAAATTTTCAAAATAATATTTGAGCTTGATTTGATTAAAGTTTAGTTAAATTGAAAATCAAATTAGATTAGATTTATTTATTTCAAATTAATTTTTGTGAACATTAAATAATATTATTTTAAGTAATTAATACTCGTGTTTATGAACAATTAAGAAATTTGTTTGTGTACGATAAAAAGCCAATAATCAAATAATATATATAATTAAACCTTTTTTTGGATAAATTTATATAATCAAACTTAAAAATCTAAAATCATACAATAACCAGCCTTGTTTTTAATAAACTTTTAATTAATTTATAAACAATTTTATAAATGAATAATATACAAATTCACGTGATGAACATAATCCAAAGTAAAGTTATTAAACATACATATATTCAATTTTGATTGGTTTATTAAATAAAATTTTAATTGTGATTCGAATCGTTTGTTTTCCTTTAATCAAAATCTGTTGAAATTCACTTATTAGACAACAACATATTTTCATTGGTCTCTAAACCAAAAGTCCAAAAAAAAAAAAAAAAAAAACTCCGCCATTTAAGAGTTAGCGCTGATTCAGGTGGACAACCCCATGATGAGTATGCCCTTCTAACTTTTTCATTCTTAGCTGATTTTAAACTTATGATTTCCACCACATATGTTTCTGTCTGGAAATTCTTTTACTTATTCAGATTACATACATGAGTTTTACTCATCTATTTTTTCTCTAGTAACCGGATAAAAAGGTAAACTTTCTTCAACTTTATGTAAATTAATTGAAGAGTTGGTGGTTATTTTTTTTTTTTAAATTATTATTATTGATGATTTATATGCTTGTATGCAAATTGCTATGATGATAATTGTGCTTTCCTTTTTTTTTTTTTTTTTTTGGTTTTTTTGCTTGATGTAAGTTGATAATATTCTTTTCAAGGTTCTATTGATTGTTTTTGTTCGTATTTATTTATTTTTTTTAAATTTGCGTGTGTTTGTTATGGATTTTATCATACAATTAAGGCAAAAATTATTGAAAGTTTAGAAAAATTAAGGGCTAATAGGTTTAGGAGATGTTCACGACACATTGTAAATTAATGTTAATTGTCATTGTGGTGATAATAGGAGTTGTGCTATAAGTGAGTGCTAGAGCAATGGTGGTCAATATATCCATCATAGAGACTCGAGTATAGTGAGATAAGATGATGTTTGTTTGTCTAATGAGAGTCATGGGAATAGAATGTCTTCTATCAATGCTTTTGCTGGACTAAGTGATTACAGTTTTAAAAGGCAAGAGTCAGCATTAAATAGATGTTTTGAAAATAGAGTTGTTGAGTCAGTAGTTACCTACATCAATAGTCGAGAAATTATGGTTTTTCATTCTATTGTAGGTGATACTGGTGAATTGCATACAATTTCAATTAAAGCAATTAGGTCTGTTTTACATGATTTTTCAATTAGAGTTATGCAAAGAGACCAAGGATTGATTTTTTATTTCATGATTTAGCTATTAGTAGTTATGTTGGTAATGGTTTGTGTGATGTTCGAGTTATTGGTTACTTGCATTTGAGTTTTGTTTTGAGATTGATTTTTAATTCAAAGTTGAAACAACATTGAAAATGTGTATAATTTGCTAAATCAATTTGATTTGTTAGCCAGGCTATCACTCAACATAATCTTTTGATTAACTATTGTCATAATGTTTAGGTTGGGAAACTTATCAATTAGACACAAAAATTATAGAGTCACTATCAATCTTTTTTACCTAAATATAATTGACTACTTACATGAATATATCTTATTTAATTTTATCTTCGGTGTAAATTAAGAGTCCCTAAAAATAGTAAGTTTTGGTCTACATCATCAGAATTAAGATTCGAAAGTCGGTTATGTGCAGCAAATGTATTAGCATTCATTTACGTCTAAAATTAATACCAAATTAATTATGTATTATCTAAATTAAACCTTAATCAAAGATGGTTTTATCATGCAAATTAAACAATTTCAATCTCCTTTTTTATTTACACCACATGGTCACACAAAAAAATTCTATCAAAATATCAACAATCCTGCAATAAATATTAAATCATATCATGCAATAATTATCATGTAAATATATTATAAATCATACCAAATATAATGTAATAATATCATGCCTAGATCATGCTAAAGTATTCATGCAAGAATGTCATGCAAATATGTCAATTATCATGAAATAATAATAATAATGTAAATATATAATATCATGCAATAATAAAAAATACCATGCAAATATATAATCTTGAAATAAAATATAATCACATAAATATATTAGATAATTAAATATAATCATGCAATTATACACACAATAAATATAGAAACATGCAATCAAATATCATTCAAATATAATATTAATCATACAATATCATATCATGCAATAAATATAAAATCATGTAATAATTATAATAAATAAATAAATAACAATGCAAATAAATATATTAATAATCATACAATCATAGAAATAAATAAATTAATAATCATGCAAATAGACATGCAAACAAAAATATATAAACCATGCAAATAAACATGCAATTAAATATATAATTATACAAATAATAATAAATAAATCATGCAATCATGTAAATAATAATATATAAACCATGCAAAATATGCAATTAAATATATAATCATGCAAATAAATATATTAATAATCAAGAAATTAAATTTATTAATAATCATGCAATCAAATTAAATATAATCATACAAATAAATATATTAATAATCTTGCAAATATATTAATAAATCACACAAATAATTATATTAATCATGCAAACAATTATATTAGGCAAATAGATTAACATGCAAATATAATATTAATCATGCAAATTCATGCAAAAACAAATACCATGTAATATATATAAAAATAAGAGCAAACAATTAAATATTATAAAAGTTATACAAAAATCACAAAAAATGAAAATAAACATTACCTTAATAAATCATGGATTCCAACAATTTTTCACTCTTCAAAAATTGATGCTTTCTACTATAAATCTTAGCCTTCTTTCTAAAAATTTCAACTAGATCTTCTTGCGATTTTTTTTTTGCTTAATTGCTTTTTCCATGTTAATTAAAAATTTTGTCTAAATTTTTTTCTTTTCAATGACTTCTATTTGATTTTGAAATGAATTGCTCTAAGGCCCCCCTTTTAATCTTAGATTCAAGGCTTTTATATAGGGATTGAATCTCTTTTAATTTGGAAGAAATTAATTCAACTGAATCTAGGGTTTCTCTTCAAATTTTATTTTTTGTGTAATATTCCTTTTTTCAATAGATTGAGCTCCAAGTTTTTCCAAAATTATTTAACCTTTAAAGTTAAAATTTGATATAGAATCCAAAAGTTAAATTGAATCCAAGATTTTTCATGCAAAATCTCACATTTTTTTCTTTTTTATTTTTACCCTTTAAATTTTTTTTTTACCAATTGACTTTAACTTTTTTGATTAAAAAAATAAAAATTAAACTAAAAAATTAAAATACAAATAAAATTTAGGATTTAATCTTTGGGCCCAAAATTTACTTTTATAATTAAGGCATAATTGCACAATCAAAAATAAAATTCGAAGCCTAATGCATTTTGAAAAATCTTTTGACAAAATAGGGTGTCTATAGTTGCCCCACTTTGTGCATTTTCTGTGAAATTAGAATTGTACAAAGACAAAAATTCCATTTTATCCGGGTTAAGAAAAATCGAAAAAGAAAATTGCAAAGACTCCTCCTCAGAGGTTTAAAACTTTTTGCAAAATACTTTCTTTACAACTGAAGCTTTGAACTTTTGAAAAATAAAATACTCTCTCTCAATTGAGGTTGTAGAACTTTTGAAAAGTAAAATGCTCCCTCAACAATTGAGGCTTTGGAATTTTGAAAAATAAAATGGTCATCCACAACTGAAGCTTTGAAACTTTTGAAAAATAAAATACTCCCTTACAACTGGGTCTTTGGAATTTTGGAAGAGTAAAATATTCTCCCACAACTGAGGCTTTAAAACTTTTAAAAATAAAATGCTCATTCACAATTGAGGCTTTGAAACTTAAAAAAATTAAAATACTCCCCCACTGAGACTTTAACTTTGAAAAAATAAAGAACTCCTCCACCAAGGCTTTAACTTTGAAAAAAAATAAAATCATGTTTAGGAAAGTTCCTTCTTAATAAAGACTTGAAACTTTAAAAATTAAAATTTGAAAATTTTAATATCATATCCTAAGGTCTTATAAATTATTCTTATTTCAAAAAAGCTCTTCCTTAACAAAGGCATTGAAACTTAAAAAAATTCTTACCTTAAGTGATTCTTTGTATCTCATCTAGATCATCATTGATATATTCTAATGTCTCTTTTTAAAAGAATTTTCTCATCTAGTTTTTACTTCTTGCTTTCCTAACATATGCAATGAATGCATGCAATGAATAAAATATTCTTCATAATTCTCAAATTTAATTTCAAGTTTCAAACTTTAATTTTTCTTCCTTTCAAACATGCATGATGCATATGATGATGAACACAATATATGCATATAATGAATGCATGAGCTAAAGATTTTTCAAAATTCTATTCTAATATCACAACTTAAACATTGATATTTCTTTTTCAAAAATGCGTGAGTGCAATAAATGCGATGATATATGCAACATGTAATAAATGCAGTGAATACAATGCATGAATGCAATGAATGCAAAATTCCAACCCAATTTCAAACTTTAAATATTTTTCCTTTTCAAATATGCATGATGAATATCACGAATGAGTGCAATATTCTCAGCATTATGCATGCATGTAATACATGTGGTGAATGCAATGTATACTAAGCAATTCATTTATCTTTTTAATTATGGTAAATCAGAAGGTTCTCAAATCTTTAAAGATTCAAATTCAAATTCAAATTCAAATTCATTTATCTCTATAATTCTCAAATTCAATTTCAAGATTCAAACTTTAATTTTTCTTCCTTTCAAACATGCATGATGCATGGGATGAATATGATGAATACAATGTATGTATACAATGAATGCATAAGCCAAAGATTTTTCAAATTCCATCATAATTTCACAACTTAAACTTTAATCTTTTTTTTCCAAACATGCAATGCATGAGTGTAATAAATGCAATGATATATGTTAGTTTTATAGGTTAGATGGTAATCCAAGAGGAGGGTGAATTGGATTTCTCTAAATTCTTCCCAAATAAATGATTTCAATATAGTTGAATGGAAATTAAAACAATAAGCACTTTTGATGAAAATATAATACAAAAAATAACAATTAATGAATCTAAAATCAAATATAAACAACAACAAATTGTAAGGAGATAAGGATAGAGAAATCAAACACAATGATTTATAGAGGTTCGGTCCTTCTCCACAAGGCACCTACGTTTTCTCTTCTTGGTTGTCCACACCAAGGCTTCAATCCACTATTCTTGAATTGAAAATACAACCTATCTTTTTCTTTCTAAGGCTTAAGATAGAAACTTCTATCCTTTATAGTATTTTATCTAATCTCACTACAAAGCTCTCAAGAGAATATCTCACCTCTTGTTCTCTTCCACTCTTGTACATCAAAGGTAATTTTGCAAACAATAGAACAACCTTTCTAAGGCTAAGTGTTTGCTAAGTTTAAGTACAAGAAAATGATGAATGAACAACAAATAAAAATTGGATACAATAAATACAAAGATATGGATTTTGAAGCTCTAAAAGCTCTTGATTCTTTGAGAGAATGAAAGTGTGGCTTATTGGCTCTTGCTCTTTTGATTCATCAATCTTCTTGGTGTGTTGGAGTGCCTAATTTATAGAGAAATTGAAGAAGTAGCCGTTGGGAAAACTTGGAGTGAAGAAATGCCCATTGGAATGATGAAAAAATAGCCGTTTGAGTGCCCACGCCCAGAACCGATCGATCCCTTCCATGAGGGGATCGATTGGTTCATGTTTTGAACTAATTTACGTCTAAAAATCACGACCCGATCGATCCCTTCCATGAGGGAATCAATCCTATCAGTTGCTAGGTCGTTGTTTCCTGTTTGTTACTCTACTAACTAATTTGACGATAACTTGAGTTATACAAATCCAAATTACAAAACTGTTTGAAGATTTGAAAACTAGACTTAAAGGGATTTCTATTCATATAAATTTCATTACCTAATTCATTGTGTATGAATTATAGTGAATTTTCAAAGTTATGCCATGTGCAGTTTTTCTGACAACTGCAGAGTGTCTAGTAAAAATTCAAAATCTTTTCTTAAAAAATTTAGATTTTGATTTTGTTTAATCCATTAGAAAGTAGACTCAAATAGCTTTCCAACCATATACAATTTAAATATTAAGACTTTTTGAATTAATACATAAAAATAAAACAATTTCAATGTTGGAAAACTTTGTTATTGTAAAACATCTTTCTTAAGTTAATCTATTTCTCAAAACCAATACTATCAAAATTGTATTAAGTCCAAAATGAATAAGTTCACTTTAAAAACAACAATTGGACTTTCATTTAAGCTCAAATAAATAATCTTTAAAGATAGATTTGGTTTGAGAAATATGACACCAAGAAAGGTTTGTTTAACCTTTGAAAATCATATTATTTATTTAGTACCAAAATATAAAACTTAAGAACATGTACTAAATAAATCCTTTTTCAAAATCTTGATCAAGTTTATTTAGCTTTAATGTTTTGTTATTTTAAAATAAGGATCAATTCAAGGCTAACAATATATGCAACATGTAACGAATGCAGTGAATACAACGCATGAATGCAAAATTTCAACCCAATTTCAAACTTTAAAATTTTTCTTTTTCAAATATGCATGATGAATGCCATAAATGAGTGCAATATTCTTAGCATGATGCATGCATGTAATGCATATGGTGAATACAATGTATGCAAAGCAATTCATTTATCTTTTCAATTGTGGTAAATCAGAGGGTTCTCAAAACTCTTGATTTATCTTCTCATTCCTTTTAACTCATCAACACTTGCAGTTTTCAACTTGAGCTATCATGCACTATCAAGTAGTCTCATCCATTATATCATCAAAATCTAAAGTTTTATTCTTTTAATGGGATCTCAAAACTCTTCTTAATATCTTTTTTTTTTTTAGCTTCTCATCATTTTTTTCAACTTCTTTGGAACTAGCCAGCAAATGTATCAACAAATTTACGACAAAAAATTTATTTTCATTAGCTCCATCATTTGATCTCAACATTTAGAATGTTTCTTTTCATTTTTAAGCTACAAGGATCAACATCATTTTAAACTTCTTTCATCTTTTATATTTCATTTTCAATATGCCCGAATCATTTTCAACTTTGTGAAATAATGCAAGGATCTTTCATAAGAGTCATTTATTCATTCATCATCATTTTAATTCAATGCCAAATGTAATCCATCATATTTTTTTTAATTCTTCATGGGAAGAAATAAATGGTGAAAAACTAGAAAAAAAATCAAGAAAATGTATTCATTATAAGAACAAGTCCGGTAAATAATAAATATGTAAATAAATCATTTTAAGATGAATCATCAAGATAAATGCTAGGAAGGGTACGCAACATTTAAGATAATGAATATTTAGATAATTCTAGATAAATTAATTTTGAATTCTTTTTTAGAAACTCATTTCGTTAATATTATTGATCTTTCATCAATTCAAGAATTATCTTTATTTCTTGGAGATCCTTATTAAGGCTATTTTTTCAAGTTTCTTTTTTGTTAAACCATCATTTCGTGTTTTCAGTTTAAATTTTCTTTCTTTCTCTTTTTTATTTTTTTTCTTTTGTTTTTGTTTTTACTTTTTTAGCCTTTTTGCTTTTTTGCACATTTATTTCACATTTTTTCCTTCTTATTTCCTCTTTTTTCTTAATCCATCAGTGATATTTCGATCAAAATTTCCAACATTTTCATTACAAGTTTGTTTTAGTTCAATTCATAATTCTTCATTTTGGCCATTCACATTTGATCAAAATAGACTTTTAAAAAATGTAATGTAAGCTAGGGTATAGTGGATCATTTATAAACCAAAGATTCATTTATTATCATTTGGAGTAACATTGTTTTTTGCCCTATTCTTCATCAAATCTCTTTTTTTCTTCATATTTTTTTTATTTGCACTTTTCATCATTTTTTAAAAAAGATTTGAGCACTAAAGAAGGGTTTTTTTTTTCCTCTAAAATCATTAGAGACTTTCACTTTCTTTTTTTTTTTTTTCTCTTTGTGATCAAACCTTTTTCAAACTTTACCCCTAATGTGAAAGGTGATCCTTGGTTAGTCTTCCAAAAAAGAAATCAATAAACTTAAATGGGATAGCAGTTGGATAATTTTAATCCTTATGTGAAGGATAAAAGAAAAATGATCATTTCTCATTTCAAATATGAATACTTTCAATAAAAAATATTTATTGATTAAGAGCAAACTTGTGAGCAAATCATCACAAAAAACCACACACTCATCATTTTCATATATGAATAAGTGAAATCTCATGCTAGTTTCATTTCATGAAACCTATCCTTTTTTACCTCAATAATCTCAACAGATTAAGAGTATCAACTTATTAATTCCATCAATATGAATGATGCTTTCAAAATTGAATCCTGAATTATTATAATGATTGTTTGAACATTCATTATTTAGAATATAGGAATGGGTGAAATATGAATGGCATGTATATAAAAACAATGGAACAAATGAGGAAATGTAATGAAAATGCATTTGTCACTTTATTAAAATGATGAAAGATAAATAAAAGATTGACTTAAAAGACACACAAATGTTCAAAACTTGTATTATTTTTTAATGTTCCTAAGATAACAACATTTATAAAAAACTCCTTTCAAAATTATACCCCAGTGTTGTTAAGTAAAAGGTTCTTGATAACACATACCTTATTTCTTGATCAAAATTAACCAATCCATTTTTTTTACCAAATTTCATACTTTATATTTCAATGCTATGCAATTTTTTATAGAATGGCCAACAATTCCTAAATGATGGTCACAAGTAGCATTAGCATCGTATCACTTGGAGTAGGGAGGCTTTATAGGTTCTGAATAAATTGACACAACCAAATAGTTCTCAATGAGTTGAAGAAATAGCTCAGTGTATGTCATAGGAATTAGATCTATATGAGCTCTTTCTTTTTCACTCGATTCTTAGGTTGAGCAACTGACCAAGCGTTGGGTGACTATATGACTGGTTGATAAACATAAAGACTTGTAGAGACATTATTAATGGTTGGATAGTAAGGTTGATACATCAAATAAGGATGATATGTTGTGAAGCCTTTAACTTGTTGCTCTTCATGAATTATAGCTTAAGTATCTCTTTCTTTCTTTTTTAGCACAGCCCCTTTCTTTATATTGCCACCTTCAAACTTTCTATTCTTGATGGTATTTTCAATGATCTCTCCAAAAATGACCATATCATTGAAATTTTTAGTGGCATTTTCAATTATTTTTTCATAGTAAGAAACCTTGAGAGTATTGACAAATAGGATTATGATCTCATTTTCAGTGAACAGTGGTTAAACTTGAGCATATTCTTTGAAACTTCAATATCATTCTTTTTTATGCTTTGTAGAGATATACGATCTGGTACCAAATCTATACTGTTTTTATATTGTGCAATGAAAAAACTTACAAGTTTTCTTCATTCACGAATGCAAGATCTATCCAGTTGCACATATTACCTAACAGCTAAATTAGTAAGACTGTCTTAAAAAATATGGATGAGCAACTTTTTATTATGAACTTATGCAGCTCTTTTACGATAATACATCATAATATGTGTAATAAGGCATTTGATCCTATCATACTTTTTGAACTCAGGTACTTTAAACTTTGGTGGAATCATGACATCAGGAATTAGGCATAATCCAGTAGCATTTATTGACCCATAAAAGTTTGTTCTTCAATGGCTCGAAGCCTTTATTCTATGAGATTTATCTTTTGAGAACCAAAGCTTTCTTTAGTTTCAACATGGCCCATCTTCAGCTTTCTTTATTCCTTAAGATCATCAAGATTTGAAACTTATGTAGGATTAAATATTTTGATGCCAAAAATAGGAAAAATGAATGCATGAGCAATAGTTGTCAGCATGTTAGTCTGCATATAAGGATAACTTACAGTGAATGACATTTTATGTTGGGCCTTTTGAGATGCATGTGCTGAATATAGGTTAAAGCAAGAAGGGTATAGTGGATCAGTATCATTTTGTGTCATTACTTCTTTCACCATTTTTTTTCTTACTCATGTTTTTCAATAATTTGGTAATAGTTTTCAACTTCCCATTCAATTCTTCTTGTGCTTTTTCTAGTTTTTGAAGGCAAAGAGTGTTTTTTCTTCCAGGATCCTTACTTGATATATAGTGTTGTAGCACCTCAAATTGTTTAAAAATTGAGCTATCCTTAAATTTTGATTTTTTTTTTTTAAGAATTAGAATGGCTTATTATCATGCACTTTGGAGAGATGTTTACGTATGAATGCATAAATGTAATAACGAAGATTTATCACATAATAATTATTAACAAAAAAAATCTTTATTGAATTGAAAGTTATTTCTAACCAAATCTAATATTACATCCATGAAAAGTCTAAAGTTTATTGTAAAAAATAATCTATAATTTGTCGATATTGGGCTTGCATTTCATTAAAGAAATCTAGTAGTTCTTGGTCATGTGCTTCCACTAATGGCACCTGTGTCTTTCATTCTTCAAAATTTTTTTACCATGTTTTTTACTTTGTAAGTGGCCATGGTAATTTGATCAAGCAAACACTTCAATTGGTTATGCTTTCTCACATATGCCTCATTTGTTTACTTCATATTCTTTATTCACAACACCCATTTGTGTTTCAATTTCTGCTTCGATGAGTGTTTCATCTTTTTCTTACATCTTTATTTACGAATTGTTTTTTTTTCAAAAGTTGGGCTAACTTACAATTGGTGGATAACTGTGTGATATTGAGATCATAAAAAAGATTCTTCCATTCATCATTTTCTTGTCTGAGTGCTTAAACTTTTTGTCCGTTCTTCTCTAAAACTTTATATTTAGCCTTTTATTTTCAAGCTCTTATTCATCTTTTTCAACTTAGAGCTTTATTTTATCGATTTTCACTGCCAATAGGGGATCAAGAAATGATGATTTTGTTGAGCCATTTGGAGTTATTTCTTTAGGGATTTTAATATCTTTACTTCACCTAATGTGCAATACAAAGTACTCAGGGATAATCTCATTTTAGCATCTCTTGCTATCTTTCTTTTGAGGCAAATTCCAAGCTTGTAAAGCTTTGGCTATCTTTATAGAGACATCAATTTCAACATATGAGAACTTCATTTTATTAAGTTCGGAAGTGGCTAAGATAAATTGTTCATAGCTATATTGTCTTTACACCATGATGGGAGAATAACTTACTGCACCCAAAAGTTAAAAAAAAAACCCAAAGCTTATCTTCACAACCATACAACACTGGTCCATAAGGTATCTAAAAAGTTTTCCATATCACATCTTGGCTAGTGAGCTTATGTAGAGATAAGATCCATGCTTCTTTGGATTTTTGTGTAAGCCATTCATTTTCATAAAATTTCTTGATAGGAGTGCTTGTAGTGAAATATGGCTTGCGAAATTTACCACCATTATTTTTGACATGACTTTTCATCCAAATGGTTAACAATTGAGCATATCTAGTAAAATGACCCTCTCCATTTCGGTGACAGTGATTTAAAAATCTAATAGTCTTAGCTAAAATTACAAGAATAAGGTTGATTTGGTAACCAAGTCAATAAAAGAAATCTACCATTACAACATCAATATAACCAATTACTTTTGGAAGTACCATCATCCTATATAAAGCGAATGCCATTAAATCCATTCCTCTTTCAGTGCCAAAATATTTATATATAAAGTCACAAACAATATACTAAGAAATACCAACACTTTCAACTTTTTTTTTACCCAATTATCAATAATTTGGACATCTACAGTAATCATTTAAACAAGCTTTTTTTTATAATCAGTCTCTTTATTTTTCAAATATATCTTATCAGGATCGGGGAGATCCAAGCGAATAAGAGTTGAATACTCTTCAATAGTTGGCAACATATCTACCTTATTGAACACAAAGCAACAATATGAAAGGTTCCAAAATTGAACCATGGCCCTGATAGGCTAATCATCAATAGGGACTGCAAGAAGTAATGCAAGGTCCCCAAACTTTTTTTGGAAAGTCTTCTTGATAGTAACACTCAATTGGTTCCAAATACTAACAAATCATTACGATCATTTCGTTTGAGATTGAGATGGATTTTGGTAGGCAGAATAATTACATAATTGGCTAGCAAACAATCACTTTCTTTAAGCTGAACTTCCTCAGACTTTATTCTCAGGCATATAAAAAATTTTGATAGTCTCTCCATGGATGTAATTGAAATTCTTTTTGTTAAGATTATTTTGTAGTAATCACTTCTTATGTAAATCTAATAAAGCATGCATACAAAATAAAGTAAAGAAAAAAAATGTTAGTTAACATAATATAATATATACAAGGAATAACATAACATAAAAGGTTAGTATGCAAAAATATATACAAGGAATAACATAAATTTACAAGATTTATAACTATCCCATCACGTGTCCTATTTAAGTTTTTTCTAATAAAAGGGAGGGTAAGGCTCTAGCCTAGTTTTGAATTCTTAGGGTTCATGTACACGTTGGATTCAAAGATTTGATAATCTAAAGGCTCTCAAATTGTTTCTTACATCATTGTCCATTATAGACTAGTAAGGCACCTTAATCTTCGCCCATCATTATAGGCTCAAACGAAAATGATTCAATTTGAGGGAGTTTTCGCTAGCTCATACGAAGGTTATCACCTCATAAGAGTATAGGTACTTACTCTTTCCTAATAAAGGATAAAGCCTAGGTATAGGGCGTATGCATGAATGCAATTGTGATGTGTGTAAAGGGACACACCGAATAATCAAATACATTAATGCACATAAAAAAATAAAATCTACAAAACAAGAAAACAAAAACCAATAATTAGTAATATGAAAATAACAAATAATTACATAATAAAATCATCAAAGCAAGGCTTAAGATAGCACATAACTAACTAATGGCTTGACTCTCTAATGTTCCTAGTGGAGTTGTCAAACTGTCATAACGTTTAGATTGAGAAACCTACCAATTAGACACAAAAATCATGGAGTTACTACCAATCTTTTTTACCTAGGTGTGATTGGCCTTTTATATGAATCTATTCTTTTTAAGGTTGTCCTAAGTATAAACTAAAGGTCCCTAAAAAGAATAAGTTCTGGTCTACATCATTAGAACTAAGGTTCAAGAGTCAGTTATGTGTAGAAAAGTTATTAGCACCACTTTACACCCAAAATTGGTACCAAATTAATTATGTCTTATCTAAATTAACATTAATCAAATATGGTTTTATCATGCAAATTAAACAGTTCCAATCTCTGTTTTTATTTACACCACATGGTCATACAAAAAAATTCTATCAAAATATCAACACTCATGATCTCATGATTTCAAAATTGAATGTTGAAAATGATCTTTTGATGAATGCAAAAAATGTTTTAGAAAAAGAAAATGAGAAGTTGAAAATAGATTTAAAAACCTCTCAAAGTAGAAATGAATTTTTTAAAAAGGAAAATTTTGTTTTGAAAAAGAAATTTGATGAATTGATAAATAAAAAAATAAAAGATTTTAAAGAGTTCCTAAAATTATTAAATGTAATTTTTGTAATTTTCATGGTCACACTATACATACTTATTTTATTTGAAGAAAGTTTCAATTAAGAATCAGGCAAGTATGGGTTCTTAAAGGAACAAGAGACTTAGTCATTAACTCTTAAAGACCCAAAGCAATTTGGGTATTAAAAATCAAATAAGATTGTCTCTTGTAAGTGTGCTAGAGCAAGAAGCTACAATGTGAGATTGAAGTTGAATACTCTAAACACACAATGGAGATGGGTAGCCTCTAAACTTTTATTTGAAGATGATTTGAATTTGGTTACCTATTTTTGATGAAATTTTAATGCTTGATTTGATTATGTAAAATTTGGTTGCCTATTCTTGTTGAACATAGAATGCTTAATGGATATTGGTATATGCTTTGTTGATATATCTTGAATTTACTAATTTTATTCTATATATGTGAGCTTGAGTTAAGTATGCATTTATTTTTTTTTCTTTTAAATGTATGATTTTAATATATTCCTCATGCTTGTTGATATTGTGTTTAGTGCTTGAGATATATTTTGTATATGCCTATATGATCATGTTGATTAAAATTACTCAATTTGTTCTTAATGCTTGGATAATGTGAAATATATTTTTTTAAAACTTGATTTTTATATTCTAAATTATTTTAACTATTGATTTTTTATTTTAAAAATTGATGATCATCTTGTGCTTAAATCATAAATATTGATGTTTGATTGTTCATCTTTTGATTTCTTATGAAATAATCTTGAAATATGCTTTAATTCTTTATCCTTATTAATTCAAGATCTAATTTCTTCTCTTGTGATTGATGAATTGATGAACTTTATGTGTTTAAATGAAATATATTGATTCTTGGTTCATCTATATGTTTTTGGTCAAGATATGTGCTCATATGATCATTAATTCAATTTGACCTAATGCTTGTGGTTTAAAATGCTAAATTGTTTATCTCTTGATTGTGAAAGATATTTTGCTAAATATGCCTATTTTGTGCTTAAATGTTTTATTAATTTTATGAAATATTTTGGATCTTTATGCTTAATTGATATATCTCTTAATTTGTGATTTTGAATATGATGAACTACTTGCTTGTAAATGATATGTGTTATTGGTTCATCTATTGTTCTTGTCAAGTGTGTACTTATATGAATATGATTGAGCTTTACTTGACATGCTTTCAATATGACTTAAGTAAATGATTGTCTTATGATGCTTATTTTTAACTTAAGTCATTGTTGATTACGGCATATAATTTGTGTAGACATATTTATGCTTTTGTGCTAAAATTCTTTTGAATATGTTTTTGATGATAAATATGTCTTTCTTGAGTATTTTTGAATTTTATAATGCCTTAAATTGGTTTTGACATATTTTTTCGTGATTTTTGAACATACATGAATATTTAATATCTTTATTTTGTGTTCACAAATGATCTAAAAGATTTAATTTTTGCACATTGCATAAGAATTTTTACCTTTAGTGTCATTTCTTGTTGCTATTTGAGGCTAAATTGATATATAGCATTTAAGCTTAAGTATATATTCCCTTGTAATTGGTAACTTATGCTTAGTGAATAAATTTTCTTTGCTTATTAATGACTTAGAATATAGAATTATTTTCTAACAATTGGTATAATTTTGATCAATTGATTTTCTTGATGCTTCTAATGAAAATCCTTTGTTAAGAAATTTTTTTAAGTCTATGCTAGGAAAACTTGAAATGAGCATGAATGAGCCTATATTTTTTGAAATTTCAAGTATAGTAAGCAAAACATATCATCTTTATCAATTAAGCCTAGTTTTACTCAAATGAAGTGGATTGGAGAATTCAAAGCTAAATGAGCACAACAACAAAGCTTGACATGGATAGAGGTAAATGTATCAACTTTATGATATGATGTATAAGTTTGGATAATATACATGCTTACTGTGATATGTGCAAATATATGATTTTGTGCTAGAACATATGAATACATTGCACAAATTAATCACCAAGCCACTTGGTAGATATTGTTCTAATATTTTTGAAAGCTTGGATTGATTAACTCACATTTATTGATATTTATGCCTAGTTCTTGATTGCTTTGATTAATTGTTTTCATTTCATGAATATTTGAACATGGCTATGAGTTGGACATGTTGATTTCTTGATCTTTAAATTGATTTGACTTATAGATTATGAAATATAAATTTAAAATTTATATACATGTTCATAGATTGAGATCATTAAGATGGCCTGTACCAAATTGTGCCTAAATACTTGCATTTTTTTTAATTAGGTTTATAGCTTATGCATTTTGCATATGCTTGTATGATTTTGATTGAAATATATGATTGAATACTTGCATATGTTTGAGTTAAGTACTTTGCAATGCATTGAAATAATTTAAAATATATTTGAATAATTATACTTTTATTATTTCTTTGCTATAACTTATGTGTTCATCATGTTTGGAAAATGCTTGAATAATCTTATTATAACATGATGATAATTGAACCTTATTACTCATTAGTATTCATGCTTTATTAAATTCATATGAGCTTTTGGTTCTTGTTTGGATATGATAGCTTATGAAAGACTACTATTATCATTTATCTATGTATTGAATGAATCTCTCCTATGCTTGAAGTATGTGTCCTCTATGAAAGTTGTTGAATAAAATTGTTAACAATTGGTATCAAAATTGCAATTTTTAACTTTCATGGACACTTGTTTATGTGCCTATCCTTGATATAGCTTTTACCTCTCATGCAAAATTATTTGTGCCTTATATTGATTAATCCTTATTTTGAAAATGAGGAGAAATCTTAGAATACAATTTTGTTTGATTTGTTTGTGATAATAATTGGTATGCTTTGTGATAACATATCTTTAGCAATTGGTAATCTTAACAATTTGTATGAGCTTGTATGTATGTGTTTGAATTTATGCTTAGTTGCTAATGATGTTTTAAATTCTAATCACATTTCATGAAAACACGATGTATGAGTAGCATGCATAATATTCTTGTATCTCTTTACTCATAACAATCATGATATGAATGATTTTGTGCTAGAATGCTAAAAATTGGATACATTTATACTATTATACTTTTGTGCTTGAATACATGTATGTGAACTTTATTGTGCATATTACACTTGATTACATGCATTCAAAATACTCTTGATATTATTGGTATCAAGCATTTTGTCCCATGCCTTGAATTGATCTCTTTATTTTAAAATGACAAAAAGGGGAGATGGTTTAGAGATATTTCTTCTCGTATGCTTATAGCAATTGGGATACGGGCTTTAACATTTAGTATAAAGAGCTTAAACAATAAAGGGGAGAAATGTTTCATGAATATATTTGTTAATGATGCTTCTTTGTGTTTATTTTCTCATTAATATGCTCATGCCTTTTTATTATGACAAAAAATGGGAGAATTATCATATGGACAAATTTGCTTGTGCTTGACATGCGTATATTTGATTGTGCTAATTTGGTATACATGCTCTAACATATGTTTGGTGAGTTGTGTTGAATTAGGATGCATAAATTAAGGGGGAGTTTTTCAAAATGTTTTTCAAAATCTTAAATGTTTCAAAAAAAGTTTTTCATTAATCAAATTTATCTTTAAGTTTTGTCATATCAAAAAGGGGGAGATTGTTAGCCTTAAAATGATCTTTATTTTGAAATGACAAAACATTAAGCTAAATAAGCTTGATCAAGATTTTGAAAAAGATTTATTTAGTATATGTTCTTAAGTTTTATATTTTGATACTAAATGAATAATATGTTTTTCAAAGTGTAAACCTTTCTTTGTTTTCATATTTCTCAAACCAAATTTATCATTAAAGATTATTTATTTAAGCTTAAATGAAAGTCCAATTGTTGTTTTTAAAGTGAACTTATTCATTTTGGACTTCATAAAATTTTGATAATGTTGGTTTTGAGAAATAGTTTAACTTACGAAAGTTATTTTACAAGAATAAAGTTTTCCAACATTGAATTTATTTTATTTTTCTATATTAAATCACAAAGTTTTAATATTTGAATTTTATATGGTTGGAAAGCTTTTTAAGTCTACTTTCTAATGGATTAAACAAAATCAAAATTCAAATTTTCTAAGAAAAGATTTTGAATTTTTACTAGACACTTTGTAGTTGTCTAAAAACTGCACAATGGGTAAATTTGAAAATTCACTATAATTTGTACACAATGAATTAGGTGATGAATTTTATATGGATAGAACACTCTTTAAGTCTAGTTTCTAAATCTTCAAAAGATTTGTTATTTGGATTTGTATGACTTAATATATGATCAAATTAGTAAGTAAAGTGCAAAATAGGATACAACAAAGCAACTTGATCGGATTGATCCCCTGGGTTACAAGATCGATCCCCTAGTTGACCCAATCGATTGGGTACCTTAACCAATCAATCCCCTCCATAAAGGGATCGATCGGGTAGGCTATTTTCAAGCATGACTTGGTTCAAAACATGAACTAATCGATCCCCTCATGGAAGGGATGGATCGAGTTTGGGCAAAAACTTTCCAACGGCTACTTTTTCATGCTTTCAACAGTTATTTTCTTCTGCTAAGCATCCCCAACGGCTAGCTCTTCATTTTCTTTATATATTGGTCATTCCAACACACCAAGAAGGTTGATGAATTAAGAGAGCAAGATCAAACAAGTCATATATTTATTCTCTCAAGAGTTTTAGAGCTTTAAAGTCTATATCTTTGTATTTATTGTATCCAAAATCATATTTGTTGTTCATTCATCATTTTCTTGTATTTAAACTTAGCAAACACTTAGCCTTAAAGAGGTTGTTCAATTGTTTACAAAATTACCTTTGATATACAATGGTGGAAGAGAACAAGAGGCGAAATATTCTTTTGAGAGCTTTGTAGTGAGATTGGATAAAATACTACAAAGGGTAGAGGTTTCTATTTTAAGCCTTAGAAAAAAAAAGATAGGTTGTATTTTCAATTCAAGAATAGTGGATTGAAGCCTTGGTGTGGACAACCAAGAAAAGAGGACGTAGGTGCCTTGTGAAGAATGACGAAACCTTTATAAATCATTGTGTTTGATTTCTCTATCCCTATCTCCTTACAATTTATTATTATTTATATTTGATTTTAGGTTCATTAATTATTATTGTTTCATTATATTTTCAACAAAAGTGCTTGTTGTTTTAATTTCCATTCAATTATATTGAAATCATTTGTTTGAGAAAAAATTGAAGAAATCCAATTCACCATTCTCTTGGATCATCATCTCATTTAAAAAGCTAACAATATGCAATTAAATCTATAATCATATAAATAAACATGCAATTAAATATATAATCATGCAAATAAATATATTAATAATCAAGCAATTAAATTTATTAATAATCATACAATCAAATTAAATATAATTATACAAATAAATATATTAATAGTCATACAAATATATTAATAAATCATACAAATAAATATATTAATCATGCAAACAAATATATTAGACAAATAAATTATCATGCAAATATAATATTAATCATGCAAATTCATGCAAAAATAAATACTATGCAATAAATATAAACATAAGAGTAAGTAATTAAATCTTATAAAAGTTATGCAAAAATCACAAAAAAAAAAAAAAACAAACATTACCTCAATGGATCATGAGTTCCAACAACTTTTCACTTTTCAAAAATTGATACTTCCTACTATAAATCTTAGCTTTCTTTTCAAAAACTTCAACTAGATCTTCTTACAAATTTTTTTTTTACTTGATTGCTTCTTCCTTGTTGATTAAAAATTTTACCCAAAATTTCTTTCTTATCAATGATCCCTATTTGATTTTAAAGTGAATTGCTCTAAAGCCCTCATTTTGGTATTAGATTCAAGATCTTTATATAGAGATTGAATCCCTTTTGATTTAGAAGAAATTAATTCAACTGAATTTAAAATTTATTTTCAAATTTTATTCTCTGTGTAATTTTTTCCTTTTCAATAGATTGAGCCCCAAGTCTTTTCAAAATTATTTAACTATTAAAGTTAAAATCTAAGATAGAATTCAAGAGTTGAATTGAATCTAAGGTTTTCCATGCAAAATCTAATATTTTTTTCTTTTTTATTTTTACCCTTATTTTATCTTTACTAATTGACTTTAAATCTTTTGAGTAAAAAAACAAAAAGTAAATAAAATATTAAACTACAAATAAAATTTAAGACTTAATCTTTGAACTCAAAATTCACTTTTTCAATTAAAGTCCAATTGCACAATCCGAAGCCAATGAATTTCAAAAAAATCCCTAAACAAAATAGGGTGTCTACAACTATAAAGTAACATAAAAAATGATTTGAAGATTTTGAATGAAAAGGAAAAACAAACAAATGAAATTAAAAGCATAGTATAAAAATAGATTTTTGAAAATTCAATGTAGCATTTTTTTTTATCACCAACATTGTTTGAGCTCTTACTATTTATTAGTTTGTTATTTTTTTTCTCATTTTTTAGATGATTTTTCATTAACATATATTTGCAAATAATTGGTTTTTCATGGAATTAGGGCATTACTTTTGCTTTGATTGATGTTAATGATTATGAGATTTTATTTAGTCATAATTTAAAATTTTGTTTATCCATTTGTAGATGTAATAGGAGTTGCTAGATCCATTACTTTCACGAAAAATGTTTGGCTAAATAACAAAGAAAATTTGGCGAACAAAAAAGATGTATACAAAAAAGAGTAAATTATGAAAATACAAAACTTATACATGCTTTATCATTTATGTTTATTGCTTTTTAGAATTTATATGCAATTAATCTCTCTAAAATGTGCTTGCATTTAGCCTATATGTTTTTGAGGTTATTCTTTATAGAAATCTGACATTAGATATTAATAAAGATATGCTCTTAGATAAGATTGTTAACCCATTTTTATCTTTCGTAAAGTGACTATCAAGTCGTATATATGTGAGTAATCATGACTTTTTAACTGTTGAACACATGCAAATCACAATTTCCCAATTTTAACTATTCATTAAAAAAAAAAACTAAAATTGCATTTTAGAAATCTTATATGCCTCTTCATCTTCAAGAACAAAGATGTGCATAAAAGTTAGACATATGATAGACTATTGCATTGAAAAATAAGCATTCGAACAAACCATTTAATGTTTAATTGATTCAACTTAAAATTTTCAAAACTTATGAACTTAAAAACAATGTAACTACGTACTTAAATGAGCTTGTTAATGTTCAACTAATCCAATTTAAAAATTTGGATAAATGGTGAGCATTTGTTCAAATTTTAACAATCATCACAATAATTACACAAATATTTGTTGCTAATCCAAAGGAAATAAAAGTATAAAAATCCTAGCATTCAATTATAAATATTTGTTTCTTGGCTTCAATAACTTAAAAATAACTATATCATCTTATATTATTCATTGATCGCTCATACTAATAATTTTTTAATTTTATAAGTAAGATTAAAACATTATCATAAATTTTCTTTTTTAATTATTTTTTATCAGTATGTGTCATTAATAAAGTTTAAAAACTTCATATGAGATAGCTTATACTATTATTATTATTATTATTATTATTATTATTATAAAATTTGCCCACACTTTGTTGTGGGATAAAAAATTTTATTTAAAAAAAATATTTTAAATATATTTTAATTGATATAATTAATTAAATTTCTTAAGAGTTTACAACCAAACAGAAACCGTAGAGAGGAGATTCAAGATGCAATTCAATAAAGCAGAATAAACATTGTGGTCAAATGCCCAAGAGTATGGTGCTCGTACTTAAACATAAAATTTAAATGTTTTTTTATCTTGCTATGTCACTTATGGTCGTTGCCTCATCCTCATGTTTTTATTATTCAGATTTGTTGTTTTGGGACATAGATATTCTAAAACAATCAAAAACATTTTTTCCTTTTTAAATTTTTAATATTTTTGAATTAAAATTTTTCAGAAAATAAAATTTTTAAACAATCATTTTTAAAATATTTCTTCACTGTAGGAAGAAGTTTCTCAACTTCAGATTCACATTACAGCTATGATTCAATAGAGAGTCAAATAGGGAGGGAAGTTTCTCCCCAGTAAGCAATTTGAGTCATGACACACACAACCTGATAAAAATTCAAGATTCACTCAGCTCCCAAAATAATTTGCGTTATGGGAACTGTCACCTCGATGATCTTTCTCAAACAAATCATTCATCATTTGATTCACAAATTATGGGATCACAAAGCACTTCTTCGGATAATCAGCAAGAGTTTTCTGCATTAAACTTTGAGAGTAACAGATTCTAAGTATCTTCTTGAAGCGGTAGAAAAAACGATTGAAGAGCTTCTTGCAGAAGCAAGGATGTGGGAGAGGAATGCCGAGAAGTTAATGCTTGACTTGGACATATTGAGGAAAGAATAATCAGTCCAAAAATCTGGCACATTTGGACATGGAGCTATCAGTAGCAAATTCAATGGTGGAGAAGTTGAACAGCTAAAACTGTTGTTGGAGAAGTCAATGGTGAAACAAACAGCATTGGAAGATTCAACATTTCAGGATGGAAGAGTAACCCATATTTATAATGTACTAATATCCAAAAATAAAACCCCAAGAATTGATCTGTCATCCAGGAGATAATGAAAGCCTGGCACAACTGGCAGGAGAAAGAGTGGCTAATCCGGAAGGCATTATAGCCATAAGGTCTTCAATTCATTGATCAATCAAATCAAATAATAAAAATGTTACTCTTTTGTAGCATTCTTATAGAGTCTGCAAATAAAAATCAAGTGGGAAACAGTGGTTTGGTTTAGCATAAAGAGATAACATTCTATGATTTGCTTGCTAAAATCCCTAACAATGATAATAATAAACCTTTTGGCTAATTACTAAATTCAATATTGCTAGAAGTCCTCTTAAATTGAAAACATGTCAAGAATGAAAGCATTACCAGCTTTGAAGGCATAAGCGACTGCATTCCTGCAGCGATTTTGCATATCTCTGTTTCTCTTACATATGTTGGATTGCATCACAATCTGACATGAATATGAAAATGAAAGGCATAAATTATCGCATTTTACATTTTGATGCAGTTCATTAGCATGAATTAGAGAAGATTAAAGAGCAAGAGACTAAAAAAAACATACATTTACAATATGCAGTTGTTGCTTCATATAACCATTCTCGCAAACTAGCTGAGACACCTGTTTTTGCAACTGATCATTCTCCTCCATCAACAGCTTGTTCATTGTTGTTAATTTTCTATTCACAGTCCGCAACCTTGAAGCCTCTTTTCTTTGCTTCTTTCTACACTTGCACAACTCAATGACAACCCCATAACTAAAATTTTCTAACTAAAAAAGAAAAAACCTACTTATCTAAAAATTAACCAATTTTTCTATAGTTTATAACTACTACAGTGAAAAACAAAAACCAAGATCAAGTTTTCCTACCTGCGATTTTGAAACCAAACTTTGATCTGTTTAGGTTCAATGTTGGAAAGGGACCTGGTTTGTGCTCTTGAAAGAGGGAGCAGTCTGTTAGAGTTCTTAACAAGGACAATCCCATTCCGAGCAGCATTAAGGGCTAGATGTTGGTGCTTTATGGAACAGACTTAGTTGAAACTAATGTTGCCCAAAGGTTGTTTAGCTGGATACCGTTGAAAAGCCCGAGTCTCATTCTAATGGAAAAATGGATCTGAAAGGCTTTATCTATCTGGTACTCAGGTAATTTATTCTTTTTGACTGCAGATTTGGTATGGTCCTGCAAATATGTACCATAGTTGACATCCATTCTTACGAAGTTGTCGATTCAAAGTTTGGTTTAGCATAAAGAGATAATATTTAATGATCTGCTTGCAAAAATCCCTAACAATGACAATAATAAACTTTTTGGCTAATTATGAGATTCAATATTGCTAGAAGTCCTCTTAAACTGAAAACATGTCAAGAATGAAAGCATTACTAGCTTTTAAGGCATAAGCGACTGCATCCTCAGGTGATTTTGCATATCCCCGTTGCTCTCACATATTTTGGATTGCATCACAATCTGATATGAAAATGAAAATAAAGGGCATAAATTATCACATTATACATTTTGATACAGTTCATTAGCATGAATTAGAGAAGATCAAAGAGCAAGAGACTAAAATAAGATACATTTACAATATACAGTTGTTGCCTCGTATAACCATTCTCGCAAACTAGCTGAGACACTTGTTTTTACAATCGATCATTCTCCTCCATCAACAGCTTGTTCATTGCTGTTAATTTTCTATTCATAGTCTGCAACCTTGAAGCCTCTTTTCTTTGCTTCTTTCTACACCTGCACACATCAATGACGACCCCAAAACTAAAATTTTCTAACTAAAAAAAAAAAAAAAAACTCATCTAATAAGTAACCAATTTTTCTATAGTTATAACAAATACAATAAAAAACAAAAACCAAGATCAAGTTTTCCTACTTGCAATTTTGAAACCGAACTTTGATCTGTTTAGGTTCAATGTTGGAAAGAACGGGGCACTCCCTTATCAATTGTTGCTTTAAGTCCTTTAGCCTATTACTACAAGAGACCTGGTTTTTGCTCTTGAAAGAGGAAGAAGTTTGGTAGAGTTCTTAAAAAGGACAATGCCATCCCGAGCAACATCAAGGGCTAGATGTTGGTGCTTTATGGAACAGACTTGGTTGAAACCAATGCTGCCAAAATGTTGTTTAGCTGTATTACCTTTGAAAAGCCTCAGTCTCATTCTAACAGAAAAAAGATTACGAGGGGCTCTATCTATCTGGGATTCAGGTAATTTATTCTTTTTGACTGCATATTTGGCATGGTCCTGCAAATATGTACCAAATCTGACATCCATTCCTACAAAGTTGTCGATTCAAAATTTGGTTTAGCATAAAGAGATAGCATTATGCGATTTGCAAGCTAAAATCCCTAACAATGATTGTCATAACGTATAGATCTGTGGATTTACAACTAGACATGGATAAAAGGGAGTCCCCACCAATCCTTTTGGTTAGGTGTGATTGGTCACCTGATTAAATCTAGTTTGCAAAATAAATATTAGATTCGGGAGTCAGTTATGTATGAGAAAAGTTGTAGCATCCCCACAACGCCCATCCAAAAGATGGTACGAGTTTGATTTCAAACTATCCAAGCCTTGGTCATTTTTATGATTTTACCAAATAATTTAATATTAAAAATTAACCCTAAAATTGTCCCAATAGTTTGGTAACAATCTAGGATAATTCTCTCACTTCAGGAGCATTCATGGAAACTAGTATCCCAATTTAAAAAGGTTCCGTCGTCAGATTTATTAATTTTTATTCTAAAAAAATTAGTGAAGCCTCCCAATAGTTTGGTAGGGCTCACTTCAAAGCAATCCTCCAATAATTTAGAGGATAAAAATTATTTTTGTTTATTTGATAATATATTTTTTATTTTTTTATTGAAAAGATTTTTTTTATTTATCATTTTTTTGTAGAACTATTTTTTTCTTTTTTTTTAGAACTTTATTTTTTTCCTTTTTTTTCTCTTTTAGGAATAAAGGTGATAGAAATAACTCTTTTTTCTCTTTTTTTTTAAATAAATAAAAACAAAAAATAATAAAAGAAAATAGGTTAAAAATCAAATCAAAAAATTAAAAAAATGGAAAAGGAAAAACATGAGATTGGGTAGGGTCGGTACCAAGGTCAGCATGCGAATCCTGAGTCAAGTTCACGCGGATCCTAAACGGCCAAAACGATATTGTGTAAAGGCTATGTATAAGCCAAATCTAGTGCCTTTTTGCTTAGAAGCCTCTTCCCCTCTCTTTCTGTAGCCGATTTTTCTTTGCCTTCTCTTTGGAAAATCTGCCAGCAAATTCAACCAAAAACTAAAAATTTCATCGATTTCTAGGGATGTCGCTAAAAAATTCAATTGAAAATTGAAAAACCCATTGATTTCTAGAAAACATGCTGGATTTTGGAAATCTTATCGGAATGTTGTTGAAAACTTCAACCTCCGTTGAAAAACTTCACCGAAAAATTCAAAATTCTTCAAAAAACCCAAAAAACTCAGATTTCTTTGAATTTTCCCTAGATTTCTCTAAATTGTGCCCAAATTACTCCCAGAACCTCCTAGAATCATCCTAAATCCTAATCTTAACCCAAAAACTTAAAATCAAACCTACAATTTCATATTGAACTCCATAACCTCAAAATTAAACTACCAGAACCCTTTTTGCCTAAAATTTTCCAAAATTTTTCCAATAATTTTCTCTTAATTTTTTTGTGTGTTCCCATGTGTCCATCATCTTAAAATCAATCCAATTTATAGGTAGTCTTAGGATCAGTTTAAGAAAATGGATAGAATCAATCCCAAGCTTGAATTTTGAGATTGAATTCTGTCATGATGGGATTTTAAGTCCCAAGATTTCAGCAATCCCATGTTGATATGATCTGGCATTAAAATTTCGACCAAATGGGATTCTGATCCCGATTCTATTTTTGCTCACGTGTGAATTAAAACAAAAAAGAAAAGAAAGAAAAAGAAAAAAAGGAAAAAAAAATAATAATAATAACATACAGAGAAAATCAATCCAACTAGGCCTGAACACAGATAACCTAATGGGCCTGGACACGAATGGGCCTAATTGAGGTCCAAACACAGATGGATGTCTATTGTTGTCCCTCTTTGCACATTTTTATTAAACATAGATGATGCAAAGACCTAGACACTCATTATATTCCATTCAAATCAATGAGTAAAATCAATCGGGGGTGAACCTCGAGTCGAAAGTAAAATGATCTAACCTGAGCCGAGATCAAGTGACTGGGACAATGCCACGAGTCTAAAAGTGATCTGACCTAAACTGAGATCAGATGATCAGGACAATGCCACTAGTATGAAGATCTGACCTGATTCGAGATCAATTGACTAGGACGATGTCGTGAGTCTGAAAGTGACTAAGATCGAGTCGAAGTCATAAATAAATGACTGGATTGATGTCGCAAGTCTGAAGATGATCTGACCTAAGTCGAGATCAGATGATTGGGATGATGTCACAAGTTTGAAGGCGACTAAGATCGAGTCAAGGTCGTAAATAAATGATCGAATTGATGTTACAAGTCTGAAGATGATTTGACCTAAGTCGAGATCGAATGACTGAGATGATGTCACGAGTCTGAAGGTGACCAAGATTGAGTCGAAGTCGTAAATAAATAATCGGATCGATGTTACGGGTCTGAAGATGATCTGACCTAAATTAAGATCGGATGATTGGGATGATGTCGCGAGTCTAAAGGTGACCAAGATTGAGTCGAGATTGTAAATAAATGATCGGACTGGTGTTGTGAGTTTGAAGATGATCTTACCTAAGTTGAGATAGGATGACTAAGATGATGCCGCAAGTCTAAAGATGATTAAGATCGAGTTAAAGTCATAAATAAATGATCGGACTGATGTTGCGAGTCTGAAGATGATTTAATTTAAGTCGAGATCAGATGACTGAATAATGCAAATGTATATTTTATCTGGAATGCAAATGAAATATCAATTGTGGTACAAGGCTTTTGCATCCTTATTTTTGTACATCTTTAGCAAAGAAACCCTCATTCATTACCTTGAATATTTATCTTCACTGTACACAGATAAGCCTAATGGGCTTGGACATGAATGGGCCTAATTGAGGTCCAAACACAGATGGATGTCTATTACTGTCTCTCTTTGCATATTTTTATTAAACATAGATGATGCAAAGACCTAGACACTCATTATATTCCATTCAAATCAATGAGTAAAATCAACCGAGGGTGAACCTTGAGTCGAAAGTAAAATGATCTAACTTGAATCGAGATCAAGTGACTGGGACAATGCCACTAGTAAAAAATTTGACCTGATTCGAGATCAATTAACTAGGACGATGTCGTGAGTCTAAAAGTGACTAAGATCGAGTCGAAGTCATAAATAAATGATTAGATTGATGTCGCGAGTCTGAAGATGATCTGACCTAAGTCGAGATCGGATGATTGGGATGATGTCACGAGTCTGAGGCGACTAAGACTGAGTCAAGGTCCTAAATAAATGATCGAATTGATGTTACGAGTCTGAAAATGATTTGACCTAAGTCGAGATCGAATAACTGGGATGATGTCGTGAGTCTGAAGGTGACCAAGATCGAGTCGAAGTCATAAATAAATAATCAAACTGGTGTTACGGGTCTGAAGATGATCTGACCTAAGTCAAGATCAGATGATTGAGATGATGTCGCGAGTCTAAAGGTGACCAAGACTGAGTCGAGATTGTAAATAAATGATCGGACTGGTGTTGTGAGTTTGAAGATAATCTTACCTAAGTTAAGATAGGATGACTAAGACGATGCCGCGAGTCTAAAGATGATCAAGATCGAGTTAAAGTCATAAATAAATGATCGGACTGATGTTGTGAGTCTGAAGATGATCTAATTTAAGTCGAGATCAGATGACTGAATAATGCAAATGTATATTTTATCTGGAATGCAAATGAAATATCAATTGTGGTACTAAGGCTTTTGCATCCTTATTTTTACACATCTTTAGCAAAGAAACCTTCATTCATTACCTTGAATATTTATCTTCACTGTACATTTTAGCAAAAAAAAAAAAATCTTTCATTAACCTGAATGCACGTCATTGGCAAAGAAACCTTCTTTCACCAACCTGAATGCACATCTTTGGCAAAAAAACCATCTTTCATTAACCTGAAGATGATTTTTATCCCCAAAAGGCTATGCTCTTATTTTAGAGAAGTTTTTTTTTGTCCTTGTCTCTTTCAATCTTTCAAAGTAACACACAATTTCTTATGACTTTGTTTAATTATTAATCATTATCCTAATTTCAAAGTGGGGGGTACAAATTATACACTTTTTCCATTCATGGCAAGGTATAAAGAGAAAAGACAAAGATATTAGCAATGTATAGAACTAAGAGAGAACAATAAGATGGTTTTCATTTATTAGGATAAGCAATAAATTACAAATAATGGTATAGAGATACAAAGAGTGTATCTAGGAGCGACTATTTGAGGTAGCAATGCCCTAAGATAAATGATTAGATAACCATGATAACAAATCTTATATCTCTTTCAAAAACTCAATCCAAACACGATGTCCCGACACTTCAAAGTTTTTTGAAATTCACTGTCCCTGGTATGTTTTGTAAGCAATACCATACTCTATTCAATTCAAGCTCCCTTTCACGGTTTCAACTCAAACCTTTTTTTTTGGATCCAAGTTGCCCTTTTAGGTTTTCAATTTGAACCCCTTTTTATTTTTTTATTTTTTTTATTTTTGTTTTGTTTTTATTTTTTTGTTTTTTTTTTGTTCAAGCTGCCCTTTCGGGTTTTCAACTTGAACTCTTTTTTTTTATTTTTTATTTTTTTTAGAATCAAGCTAAGTACTTTTTTACCACATCAAAATTAACAGGACTAAGAAGTTTATCTCCATCTATTTTTGATAAAATTAAAGCTATTCTTGAAAAGGCTCTTTTTACAACGTATGGTCCCTCCCAATTTAGGGTCCATTATCATCATGTTCACTTGAAAGAATTCTTTTCAATACCAACTCTCTTTCTTGAAACTGACGAGATCTGACCTTTTTGTCATGAGCTTTCATAATTTATTTTTGGTATAATTGACCTTGGTAAAGTACCGTCAATCTCTTTTCCTCAATAAAGTTTCAATTGCTTGTAACGTTCCTGAATCCATTCATCTTTTTCTAATCTCACTTCCCTTAAAACCCTTAGTGATGGGATTTCTACTTCTACTGGCAATATAGCTTCCATTCTATAAACTAGAAAAAAGGAAAAAGTTACCTCAGTAGAAGTGCATACGAAAGTTTGATATGCATGTAGAGCAAAAAGTAATTTCTCGTGCCAATCTTTGTATGTTTTAGTCATCTTCTTTAAAGTTCTTTTGATATTTTTATTTACAACTTTTACTGCCCCATTCATTTTTAGGTAGTATGGAGCTAAATTATGATGTTTGATCTTGAACTGAACACATACTTCTTGCATCATCTTGCTATTCAAATTTTTAGCATTATCTGAGATGATTCTTTCTAAGAACCCATATCTGTAAATTATTTCTCTTTTGATGAATTTGTAGACCACTGACCTAGTCATAGTTGTGAAAGAGGCAGCTTCAACCCATTTAGTCAAGTAGTCAATTATCACAAAAATGAATCTATTCCCATTTGAGGCTTTTAGTGTGATAGGACCAATGACATCTATTCTCTATACAGAAAATGGTCAAAGAGGTGCTATGACATGTAAAGCACGGGTGGGGCATGAATTTTGTCGGCATAAATTTAGTACTTGTGGCATTTTCGAGTATAATTAATGTAATCTTTTTCTATTTTCAACCAATAATATCCAGCTTGAATAACCTGTCTTACCATCATATGTCCATTTGTATGTGTTCCACTTACTCTATTATGAACTTTCTCACTAATATTTTTGGCTTCAGAGGCATTTACATAGCATAATAACACTTGGTCTTTGCCTCTTTTATACCAAATTTTTCTATCTAAAAAGAATCTCATAGCTAATCTTTGAAGGTTCTCTTGTCACTTTCTATTACTCAATCTGGATACTGTTGATTCTTTAGATATCGCATAATATCATGATACCAAGGGTGGTCATCTTTCTTTTCTTGTAAGTTGGCACAATGTACTAACATGTCCTTTGATATCTAATTTGATAAGTTGAATTTCAGTAGTATCATCAATCTGTACCATTACAACCAAGATTACCAAGGCATTTGCAATCTGATTTTCTTTACGAGGTAAGTGTTTAAACTAAATTACTTTAAATTGTTTGCACAGCTCTGATATGTATTTGTGATAAGGGATGAGTTTGGAATCCCTTGTTTTCCATTCACCTTTTAGTTGATAAATGACTAGGGCTGAATCCCTAAAAACCTTTAATGTTTCAATTTTCTTGTCCAAAGCAGCATGCAATCCCATAACACAAGCTTTATATTCAACTACATTATTGGTGAAGTTGAAGTTCAATCTTACTGTAACAAGATAATAATACTCTATTGGAGATATTAAGATTGCTCCAATCCCGTGCCCTATGGCATTGGCAGCCCTATCGAAATACATCTTCCATATCTTTTCCTCATCATCATCTTTTTCTAACTCTGAAATAGCCATTAGTTCTTCATCTGAAAATCAAGCTTTATGGGCTCATAATCATCAGCGGCCCTGTTTGTTAAGAATTTAGCAATGACACTTTCTTTGATTACTTTTCGACTCACATATACTATGTCATATTCAAAAACCATCACCTACCATTTTGTGATTTTTTTTTTATAGTGATGGTTTCTCGAAGATGTATTTGATGGGATCAAATTTAGCTATGAGTCAAGTTGTGTGGTAGAGCATGTATTGCCTGAGTCTTTTAACTGATCAAACCAAAACACAACACATTTTTTCTAGTGATGAATACTTGGACTCATACTCCATAAATTTCTTGCTTAGGTAATAAATAGCTCTCTCTTTCTTACTGGATTCATCTTATTATCCCAGCACACAGCCCATTGATCCTTCATGTACCACTATGTATAGGATCAATGGTTTTTTTGAAACATAGGGTGCTAATATTGAAGGATTTGATAAGTACTACTTGATTTTATCAAAAATTTCTTGACATTGTTTTTTTCACTCCCCAAGATTATTCTTTCGAAAGAGTTTGAAAATGGGATCACATTTAAGAGTGAGTTGAGAAATGAACCGAAAAATATAATTCAATCTGCCTAAGAAACCTCGAACCTCTTTTTGTGTGCTTGGTGGAGATAAAGTCTGAATGGCTCAAATTTTGTCTGGGTCGACTTTTATCCCTTTTTCACTGGCTACAAATCCCAATAACTTTCCTGATCTGGCTCTGAATGTAAATTTAGTCGGATTCAATTTAAGTTAGAATTTTTTCAACCTCTCGAATAATTTTTTGAGGTTGACTACATGATCTTCTCTTTTTTGAGATTTGATAATAATGTCATCCAAATACACTTCAATCTCTTTATGCATCATATCATGGAAAAGTGTTACCATAGCTCTTTGATAGGTTACCCCAGCATTTTTTAGTCTAAAAAGTATAACTTGGTAATAGAAAGTTTTCCATATAATGATAAATGCGATCTTCTCCATATCATTTTGGGCCATCTTTATCTGATTATAGCCCGAGAATCCATCCATAAAAGAGAACATTGAATGTCAAGCTGTATTGTCCACCAGTGTATCTATGTGAGGTAGAAAAAAGTTATCCTTTAGGCTAGCTCTATTCAAATCTCGATAGTCTACACACATTGATATATTTTCATCTTTTTTAGGAATGGGTACTATATTAGCTACCTATTCGGGATATTTAGCTACTTGCAGAAAGCCTACATCATATTGCTTTTTTAACTTTCTCCTTGATTTTGAATAGCATTTTTGGTTTCATTCTTTTCAACTTTTGTTGCATTGATTTGCATTCTAGTTTCAATGGTAGCCTATTCTCCACTATTTCAGTATAAGTCCATGCATATCTTGGTAGGACCAGGCAAATACATCCACAAACTCCCAAAACAAATCTTCTAACCACTATTGATCGATCGTTGAAAGTGAAGTACCAATCTTGACTTCTTTCTTATTTTCGGCATCACCCTAATTAATCAATTCAAAATTTTTTTGATGAGGCTCAATGGATTTATTTTCGTGCTCAATTAGCCTAATTAAATTCGAAGACAAAGTGTATTCCTCAAATCTTCTTCAGCATCAAGTTTATCAGTATTAACTGAATTTTTAAAGTTAAACCTTGATCATTGTCATGATTACTTTCACATTCATTTGGGGACCTAAAAATTAAGAAATTTTGATGGGGTGATGAATGGAATAGAAAAAATGAACAAAATGCATGCTCCTAATTTTATTGAAATAATGAAAATTAAAGGCCCAAACGTAAAAGTTCATCCCAATGCTTTTAGGCATAAACAATTAGGAGATGTGATTACATTGAAAAAAATTAGAAATAATAGGCATTTGGATGACCCTTCAATTCTGCAATTCATATCCCGGAGGGTATGGGTAAACCCATGCTTCCTCATCTTGACTTTTATTATCCACTATATGAATGGATAGCTTAGCAAAAGCTTTATCCCATTTTGGTTTTTTTTTTTGTGTCTTCTTCAGCTTCCTGGTGTATGTATCTTTCAGGAATGAAGTTTTCATTCAAATAGGGAAAGATCATTAATTTTTCTTTGTTTTTATGTTATTTTTTGTATTTTCTTCATCTCATAACCCAATCCAGATCTATAATTATAATCTTCAATCTTAAAAATCTCCCTTATCCTTTGCAAGCTTTTGCCCAAGTCGAACTTGATACTTCAACCCTTGTTAACCATCTGATTGATCACAATTCGACTGAATTTGAGCTTTTTGCCTATTGCATTAACAAGTTCAAAATATCTATAAAAGCACTCTAATGATTCTTTTGCTGTTTCCACATATAGAGCATTTATGAGTTAAGTCACCAGTAAATCTTCTTCCCCAGCTATGATCATCAATTATCCTTTTACATTAAATTTGATCTTTTGATGCAATAAAAAAAGGATGGTGCCTGTCTTGTGGATCCATGATCTTTTCAGTAAGCATCTATATGATGGGGAGATATCTATGACCTAAAATTTTATGTTGAAAAAAATGGTCCAATCTGTATAGGTAACTCAATATCTCCTAAGACTTCTCGCCTAGTCTCATCAAATGCTCAGACCACCATTTGACTGTCTTGGACATGGAACATATCAAAAGGTAACTTGGCTAAAGTGGACACGACATAACATTAATCGTTGATCTGTTATCAACGAAGATCTTGGCTACTATGTGGCCTTTACATTTGACAGTGATGTGTAATACCTTGGTGCTCTTTTTACCTTCAAACGAAATCTCATCATCACTAAAAGAGATGTGATATGGCATTATTAGATTCTCTATCAAGTGATTCACATATTTTACTAATACATTATGAGTCACATAAGCTTGATTTAATACCTTTAATAAAGCATTATGATACAGTTTTAAATTTAAAAAGAGTGAAAGCAGAGAAATCCTAGCTGTCATCTTATTCAATAGCTCCATCATAGAATATTCACTATGCTTTACTAGTTTTAAAAACTCACAGGCCTTCTTTTCGAGCATCAACTTCGAGATATCTTTTTTTGGAATCTCTGGTTCAATCTGCTTCTCATTTTTTTCTTAATTTTTTTAAAGTATTTGGAGTATAACATCTTTCACTTTTAGTTATGCCTCGACACCGTTATATGGGCAGTTTTAGCTTTTGGCATATCCTTTTGCTGCCCTAAGCTATCACTTCACACTCATATTTTTAGGGTACCACTTTATTATCTTTATAAGAAAATAGGTGTAAGACTTTGAAAGTTACTGGTTTGGGGATGAACTTGGTCCCGGTTGATTGTGGCTTCTCCTTACAACGTATAGTGATAGGTTTTGGCACCCACCTATCTATAATAGCCATCCTAATTTTTTTTAGGCTCTTGATTGCTCATATAACTCTATTCAGTAAGAGTCTATTAATTTTTGCACCTCTTGATGAAATTATCAACATTTTTCAATATAACACCCTAGAGCTCCACTGTGATACTTAAACCTTTGATTGGGGATGCATTCTCCCATATAGGTGTATGGAATCACTGGTTGTATTAGTCTAGCTCTGTATAAGGTATCATAGAGTTAGTTAAATGACATTTTAATCTCTTCTACCTTTTTTTTATATACCTTTTATCTTTGTTCAGGACGTTAACTATATGATTGGGTAAGGGATTCTCACTAATATTAGGTGCTGAGCTCTTATTAGTATCGAAACTTATCAGCCCCTCTTTAATCAAATGCTGCACTTTTTATTTTAAAAAAAGGTAATTTTTAGTAGAATGGCCTGTTACTCTATAATGGTAGTCATAATAGACGGTAACATCATACCATTTGGGATAAGAAGGTTCGAGCTATTTGGCAGGGACATGAGCAATTAGATGGCTCTTATAGAGTTCTTGATATAACTCTGTGTAGCTTATGATTATAACATCAAAAGTAGGTTTTTCCTTGGTTCTTGGTTCTCTGGTATTACTTGTAGCGCTAACTAGGTAAGCGAGGATTTTGGTGAAAATGAATAAGATGGTCGGGTGGTTGATTGGTAAGAAAATGCAGAGGTATGGTTTACTATGAGTGGTATATAAGGTAAATAGGTCGAGAGTAACTTTTGAATTACTGCCCTTCAAGACTCACAGCTTAAGTCTCACTTTTCTTCTTTTTAAGTGCTCTTTTAGAAGACTTATCCCCTTCAAGCTTACTATTTTTATGACATTTTTTTATAATTTCTCCTGAAATCATTATATCAGCAAAGTTTTTGATTGCATTTTTTACCATCTTCTTATAATAAGGTGACTTTAGAGTGCTCATAAATAATACCATAGTTTTTTTTGTCAAAGAAGGTTGTACTTGGGCAACTACTTCTCGTCACCTTTGAGTATATTGCTTGAAGAATTCAGGTGCCTTCTTTTTCATTGCTTGCAAGGAAAGATGGTTAGAGGGCCTGTCAATGATATGATAGTATTGATTAATAAAAGATCTAGTCAGATCTTTTCATATCTTTACACGGGTTTCATCTAATTGAACATACCACTTCGCTACGAATCCAGTTAGGCTGTTTTGAAACACATGCATAAGCAGCTTCTCATTACTAGTATGTGTCGTTATTTTGTGACAGTACTTGGTGATATACGTGATAGGGTACTTAGTACTGTCATACTTCTCAAACTTTGGTACTTTAAACTTGGGTGGCATCACCGTTGTATCCATGGATCCATAGAAATCCATTCATTCTATAGCTTTTAATATTTTCTCAAGCCTGTTCATGGCCTGATTAGTCTTAAAATTTTTCAAGGGTATAGCTATCTGTGGTTTTTCTTTCTCTTTTGCATTATCCAAAGTAGGAAACTGAATGGGCTCAACTGTCTTTTCGACAAAAATAAGATTATCATAACTCTGGACGTTTTCATGATCGGGTGTATTAGTCATTCTTAGATAATTGTATTTTGAGAAAGTTGCCTGTTGAGGTTGGAATACAGGGGCAGTTTGAGTTTGTTGTGGACTAAAGCCTAAAGGATATACTGATTCAGTAGCCTTTTGTGAAGTATATTTTTCCACCGATTTCTTTCTACTTTTTTTTAAAGGTTTTTAGAATCTTACTTAACTTTTCCTTTAATGCCTCTTGAGCTTTTTGTATCCTTTCAAAGTGACTTGTATTGTCTTGTTCCATCTTTTTAGCTCAAGCTTGTGTATTGTGTTGATGTGTAGATATTTTTGTACCTTAAGTACCATAATTGAAAATTCAATGATGATGTTATGATAATGAATGGATGAATGAATGTGATGGAAATGCATGAAAAAGAATAAAAAAGAAAAGAAAAGAAAATATTTGCCTCTTAAAAAAAATCCAACAAAAGGAAACTTTCATTTATTCCACAAAAGTTTATTTTACATTGAATCTAATAATGTCCATATATAGAAATGCCTAACTTGCTCATACTGATCCTTAACCTCCTCAATGAAGTTTAGTAGCCTCTGTCCATGCTCTCATGCTGGTGTAACGAAAGCTTTCAGTACCTCAACCTTTTTTGCCATCTCACCTATTTTGATCACAACCTTGTCTATCTGAGCTGTGAGGTATTCTATGTATCTTTGTCTTCCCAACCCTTCTTTTTTGCCTCACCACACCTGATAGGATAACTTTCTATACTTTTCTGTGAGGGTTCTGATATGATTTTTTTTTATTTATTTAACTTCAATATCAGAGTTAAAATGTAATCTGTAAGCATCTTATTCTCCTGCTTAACTTCTATAAAGTCATTTTCTATTTCGACACGTTTTTTTTCAACTCTTTATTCTCATGATCTAGCTCTGTGTTGTTTATTTCTTTAACTTGTACCTGTATATGCAACCTTTTATGTTTTTGTCGTAGCTCCTTTAACTCCGTGAGGGTATCATTCTATTCTCTAACAACTTTTTGAGCCTTGTTGTATTCCTTGGAAATCCTATGGACTTAGATTTCTAATTTTTCTGCTTTGTTTTACCACTGGTCATTTTTTTCTACAGCTTTTAAATTTTTTGTCTCAATTTCTCTTTTTTCATTTCATGCTCTAACTCTGAAAGTTTTTTGTCTGACTCTTGACCCACTGGTAGGTAAAGATTTTGATACATAAATGTAATATCTTGAGCCCTCTTATTCTTCCAAATCAGATACCCTTGAGTGACTCTATCAGTGAATAACCCTAGGCTTACTCTTTTGAGCTTTTTTCAGGCCTTAATCATGCCATCAATCTTATGAAAAGTTTTAGGTTCCCCATATGAATAGTCAAACTGGCTGAGCTTACAGGTCATAAGAGTAAACTATTTAGCTCCATGCTGTTTTCTTACCATCAATAGTACATAACTCGTTGACCCTTATAAACCTAAAAGTGGAACCCTTATCTCATCTCCACATTGATACAACATAGGTTCCCTGTCCATCTACGAAGCTAATGATTTTATTTGACCAGTTGTGACTCTTATAATAGACATTTCCACTTTTTTGAGGCTTTGCTTTTAGCCAAGTGCTCGGACATAATTTCCTAATTGGACTCCGAGTGTAGAAATAAAGTTTGTTAAAAGTACTTTTCTTGCATTCAAAATGGCTCTTCATCATTACATATAATAAGGGTATGCAACCCATAAAACATGCTTTGTCATTTTGCCTATAAAAATTCAAAGATCTGATGGTTTTTGCCAAGATAGCTTGTGAAGGATTACACCCTTTTTCAATTTACTCAAATAAATCCACCACTTCTATCTCAATGTGGCCTAAAAACTTAGGGAAAATGACCAACCCATATATGGTCAGAGCAAATGCATTTATTCCCTGACCATCATCTAGATGCTTGGTAATGAAATATCGGAAAACTTCTCATGGAATACCCTTATGCTCTCCTTTTTCTCGGATGTATGAATCTATGACCTCTTTTCCTACTCTTAGAATTTAACCTAGCCTCTTGCGGCTTTCTGACTTGTGTTTTTTCATATATATTCTATCTGAATATAGTAGATGCATACATATTAAAGTTGAGTACTCATCTATTATTGGTACTAGATCAACCTTATTAAAGATAAAACATTGATAAGAAGGATCCCAATACTGTACCATCGCTTTAATAAATGAGTGATCAACCTCTACTGATATGAGATATGCAATATGCCTAAATTTTTCACAAAAAGCCTCATACCTTAAAGGGGTCATACTAGCCAATATATCTTATAGGCTTTTCAAATCATTATGTTTGAGGAATAGGCGAACTCTTCTTATAGTGTAGGGACATGACCAGGTGGCAAACAATCTCTTTCTTTTAGCTACTTTTTTTCTAATTCTAACTTCACCCTATATGAGAGTCACATTTAAATAGTGTAGATGAGGTGCAAACTTGACATTCTGTAAAATTCATGAGGGCTTTTGCTAGAATAGCTATGGGGTAAGAATACTATGCAATTTGTAAACATGTTTATGAATGTGCACAAAAAAAAAGAAATAAAAAAAAACAAAGAGATCAGTTAGTCACTTTCAAAAAATATAAAGCAAGTTAAGATAATAGCATGACCCTGAATTTTAGATTATCTACAAAAGGTGGAAGAATAAGGCTCTATCTATGGTTGGACTCTTAAGGTTTATTATATGTGGTTTGGGTTAATTCTAAAAAAGTTCCTAAATTGTTCCCTACATAATGGTCCATTATAGACTAGTAAAGCACCCCAATCATCACCTATTATAGGCTACAAGTGAAAAAGGTTTAATTGAGTGAGAGTGTTTTACAAGCCCATGTGGAGACATAGAATCTCATGAAGGCATAAGTACTTCACTCCCTTTTAAAGGTAAAACTTGAGTGGATGGCTTATGTTATGCATATACAAATGAATGACAGAAATATATAATAAGAAGATATTTAAGCAAACATAAGTAATGAATCAAAAGATAAACAAATAAACAATTAGGCAAGTATACATAATGAAAAGAAAAATAAATAATAAAGCAGATATAAGCAATGAAAAGGGATAATTTCAAATTTATTAAGCAAGGCTTGGATAATAAGAAATCATTTACTGGCTTGACTCTCAATGTGTCCAGCGGAGTTGCCAATATGTCATAACTTATAGATCCATGGACTTACCGCTAGACATGGATGAAAAGGAGTTTCCACCAATATTTTTGGGTAGATGTGATTGGCTACCTGATTAAATCTAGTCTATAAAATAGATGTTGGGTTCAGGAGTCTGTTACACATGGGAAAGGTTGTAGCACCCCTACAATGCCCATCCAAAGGATGGTACCAGTTTGATTTCAAACTATCCAAGCCTTTGTCATTTTTATGATTTTACCAAATAATTTAATATTGAAAATTAACCCTAAAATTGTCTCAAAGTTTGGTAGCAATTTAGGATAATTCTCTTACCTTATGAGTATTTATGGATACTAGTGTCTCACTCTGAAGATGCTCTGTCATCGGATTTATTAATTTTTTGTTTCAAAAAAATTAGTAAAGCCTCCCAATATTTTGGTAAAGCTCACTTTAAAGCAATCCTCCAATAGTTTAGAGGATAAAAATTATTTTTGTTTATTTGAAAATATATTTCTTATTTTTTATTGAAAGGATTTTTTTTATTTATCATTTTTTTGTATAACTATTTTTTTTCTTTTTTTTTCTCTTTTAGGAATAAAAAGTGGCAGAAATAACTCTTTTTTTCTTTTTTTTTTTTAAAATAGATAAAACCAAAAAATAATAAAAGAAAATAGGTTAAAATTAAAATAAAATAAAATCAAATCAAAAAATAAAAATAAAATGAAAAAGAAAAAACCTACAATTGGGTTAGGTCAATACCAAGGTCAGCGTGCGGACCCTGAGTCGGGTTCACACTGATCCTAAACGACCAAAACGACATGTGTAGAAGCGGTATATAAGCCAAATCCAGCACATTTCTACTCAGAAGCCTTTTCCCTTCTCTCTCTCTCTCTCTCTCTCTAGACATTTTTCTCTGCTTTTTCTTTAGAAAACCCACTGACAAATTCAATCGAAAATTGAAAATGTCACCGATTTCTAGGGATGTCACCAAAAAATTCAATTGAAAATTGAAAACTCATCGATTTATGAAAAACATGCCAGATTCTGGAAATCTTGTCAGAATCTCATCGAAAACTTCAACATTCGTCGAAAAATTCAAAATTCTTCCAAAAACCTAGAAAACCCAGATTTCTTCGAATTTTCCTCAGATTTCTCCAAATTTTGCCCATATTACTCTCAAAACCTCTCAAAATCGTCCTGAATCCTAATCGTAACCTAAAAACCTAAAATCAAACCCACAATTTCATATTGAACTCGAGAACCCTAAAATCAAACTATTAGAACCCTTTTTACCTAAAATTTCCTAGAATTTTTCCAATAATTTTCTCTAAATTTTTTTGTGTGTTCTCATGTGTCTATCCTCTATAAAATCAATCTAATTTATAGGCAATCCTAAGATCAGTTTAAAAAAATGGACAAAATCAATCCCAAGCTTGAATCCTGAGATTGAATTATGTCATGACGTGATTTTAGGTCTTAAGATTTCAGCAATCCCATGCTGATACGAACTGGCATTGAAATTTTGACCAAGCGGGATTCTGATCCCAATTCTATTTTTGTTCACGTGTGAATTAAAACAAAAAAGAAAAAAAGAAAAAAAGAAAAGAAAGAAAAGAAAAGGAAAAAAAAAAAAGAAAATAATAATAATAATAATAATCATAATATTAATAGTATTAATATAACAATGATATATACGAAAATACCAAGGAAAGAAAAGGAAAATAAAATAATAATAATAATAATAATAATAATAATAATAATAATAATAATAACAACAACAACAATAATAATAATAATAACAAAATACATAGAAAATCAATCCAACTAGGCCTGGACACAGATGGGCCTAATGGGCCTAGACACGAATGGGTCTAATTGAGGCTCAGACATGAACGAGTGTCTACAATGACAATAATATACCTTTTGGCTAATTATTATATTCAATATTGCTAGAAGTCATCTTAAACTGAAAACACGTCAAAAATGAAAGCATTACCAGTTTTGAGGGCATAAGCGATTGCATCCTAAGGTGATTTTGCATATCCCTGTTGCTTTTACATATTTTGAATTGCATTATAATCTGACATGAAAATAAAGTGCATAAATTATCACATTATAGATTTTTATACAATTTATTAGTATGAATTAGAGAAAATCAAAGAGTCAGAGACTAAAAGAAGATACATTTACAATATGCAGTTGTTGCCTCATATAACCATTCTCGCTAACCAGCTGAGAAACCTATTTTTGCAACCGTTCATTCTTTTCCATCAAAAGCTTGTTCATTGTTGTTAATTTTCTATTAACAGCCTGCAACCTTGAAGCTTTTTTTTCTTTGCTTCTTTCAACAACTACGCACCTTAATGACAATTGCATAACTAAAATTTTTTAACTAAAAAAAAGAAACTAATCATCTAAAAATTAATCAATTTTTCTATAGTTTGTAACAACTACAATAAGAAAAAAAACCAAGATCAAGTTTTCCTACCAGCGATTTTGAAACCAAATTCTAATCTGTTTAGGTTCAATGTTGAAAAGAATAGGGCATTCCCTTATCAATTGTTGCTTTAAGTCCTTTAGTTAGCCATGCCAGTGTTGTATTACTTCATTCCTTAAAATGCGTAGGCTCGTTTTTTGCCACCTCATCCTCGACATCTTTCCTTCATAGCTTTAGGGTTATCCTTTATTCTCCTTTCTCTCTCGATATCCTAAATACATTAAGATATCTCATGTTACAACCTTAATCGTCGTTAAAAACATAATATATTCCTTCATCGATTGCACAGAGAATAAATTAATGTAGGAGAAAATAGGCATAATCATAGCTTTTTAATGTTTTCTCTTATGGCATATTTACATGCACATTGTTAAATTTCTGTAATATTAGCCCCACTAAAGCCTTAGATTATATTTTGCAAGAGCTCTGAGGTTAACCTCTTTGCAACTGGGGATTTCCTCAATCAAGCTTTAAAGATCTGATGGCAAGATTCTTCAAGCAAGCCTTAAACAGTTAAACTTACATGACAATAATGAAGAATTGTTGGTAGTTTAGAATATGGTGCATCCCACATTGGATAGAAAGATTTAATTATTGATGAATAAAATTAATTTTTTATTAATTTTTTTTATATTTTAAATAATTATGTTTAAACAGAAGCAATTATCATATGACAAATGGTCATAACTATTTGAATATAAATATATTATTATTCATAAAAGTTATAATTATACAAAAGGTCATAAACATCTGGATAGAAGTTTATGTTTGTTCATTTATTATAAATGAATCTTTTAGTATAACCATTTATACTATTTCTAATTGGAGAGTTAGAGGCTTTATTGTATCCTAAAGGCATAATTATCTTTAAAAAAGTGTTTTTCAGGCCTCAAAGCCAAAATTCTTTTCTATTATTTTTTTTCTTTTATTTATTTTTTCTAACAATTTAAAGACAATTATGAGAAATTTATATTTCGCATGAGGAAGATACAAGGAAAAAAATTGGCATGATTTGGAGATCAATATTAGATAAGTTTTATTATGAGATAAATTAAATTGTGAAATATCTAATTTGTCTACTCATTCACATTTTTTAGTTCCATAATGTTTATAAAATAAATAAGTAAATTTCAATGGTCAAACTATATTGGGATTTCTGATTACAAGGGAATGTAGATATTATCTCCATTTATATAGTAAATATTAAAACTTTTTGTTTATTTTTACGAGATAATATTTTGTACACCACTCCTGAATCAGATTCTCATGCCCTATATATAGAGTTTTCTCATTTGTTTTTTTATGGAACTCCTGATTTGCACTTGGCAAATTTCCTTCACATGGTCACAACTATGGTGAAATCTAGTTCTAATGAAGAACAAACAAAGTTTTTCATCTTGAACAGCCAAAAAATGCCAAAACTTCCTAATGAAAAACCTGTTTGGTCCTTTTCTTCTGCACCTTATGAATTGGAGAATGATGAATTTCTTGGGACTAGTTCTGCCACAAAAGCAGAAAATAAGCAATCCACTTCAAAATCCAAAAAAAAAAAAAAGACAAGGATCTACTCAAACTGGCCACCTGTGGATTGGAAAACAGCACCTGGTTTCAATAAGAGATGTGCACCTATCTCACAACCTAATGATGGCTCAGAAAAGCATACATATAATGGTTCTGGGCACATTTATTCACATACCAGCAATGATGTTCCAGTTGAGATGGACACCAATATGCCCATGGGAGAAAATATGGCAACAACCTCAACAGTTCTAATTTTGTTAGACTCTAAAAGTATAGATCGCTATCATGGCAACACTTGCAATCCAGCTGAGTCTGTTGTAAAATCGCATTTGATCCTGTTGATTTAAGTCTAGTGTCGTATAACCCTCAGCTAGTTTCATTTGAATTTAGCAAGAGAAATCAGCTTAATACCAGATTTGTTTCATTTGAATTTAGCTAGAGAGATCAGCTTCATACTGGCACACCCAGTGCAGCACAAGCTTTGCTAACTGGGAATTTGGGTGAGCTTGCTGCTTTCAAATACTTTATTGGCACCTTGGGTAAGATAGTTAAGTGGGTCAATAAAGAAAACAAAACTAGGTTACCTTATGATTTAGTGGTAAATGATAAAGGTCATATTGAATACATTGAAGTTAAAGCCACCAAATCTGTAAGGAAAAACTGGTTCAATATATCCACTAGAAAGTGGCAATTTGCTGCTGAAAAAGATGAGTCTTTTAGCATTGCACATATCATTTTTTTAAGTGATAAGGAGGCTAAGATTACAGTATATACAAATCTTTTTAAACTTTGTCAGCATGGCAAACTGCAATTGGTTGTTTTGAAGCCAAGGCAGCAGAAGGATTCAGTAATCGTGTCCTAACTGGTGCCATGTTTTATATGTGATTTTGTGGATTAAATTAACAAACTGATTTTTGGAATTACTTGTTGGACTGTCCCTTTGTTGGCTACTTTTGATGCCAAAGAATCTATTGCTTGAATGCTAGAATCACCAAAGCTGTCTCATATTTGGCCCCGAGCAACTTCTAACTCAAGGCCACTTATGTGAAATAATCTAACATAACTGAGTTGTATGCTAATACATTCTAAGGTACATTTTTGTGGTATGATTTTTCAAGAGAACATGGTATCCCCAACGGGACTAAATCCACATTTCTGAGAAGCTCCTAATGGGATTTAATGGCACCATTCCCAAAATCCAAGATGATAATTTAAGGCATGTTTATAAATTAGAAAAAAACATGCAAATTCAATATTTCAAAGGCACCAATACATGTATGTGTATAATTTTATTTTGTGATGGCATAAAGAACATTGGTACAGTTTGCCATGTATTATAAAAATAAATTAAATGTGATGGAATTTTCTTTCTTATACATATAAGAAAGATATGGACTATGAAAATAGAATGCCATCATCCAATTAATACATTATTGGTTAAAGACAATGCAGGTATTTTTGCTTCTTGTACTAAAAAAAATAGCCTTTTACAGGATGTTAAAATGAAAAGTGAACAAGTTTTCAAGATTTTCAATAGTTTCATTAATGATAAGGATGTGATTGTTTATATACCATATTAACATATGGGCTTAGATAATAATATTGGTTTTTGAAAGTCGTAAGCCTTGCCAATCAATGATTTAAACAATGTAAATTCATCATGAATTTTTGCATAAAATATGAGTAGAACTAATATTATAATTATTGTTTATACTATTTTATGAAAATGATTCTTTGGATTCATATTTCATGACTTGCATTAATTTGGTGATCTAGATATAAAACGTATTGGTCACAAAATGATTGTGAAAGTATTTGAAATTGGAGTTAAATACACTATGGATTCTTATTATACATAGGCATATTGGTCATATAAATAAAGTTTGAATTTATTATATATCTGAAAATATTATGACCAATTAAAAGTGATAAATAATAGAGATATATAGGCTGCACAATGGTGGAAAAATAAAATTTTTATAAAATTTTAAAGTCAAGTTTAAAGATTTCAATAGTCATGAACTTGGAATTGTTCATTGGGCAATTAATATATGCATTGAAAACTCATGATAACATTTGAGATAGTTGATTTTCACTAAAAGCCATCACTATAAATGACATAACTTCTATAGCAAATCTATATGATTTGTAGGTATGATGTGGATTAGTATGGTTGGCTTAGAATAGCCATATGCCAAAATTGATATTACAATTTTGATCACGTTGTGGTAATTTTTGTTATGTATATGGTCTAAAATGATTTATTATCTATGATTTTATATAGTAAAAATTTCAAAGTATGTTTACTTTGAAAGCCATGAGTAATTCAAAGATCTTATGAATATGAAAACTTTTATAATAGCAAAATGAATGCTATTTGATCCATTTGGGTAATGGAAATGGTTTTGTTCATGGTAATAAAAAAAATTATTAATAATGTCCATGATGAAATAGATTCATATAAATATTTATGAACTGACATAAAAGTCTTAAAAGGAGACTATAAAAGCATAATTATATTTGAAATCTACTTATTGAGACTATAAAAGCATAATTATATTTGAAATCTACTTATTGATGTAAACTCTTATATTGAGTTAAAATATAAAAGTTTTGAAACTTTTATTGAAATATTAAGATATCAGCTAATTATCTTTTATTAAGGGTGGATTTGGAGGCCTCTTACTTAAAAAAAAAAAAACCACCAAATAATGAAAAGATAAATGAAATGGCAACTTGATTAAGTATATATGATATATTGATAATTGAATGAGATATTCTTTAATAAAAGAATGCATACTTACACATGTTGGGGGTGATGAGAATCAAAAGAAATAAAAATTACAATTATAGTGTTGTAAGATTCTAGTATAATTTTATAAGCAAATTATATAAGCTAATAAGTTTAAACATTTATTATAGTAAAGTCATAAAGAGGTTCTTTAAAATCTTAAAAGGACTAAAATCGTTTGGTTTATTCATTGAATTTATCCAATTGTACTAGAATTATAATTCTATTAAAAAAGTATAAAAATATGGAAATAGATGGTTGAAATTAATAAATATAGAGTTGTGGCCACAACCAAAACCAACTTTTCTTAAAAGGATAAGAATGATGCAACAATGTCTAAATCATATAAATGATATGCAAAATGAAAAGTTTGGACATATTAGCTTGAAGTGATTATATTAGAGATTCAATCTCAAGTTGGGATAATTACCATAAAAGAAAATTGAATTCCAAAATTTTTGATTAGTAGTACTACAAGTAGAATGGATTTAAACCCTTACTATTAGACACCAATAATGAGAACTCAACTTTGAATTAGTAACCTTTAATTACAAAATTAAATAGCTAAAAACAAGTTATCATTATGTGTTTGTTAAACACTAGTAAAAATCGTTCAAATTTTAGAAACAAGTGTAATCCATTACATGGGGAGGATGAATTTTTATATTCTTAATGGAGTTTTAAATGTCTAAAGCAATGGAGACATAATGAAAACTCTACCTATATAAATATCGAAGTATTACCATTTCAACAAGAAGAATTTGGGTCTATCTTGTAAATGTTTATGAATAGGATAAGTACAAAGCCATAATGCTAAAAGCGGTTATAAACCTCTGATAGGAGGTTTAATCACGGATACTATTAACTTCGTTAGAATTCTAAGATATATACGCTAATTGAAGGTTTAAATTGAGAAATACTTTCTTATATTCATAATATTTATTTGTGTGAAAGGTAAAAATTAAGCATAAACATTTCAAACTAGTGGGGGATTGTTGGTAGTTTAAAATGTGATGCATCCACATTAGATAAAAAGATTAATTATTGATGAAAAATTTTGTATTAATTTTATTTATATTTTAAATAATTATGTTTGAATAGAAATAATTATCATATAATAAATGGACATAACTATTTGAATATAAATAGATTATTATTTATAAAGGTCATGATTATACAAAAGCTCATAACCATCTTAGTAGAAGTTTATATCTGTTCATTCATTATAAATAAATCTTTCAGTATAATCATTTTTACTGCTTCTAATTAGAGAGTTTGAGGCTTTGTTGTATCTTAAAGGTATAATTGCCTTTAAGAAAATATTCTTCACGTCTCAAGCTAAAAATTTTTTCTATTATTTCTCTTCTCTTATTTATTTTGTTCTAACAGAAGCATTGAAACAAACTCAATAATCCAAACCCAACCCCAAAAAAAGTGAAGAGAAAAGAGAGAGAGCGAGAGATTAAAATTCAAACATGTACAAACAGCATAAAGGAAAAGTGAATCAAGACTTGTTCTTGCTTCTTTCTTCTCTTTCCCTTTCTCTTTTTCTTCCCCCTTTTAGGTGAATCAATCCTATGAGGTCTAGAAGCTTTTGCTTTGTTTTTCAATCTTTCTCTTCTTTTTCTTTTTCCTTTTTTTATCCCTTTCAAATCTAGAAGCTTTTATTTCTTCACCTTTCACTGATTATAAAATATAATCATAGGAACAGTTAAATTGTAGACAACTGTAAACCAAAACTTTTTATTGCCCAAATTTATTCCTTCAATGTACTTTTAAGACATTAATGATTTGTATATATAATTGTGGTCAAGGAACTGCTTTTATATGTAGTTATAGATTATTATTATTATTATATTATTTTTATTGATAGCATAAAATTATAAAAAATTTATTTTTTAAAATAATTTAATTACAAAATCTCCTCATTGAAGTTAAAAACGACATCGATTCGAATATATATTATTTTTTTATTTATAATATTAATTGAATCGTAGATTTTAAAATCTTAAAGGAAAAACATTAAAATTTAATCTAAAGTAATCTCTGTTTAACATTTGTCTCTTTCTTTTGCGTTTTTCATGTAGAGCTTAACGTTGGTAATCAAACCCATTAGATTTCGATCCAATACAATATTATAAAGTCATTATTTTTAAAATTTAATTTCTAATTAGATCGACTCGAATTTTTTTTTATATTAGGATTAAATCAAAATTTAAGTAAACTTGATTCAATGTGCTGTGTATATATATATATATATAATATTTTTTTATTATTTATTTAATTATATATTATATATTTATATTTTAAAAAATAATATTTGATTAATTTAAAATCAAATTGATTGTAATTATATATATAAATTAAATTGAATATAAAAAATAATATTTTATTACCAAATTAATTCAAATTTAAATATTTATTATACAAAATCAAATTAAATTTGAAACAAATTCGAGACAAATAAAATCCTATCTCGATCCCACTCGTTGCTCGTTTCATTCTATAAGTCAACGGGCCACCATCTGAGCCATCCGATTCACTTAAAACACAATACAATCTATAATCACACGTCTCAGGCAGGTGCGAGGCATTTCGCGTCAAAACTCGCTTCACCTTCCCGCCAAAAAGAACCCCGCTGGTAATTAACGCAGAGGAAAAGAGAACAGTTTCGCTTCTTCATTTAAATTAGTGAGAGAACATAATCAGAGAAAATTAAAAAAAAAAAAAGAGAGAAAATGTCGGGATGGGACGAAGGAGCGGTGTACTATAGCAACCAGGCGCAGTTCACGGAAGCCTCCTCGGAAGGGGAAGGCGCCGCAGTATCCGACACCGCAAGCCGCCACTCCGTCCTCCTTAAATTCAAGGAGTTCATCAGAAACTTCGAAAAGGAGAAGAACGTTTTCCCGTACAGAGAAGGCCTCGTCAATAACCCTAAATTCCTAGTGGTCCATCCGGAGGACCTTCTCTCCTTCGATTCCGATCTCCCTTTCCTTCTTCGCTCCTCTCCCTCCGATTACCTACCTCTGGTAAAAACATTCTTACGATTCTCACTATCAGTTTTATCAAAATAGATTCTATTAGCTTAAGATTTTTGAACCTTAATAATTGAGGCAGTTCGAGACGGCGGCTGCGGAGGTTTTAGCGGGTTTGAAAATGAAAGTATCGGGAGATTCAGGGGAAATGGTGGAGCCGCAGACGGACGAGGTTCAAATTTTGCTTACATCGAAGGAGGTTCCGGTTTCTATGCGCTTACTTGGGGTAACTGTTTGTGATACGTTTGATCCACTGGTATTTGACGAATGGCTTATTTTCAGTTTTGACGGATTTTTTTTCTTTTTCTTAGGCTCAATATATATCAAAATTAGTTAAGTTATCGGGAATTACCATTGCTGCTTCGAGGGTCAAGGCAAAGGCTACGTATGTGTAATTAATCTGTAAGAACTGTAAAAGTCCAAGGACAGTTCCCCGCCGTCCAGGTCTTGGTGGGGCAATCGTTCCACGATCATGTGACCATATTCCACAGGTTTATTCTTTATTTAAATTTGAGTTTTTGTTAATATTACTTATTTCTTATCAGAGCTCTGATAGAAATTATGAAATGTCTATAGCCCGGAGAAGAACCTTGACCTATTGATCCTGTTCCTGATCGGAGCAAGTATGTTGATCAACAAACCTTGAAACTGCAAGAGAACCCAGAGGTAACGATCTTGATTTTAGGAGAAATAATGTATGAAACGAGTTATGAAATTGATTGGATGATGCGTTCATGTTAAATTTGAAGGATGTACCTACTGGAGAGCTTCCTAGAAATATGTTGCTTTCGGTGGACCGGCATTTGGTTCAAAGTTCAAACGATTGTACCTGGTGCAAGGTTGACGATAATGGGGATTTATAGTATCTTTCAAGCTGCCAATACATCCACTAAGTACGTCATTATGCCTGGAGTTGAATATTTACTGTATCTTAACTTTCATCTTTCTCTTCTAATTGGTATTCTAATTTATGCAGCCACAAAGGAGCAGTTGCAGTTAGACAGCCTTATATCAGGGTAGTGGGAATGGAAGAGACAAGTGAAGTCAGCTCTCGAGGGCCTGCCACTTTCACCCAAGAAGAGGTAAATATCAAAATGATCATGAATGTTGTGTACTTAAGAAGTTGCAACCCCACTTTACTGCATCTTTCCCCTTTACATCATGTTTTATCCATTTGTATCAACTATATGCATGATGTTGCTATTGACATGTTCCTGAGTTGGCAAGCTTATTTTTGAATTGAGTTGATTAATTTAACTTGCATGTCTTGGAGTTTTCTGCACAAGCACTAAAATGAAGTTACAATGGATTCCCTTTGTCATCATCATTGTTATGTAAATAATCATTTGCAGGTAGAAGAATTCAAAAAATTTGCCTCAAATCAAGATACATATGAAGTCATATGCTCCAAGATTGCTCCCTCTATATTTGGTCACAATGATGTCAAGAAGGCTGTTGCTTGTCTTCTCTTTGGAGGAGCCGGGAAAGTAAGTTTCATATCCTTTACTTCTATACTTCAATATTCCTACTATCTACTGTCATCATAACAGGCTTTCATGAATGTGCAGAATTTGCCAGATGGGGTGAAGTTAAGAGGTCATATTAATGTGTTGCTTCTTGGTGATCCATCTACTGCCAAGTCACAGGTTAGTTACATGCTTCTTTGATTGGTTGAGGTTGCTGAAATAGACTTTTATTTGTTTTGCCATCGCCATTAGCGCTGTCTCTGTTGTTCTACATTTATTTTTTGGAAATTTTCTCTCGGATTCTTTAATTTAAGCTATTTCATACTATAATTTCTAGTGCTTCTCACACAAGTTGATGCTAATTTTATGGTTACCTCATAAAGTTTCTCAAGTTTGTTGAGAAGACAGCTCCCATAGCTGTTTATACTTCTGGAAAAGGCTCATCAGCTGCTTGTCTTACAGCTTCAGTTATTCGAGATAGTAGCTCTGTAAGTTCTTGATATGCTGTGGCATCTGTGGAGATAATTTTGTTTTACTGTTTGCTTTATTTATGAGAAAAGTTTCCTTCTGAATTGCTTTTTTCCTCTACCCTTTTATATGAAAAAATTACTAACTTTGATTCCTGTATCTATGTGATGCCAGCGAGAGTTTTATCTTGAAGGAGGAGCCATGGTTTTGGCAGATGGAGGTGTTGTATGTATTGACGAGTTTGATAAGATGAGACCAGAGGATAGGTAAGTTAAATTAATGTTAAAACTTGTTAGGCCTTGCTATGTATGATGCTTATGGAGTTTTGCTGACTATGTACTGCATAGGGTTGCTATTCATGAAGCTATGGAGCAACAGACAATATCCATTGCCAAAGCAGGAATTACAACTGTTCTCAATTCCAGAACTTCAGTGGTTGCAGCTGCAAATCCTCCTTCAGGACGTTATGATGATCTTAAGGTCTGCAGCTGCATTTCCTGTTCTGTTTTTGTCAATTTCTCCAATTTATGCTTGCTATTCCTAGGAAGCAACTGAAAGAAATATAGTCACCTTGCAGACAGCACAGGATAATATCGACTTGCAGACTACAATTCTTTCTAGATTTGACTTGATCTTCATTGTCAAAGATATCAGGATGTATGACCAAGACAAGGTAGTCTATATTTTTTTCACTTTAGATTCTCCCCCTCATTGACATTGTTTCAGCTAAGTAAGAATCGCTTGTCAGAACAGTCTTATTTCTTGATCACTAAACAGTAATTCTTCTATTTTAATTCTACAAGGACAAAATAAAAGCACCTACTTACAGTTTTAACATTCCTTCCAAGTGCCTCTACGAAGGGCTTTGAACTTACATTCTCGTTTTACAGATTATAGCAAGTCCTATCATAAAAGTTCATGCATCTGCTTAGACAGTCTCCAATGATAGTAGAGCTTCTAAAGAAGAGAATTGGCTGAAAAGGTGTATGCAAAGTGAAGTCTATTTTTTTTTTTTTATAATTAAAGTGAAGTTACTTGACCATATCAAACATTTATGCTACAGTGTATGTGCTGCTAAATTGAGTCAATTTTACAGGTATATACAATATTGTCGAACAGAATGCCACCTTCGCCTTTCAGAAGCTGCATGTGCTAAACTCCAGAGTGATTATGTTGATATCAGAAGGGTATTCTCAAACTTTCGCCGTAAATGAGTATTTTCTTCATGAGTTTCAGCCCAAATTAAACTAGGAAAGGAGCCCTTGCTGCCTTTCAGAACCAGAAGTTATTTGAAATTGATTTTAAAATAATCTCAAGACTATTTTAATATGCTATCTAACATTAGTCACCAACATGTCTTGTAGGGAATGAGGCAGCAAGCAAATGAGACTGGAGAGGCTGCTGCAATTCCCATCACTGTGAGGCAGCTGGAGGCCATCATAAGGTTAAGTGAGGCTCTTGCAAAAATGAGATTGTAAGTATTGGTTCTAGTCAAATCAAATCGAGTTGTGAAAGCTTAAAATTAAAATTCAAACTGGAAGTTAACTCATTCTGTCTCTGAGGCTCTGTGACGTTTTAACTGGATAAATATCTGGCGGCCTACTTTTGATATAACTAGATTAAAGTTTGCTTCTTTTAACAGTTAACTGGAAAATGTATTTTAGGTCACATGTTGCCACTGAAAGTGATGTAACTGAAGCATTAAGTCTTTTCAAAGTTTCCGCAATGGATGCAGCACGTTCTGGAATAAACCAACATATTAATATCACTCCTGATATGGCCAATGACATAAAGGTTTGTAGACATTAGTACCATTCCTTCTATGTCATTGCAGAACTTTTTTCTCATATTATTATGCTCTTTCTCAAGTTAACAAAATTTGATGCATGCAGCAATCTGAAAACCAGATAAAGAGAAGACTGGGAATTGGAAATCGCATATCAGAAAGAAGGTTGATTGATGATCTTACTAGAATGGGGATGAATGAATCAATGGTAAGTAGTTAACTTAAATGCTGAGTTATCGATCTTTTGTTTAAGATGTAGATGCCAGATGTTCTCACTATTTTTCATACTTAATCTTTACTTGAATAGCATGCTTTAGGAGTACCCCCAACATTTTGTTTGGAATGAATTTTACTATCTTAGCGATCGGTGAAAATATTAGTTAAAAATATGATAAATTTGGTTCAATCGACCTTACTGTGAATATCCTACTCATCATACAACTGACTAGCTGAGTTTCTTCATAGTTTTGTAGTTAAAATAATATTGGATATATTTGGCAGGTAAGAAGGGCTATTTTAATTATGCACCAGAGAGGTGAAGTTGAATATCAAAGAGAGGCGTATCATTGTCCGCAAAGTATAAACTGCAGCTGTACCATCACCTCATTATTTGCAAGCAAAATTATCAGGTCTTAGGAGCAGTTCCCGAGCCTCTAATCTCTATCGCAAGCTCCAATTGTACTCCTGGTGACAAGATATTTACCATCTGGAATGGCCTGACTAACAAAAGGCTATATATATATATATATATATATACACACACTACAACTGAGGTTTAACTTGAAACAGTAGCCTTTCTCATTGAGGGTCTTATTTTGTTGTTTCAACCTTACATTTTAATGTATTCGATGGTCTCAAGACTTGACCGTGTGTATCAAGCATGTAAATTTTTTATCTGAGGACTTAACTGCACAACTAGTTACTTTATCAAGTGTTTAAATATTTTTCTTTTCCAGACTGCAAGGTGCAACACTCTCCATATAATTCCTCTAATTGATCAACGTAAGCACAATCCTAGACGTGCAAGCCTAACTAAGTCACTGACAATTCCTCTAATTGACATGAAAATCCATATAATTCCAGTCCAACTCTCTCTATTTGGTCACGACAAACCTTCTAAAGTGATCAAAATCACATGTTTTTCAAACCACTCTACTCCATATGCAATTCTATACAGAAGTTTAAGATATTTGTCTAGTATTCTGCTTATCAAGGTTAATTTCGTCTATAACATTATATGAAAACCCAAGAATTTGCATTGCCAAAAGAGGATTATTTGCAACCAAAAAAAAAAAAAAACTCTCAACGCACCTCAAAAAATTAACTATTAAGAAAATTATTTAAATATCTATTATTTAACTATCTTTTTTATCTTTACACCCTTCTTCAATAAGTTATTAAAAATGAATTTTAGAAAACTTTTTTAATATATCAAAAATTTCTTAATTCTATTGAAAATTTATTTTCGAAAAGTATTGTAATTATCTGAAAATATAATTTCAAAATACATTTTTGGAAGTAATTTTTTTACTTTAGTTTCTTTGTTATGATCTCTTTATCAATGTCTGGCATGAGAATATCGGATATCCCTTTTTGCGATCTCTAAACGAATCTGTAATGATTTCTCCAATGCATGAGACATTTAAATTCAATAATAAAATCTTTGTTCAATAATATTCATAACATTTATCCAATTCTAACAAACATGCATTTGAAAAAAATTGCTAATTGTGAAGAGTATTCATGCAAGTGGCTACTGCACCATATGCAATGAGACAGTCATGCAGCCAATTTGTATGAGCCTCTTCACAATTAGTGATTTATCTCATATGCACATAAGTTAGAATTGTAAAAATATTACAAATGCTATTGATCAGACAATGTCTAGTGGTTGAAATATTAGAGGTTTTTATTGACGAATTTATCGGTCTGCTGATAACATAATGAGATTAATTCTTGTGTACCAATACCAAAAAGTTATTTGATCTCTGTTAGTGGCCTTAAGTTATTGTGTTTCAAAAACTATTTTCAAAAGTTTTTAAAGGATTTCGAAAATAAATGTCTGGAAAACCATTGAAAAATTTTAAATATACACTTCTAAAAATTTTTAAAAGTTTTCGAAAGTGGATATTTAAAAATTTTTAACGGATTCTAAAAATAAATTTTCGATACGTTAAAGAAATTTTCGGACATCCATTTCTAGAAACTTTCAACAATTTCCAAAAGTTTAATTTTAGAATGCTCAAATTGGAATCCTAAATCGTACCCTTAAACTTAAAATCATAAATATTTTGAAATTAAACATAAAATCAAACGAAAAAAAAAAAAATGATTTATCTATGATTTTAAACTATCTAACATCAAATGAATGATTGAGACTTCATTTGGGGCTTAATCCCTAAAGAGTTTAGAGTTGACGTTGAAGAAGAGAGAATTGGTGAGGTGTTTGAGTTTTTTAGTAAATTAGTGTTTTGATTTGAGATGCAAGAGAATAAGTAATCGGTTTTCATAGTAATAGGGTGTGAAGAAAAAAAGTGGGGTATAAATAACACTACTCTTGCCAAAATCTTAAGATAATTACACGAAAACCCTGCTAAGTGCTAGTAAAGGGCTTTCAACTACGTTATCCCTCCAATTAGAAACCAGAGGGAGGACTCTAAAACAGTTTGTTATACTGAATCTCACCACTCTTGCTTTCAAACATATTTCCATCTTCACTCATCCAAATGTTCCCTTAATTATTTTTGTGTACAGAATCCAAATTTACTCGATCTGTCTGCTATTTCCTACTGTTTGGGCAAGGAACATATGGAACAATTATCATCCCTTTCCCCATGGCAACATGAGATTAAAAATATCTGAAAAATCCCAATAATTCTACAGAATACAGACCATATCCTAAATTAGAGTACATTGATTTCCTTTTTCATAGAATTGTCAATAACTAAAATATACACAATCATACATGTTAACATTAGCTAACAAGTGGAAGCACTCATTCCTCAGAAATCAGTATTTTTTATCTTGGTGTCCACACATACACTTGACCGCCACTCGTGGCTCCTGCTAACATCCCAACTTCATGAGGATGTGAATCAAATCTGCAGGGAATTGCAGACATTTGTGGACTCTGTAAAGTCATGATGGTTCTTCTTTGAGCGGGAGAGATGACATCAACACCTCTTTTCATGTTGCCAATGAAGATGCATGAATCATCCCACCCCCATATTCCTCTGCTTACAGAAAAAGATGATATGATATAAAAATTAAAACTCAACCTTATTAATGCCAGATATAACGTCAACTAGATTAATAGTACACCAGAGTTGCTGGGTACACCACAGAACATCAAGCAGATTATTATAGAAGAAAATAGTACATGACAGTCCAAACCTACCTGAAAGAAGAAAGCCACCTTCCCGTCCAATTATCATGGTATATCATAGAAATGTCCTCAAAATTGACTCCAGTTATCATACCAACCTTGTTGTCCAAACTACATGAAAAGAAAAAAAACATTAGTCGAACAGGGACCAGGATCAAATTAAATACTAATTATGTTAATTTAATTGTAGAGTTTACTAGGCAACCAGAACAAAATTCTCCAGTTATCCAGAAAAAAGTCACCAATTTAACTATTTAAGCAATGAATTCCATCTTGAAGACATGTTAGAAGAGTTTCAAGATGTATATGCCAAAACTAGGACATCCATTAATAAATAAGGTAACATCTATGAACCACCCACTAGAAAATATATGCTCAAAGGAAGAGAAGCAATGTCTCATTACAAAACTCAAAAGGACATCCATTCAAGTTAAATTCTTTAAGTGACATATGATAAAGTCTGTCCTGCAAAGCAGGTTGCTTAATCACTGTTGAAGATAAAATTCTACAAATAAATTTGAAACAAAAGGTATCAGTTAGAAACTAGATATTCGAAAGTAGAATGAAATTTAAGCATCAATATATACATTTACCCTGAAATATCACCCAAAAGGGTTTAGGTTCAGAAAAAAACTTAATACCTAGTTGTTGCAAGAGAGCTTCCGGAGGGTGAGAAGTAGGCAGAATGAACAGCCCTGTTATGGCTCACAGTCTTCAAGGTTTTGGGTTTATGTGCACTCATACCCCTTAATCCCAAATGCAAGCAGTTCCATCTGTTGATCTGGTTGCCATAATGTTGGGGTTCTGTGAGTTAAAGTCTATGGTGTTGATCCTGTCTTCATGCAACATCCAGTTTTTGCTGGACTTCCCTGCCCGAATATCCCAGATGTTCAATCCTCCACGACCCTTACCAAAATATAAGCTTGTCAAATTATTAGGCTGTTGAGAGAGGGAAAATATAGTTTCATCACAGGAATGCAGCAGATCAAAAACTTCCTTCTCAGCATCCATTAGTCGAATAAAACCATCATAGCAGCTGGTGAAGATCTGCACTCAAGTGCAATAAATATAGAGAAAACATCATAAATGTATTTGCCTTTAATAAATTGACAAACGGAAATCATAAATTCTGCATCTTCAAATTTGAGCAAAGTATGAAACTAATTTAGTACAAATTTCGAAACCCAAAGTACCTTTGACATTGAATATTGCTGAATTAAAATCCCAGAAATAGGATGTATGCGGGTGATACAGATATATCCCATCTTTTTCATCCTCACATCGCGCATTCCAAAATGCAATATTCCCAAATTTGTTCCCCGCTGCAATTATCCTCATACTGCTGCAAGGGAAAAACTTAACCACCATAATCCTTCCAGGCAAAAGCCGTGCTATATTCTCTGGTTTCAAATCCAATGATTCCAGCCAGGGATAACTCTTCCTAATCTTAACTAAACCATCCAAATACTCATTTTTAACCATACCCTTAACCAACTTGTTTTTTCCATTCAAATTCTCATCAAACTCTTCTTTAACTTTCTGTACCTTGACTGGACATTCAAAAACCTCACTTTTGCAAGATTCCAGTTTTCCTTTTTCGTTAAAATCACTCAAATTCTCCTCTTTAACATCCTTAACACTATCAAACTCTTCCTTAACTGAATCACCAACTTGGGTTTTCTTCGCAATAGTCAAAATTGTTTCAATCAGCATTTGATTAGACTCCATCTCATCTCCACCAAACACATCTCTCATGCCAATAGGACGCAAGACACGCGGTGATTGTGGCTTTAAAGGGCTAACAGATTTTGAGTTTTTATCAAAATTTTCGCATAAATCATCAGCCAAACCCTTTGAATCTGGTGGCATACCTCTCGTTCTCAATGATCGCCGGATTACAATCGGGGTCTCAGTCTTGGGTTTCTTCACTGGACTTGCTTTATATGTTTTAGCCCTGCAATGCAATCATATTTAAAAAGACAATAAAACTCTTTGCATCAAATTGTTGTAACAAAAATATATGAAAATGAAGATAGATTTACCTTTGGCGTTTGGTAGCGGCAGAGAGAGTGGCGGCTTTGGAGTGGATCTTGAGGGCGGCCACCATTTCGGCATTTCTCTTTATGTTCTCAAGTCTTTTACGTTCATACTCTGTTAGTTTCTGAGACGCCATGATAAACAAAGATTTTGATAATAGACAAGAAGAGATGAAAAGAGGATCTTTTCTTTGTTGGATGGTTATTCATCGTCTAGTAGCATTACGTTTGGCGGGAAAGAATGTTGGCGGCAAAAGAATTTGTACCACCTACGTGGCAGATCTCTGGCCGTTGATTCTTCCGGGCTTTGGAAAGTGGGGAAGTGGAATTTGGATAATCTTTGAAGGTGGGGAAAGTGGCCCCTGTTTTAAGACATTAATGTGCCATAAAATTGAGTACTATTTCCTTGTTTTGGCTTGGATTTTGAATAATAATTGCAGCGGAAGATAGATAAAAAGAATAATAATAATTATACTTCATACAATATAATAATCCCTTTAATTTTTATTTTTTATTAAATTCTGATGGCTGACATCGTTCTCAAATTCAAGAACAACTGATCTCACGATATTCCCCCCCTCTAAAGATTAAAAACAGAAAACAATAACAAAGCAGGGGATCGTTTCTTCCCATGTTATCTCTTCTCTATCATGCTTTCCCTATACTCCATCCTTGAATTATACTGTGTAGTGCTGCTGGATGGTATCAATGTCTAACCCCTTCAACTTCACCACCGATTCAACGTGACCCTTGAGAGTGTGGAGCTCCCTCAGCCTGTCAAATGAAGCCAAGTTAAATTTGTGATCATAGTTTTAGGAAAAATAATAAAAGCATGTGCTTCTCAATAATGGTGGCTGAGGAGTCAGGGCTTTTGGACTGTACCTTGCTATCTCAGCACGCTTCTTAGCCTGCTCAGCTATTTCAGACAACTCGTGGTTCTTGTCATTCGACCTGGCTTCTGGGAGTGAAAGGCCGTGTAGGGTACGTTGAGTTGCTGCCCATTGTGCCTCCCTCTCTCCCCTGCCGTAGTCCTTCTTTGTTGTGAATGCGGTCTGAATTGATAATCGTAAAGAACAAAGGAAATTTAGTCAAAGAGAATACCATATAGTAAAAAAAAAAAATTAAAATATATAAGCTTAAAATGTCTTAACAAGAAAAAGTTTGACCTTGTTCTGAAGCAGGTTATCCCAGGCCTTGCCACTCAAAGAGTAGCGGATAATGAACTTGAGGATATCTAGAGGGATGTAGGTTATTACGCTAAAGACCCAGATGACTCCTGCCCATCCCCATCCAATGCCTTGGATCCTGGCGAAGCCCCAGCTTGCATACACAGCAATGACAGTAGCCACCTTTTTGAACAAGTAAGAAGAGTTATAATTTTAAGCAAAACTTGGCAATAATATGACAACAATCAATGCAAACAAGTAAAATTTAGAAATATATTAATAATATATATTGACCAGCTGTGCAGCAATGAAGGCTCCAAGAAGAAAGAGACCAGGGCGCTCAACATAGGACCAGCTCCTTGACCTTGTCACAAAGATGAGTGCTTGACTGATGATACTCACTTGAAGGTAGAGAGCTGAAGTAAGCTCATCCACATTATCATTGATTGGCTTCACGCCAAACTTCTCCTGCGAAAATGGAAAACAATATTAATTTCTTTTTCTTCTTTATAGAGTCATTAATTTGGTTGATTCATTTGCAGTGTGATTCGCTCACGGTGAAAAAGTCTGTGTCGTGAGCAAGCCAGAAAAATAGCACTGTCACGAAAGCCATGTAGGCCCCAAGGACAATGCCAGTTGCGAATATTTCCTTCAGCTTCCATGAGTCAGGCATAGGAGATGGCTTGACCCTGTCCTTGGAGATAGTCATGATGGTTCCATCATTGAGGATGGCAATGACCAAGACCATAAAGGGTGAGAAGTCAAACTCCCAGATGAGAGCAACGAGCATGAACCCCATCACAATACGAATTGTGATAGAAACAGCATAGATTGTGTAGTTCTTCATCCTCTGGAATATGGCTCTGCTTGTCAACACCGCGCTTACAATCACACTCAATCCTGGCTCAGTCAAGACTATGTCTGAGGCGCTCCTGGCAGCATCAGTTGCATCAGCGACAGCAATACCAATATCCGCCTTCTTAAGTGCAGGGGCATCGTTCACACCGTCTCCTGTCATTCCGCAGATATGCTTCCTATCTTGGAGCCTTTTAACAATCTCATACTTGTGCTCTGCATACAACAAATTTTAAGTGATTAAGCAAGAGGCCTTCCTGACACATTAAATCTACTACAAATATCGTTGCTGTTTTTAGTAAATTTGAGAACTTAGATGATCATCCATTTACCAGGGAAGACTCCGGCAAATCCATCAGCTTTCTCAATCAGCTCATCAACAGGAATGGCAGCAATAGCCTTATCCTTACTCTGGCCAAGGAGGGAGGAAGAAGGATACATGTTAGTGCCCATTCCAAGTCTGCGACCAGTCTCTTTGCCAATGGCAAGCTGGTCACCGGTGATCATCTTAACATTGACACCAAGGTCAAGGGCCCGTCGAATAGTCTCAGCACTATCATGCCTGGGAGGATCAAAGAGAGGCAAGAGACCCACAAACTCCCAAGGTCCTCCGGCGCTCTCCTTTGTTTTCTCTGGAATTGTCTGTGAAAAGACAAAATAAATTGGTTAGAGAAGTGGTAAACTCATATGAAATCAAGCAAGTATATTAGCAGTAAGGTCATCCACCTGTCTAGAAACTCCCAAGGACCGAAGGCCGCGGTTAGCAAAGCTGTCAATGACTTCATGCGCCTTTTTCCTCAAGTCTCCAGTGAGCCCGCAAAGCTCAATGATCTGGTAAAAACATTAGATTTTGGATTGAGAAGCCACACTTGTGCAACCAGTGATTATTTAGAGATCAGAAATGAACTACCCTGGCAGTTCAGTTGATGTAGTATCTTACCTGCTCAGGAGCACCCTTGCTGCAACGATGCCACTCGCCATTGCTGTCAATGTAGGTGATAGCAGTGCGCTTATCCACAGGGTTGAAGGGAAGGAAGTGTAATTCAGTAATTCCAGCCCTTGCCTATTGATTCATAAGCAGAAAAATTAGAAACTCTTTTATTTATTTATTTATTTATTTTTTTTTTTGGGGGTGGGGGGGGTGGGTGGGAATAACTTATGCAATAGCGTGCTATTCCAGACTGTATGAACGAAATGTGGGCTGTATCAGATACCTCTTTGGGGTCGCTCAACATCCCTACAATTGAAGCATCAATGGAGTCCTGGTTTTCAACCCTGGAAGCCCTTGCGGCAAGCAGCAGAAGAGTGTCTTTGTCCATACCACTTACGAACACCTGTGGATATAAATATACTCATGGATAAATACCAAGTTTATGCTCGCGAAACCATGTTAGAAAGATAGCAGAAGTGCTCATAACCAACCTCAATGAGACTCTTGTCTACTGTTAGCTTGTTGAGGGTGAGAGTCCCAGTCTTATCACTGCACAGGACATCCATCCCTGCCATTTCTTCAATGGCAGTCATCCTCTTGGTGATGGCTCCTTGCTGTGACAAGCGGTGAGATCCAATAGCCATTGTAACAGACAAGACTGTGGGCATGGCGATTGGGATTCCTCCAATGAGAAGCACCAACAGGTTGTCAATACCATCTCTGTACCTCCTGTGCTGGATTGGGTACATCACCATGATCTCAATGAGCATTCCCACAGCAATCGAGCAGATACAGAAGTTACCAATGGCAGTCAACACCTGCACCATTAAGGAACATGAAGCGATGGGTTATTATCTAATGTAAACACGACCAATTTGGATCATCATAATGAACAACCACAATTACAGTTACCTTTTGGAAGTGACCAACATTGTTGGTGCTGTCAACAAGGTGAGCAGCCTTGCCGAAGAAGGTGTGGACACCAGTGGCAATGACAACAGCCTCAATCTCACCTTGTTTACAAGTGGATCCAGAGAAGACCTCATCACCTGAGTTCTTGGTAACAGGTAGGGACTCACCAGTGAGGGCAGATTGATCAATTTTGAGTGGATCACCCTTCAAGAGACGAGCATCCGCTGGGATGATGTCTCCCAATTTGACACTAATTACATCTCCTGGTACCAGGATTGCTGCATCTTGCTCACCCCATTTGCCATCTCTCAACACCTACAAAGTGAACCATGATGTTGATGGAACCTGGAAAAGGGACTCCGTAGAAGCAATAAGACGTACGAAAATGAACAAAAAGTATACCTTAGTTTTGGGTGCAAGACCAGCCATCAAAGCAGCTGCCGCGTTGCCTGCGTTGTTTTCCTCAATGAAACTGATGGTTGAGTTGATGATAAGCAAAGTAATGATACCAACGAAGTCTTGCCAGTCTGGAGGCTTGCCTCCTCCATTGGCCAAAACAATGGCCATGATAGCAGCAGCCTCCATAACCCACGACAGAGGATTCCACATAAAGCCCAAGAACTTAAGAAATTTGTTCTCTTTTTTCTCTTCAAGCTTGTTAGGGCCAAAAATGTTAAGCCTTTTCTCTCCTTCTGCTGTTGTCAAACCCTCTCTCGTACATTTCAGCTTCTCAAAAACCTCCTCCACAGGGATTCGCTCCTACATAAAAACACACACACAGCACAGTAATTTGGTTTTCATCTTTATTTTTTCTCAACATGTTAGAAACAAAAGCAACGAGAAACCAATACAAAAGGAAGCTAACAGGAACAAAAAGGTTTCAAATGCTTACAAGATCAATAGTCTCGTTCTTGATCTGCTCCAAAAAGATGTCATCCTCGGAAGCCATGGCTACGGACACAGTCCAAATAAAGTAACAAACCAGGACTTAGTTTAAGAGAAGAAAGAAGAAACTCTTGACCACAGGAGCTGATCTTTGAGCTTCTTTCTTCAGGTTTTATGGTAGCTGTCCGTCAGGCTCCCCAGTCCTCCATAAGACTAGAATGGAGCGGTGCAGAGACAGAGAAAAAGAAATGAGAAGTGAGATTATTTGTTCTTGAAAGAGAGCGATTTCTGGATTGAAATGTATTGTTTTTATAACCAACTTCAAGGCAAATGAGAGACAGTTACGACATTGAATTCGGGCTGGTTTCTTCGGGGCCTGTGGCTTGCCAGAAGTCCCGGTGCTTTTGTTGGGTTAACCGTTTTATCAGAGTATCGGACAGCCTTTTATATTACAAAACTGAAATTTCCGTACAGTTTTTGAAAACAAGATTTTCTATGGTTTGTGTCAAAAACAAGTGCCGCCTACCCAAATTTTCTTTTTTTTGTGGGGATGACATTACATTTTTGAGCGTCAAAACATTAGCCATTAAAAAGTCAAAACAAGCAGAGAGTCAACACTAATGCTGGCTTTTCATAGGAATCTAATGACTAACGGCGTAAATTGTAACGAAACAAGAAATACAGCGCAAAATTGAGGAATATTAACGACCTAAAAGGGGTGGATTTACAGTGTCTCTACATAACCATACCATACATTACAAGAAACTGGGATATTTGAACAATAGTAGCGATATATGTTAAATTTGTCATTTTTTTAGGCCGCTGTACACTTTAGAACACACTAAATAAAATGAAGACAAATTAAAATCATGTCTTTATAATTCTCTGCTTGCATCGGTTAATGTGGATTATGTTGTGCACATTGGTGCTGTGGCGAAAGCGCTAGCCGGTAATGGTTAAGGAAACAGTTGGCCTTCTACTCTTAAAATCCAAAGCAACAAATAAACAACGTTGTTCGTTGGAGAAAGCACGAGCTTTTGCAAACACAACATTCGGCGACCAAGGTCCCCTCTGCATATGTTGTTAAAGTCTTTTAAGATAAATCCTTTTAATGTAAAAAACAGATCCTAGAAGGCTAAAACTGGTTCCTGAGCTGACAATGTCTCCACAAAAATATCATAAGGGGCAATCATCATTTTAAGACGAACTTATTATTCTACATCGCTCGTCCAAGACTGATTCCCATGACAGGCTACTTAACTACTCAACACATCATTAGGCGCCCTCACCATACCACATTGCACTAATCCTTCATTATCCACAGAAGCTCAGGCTTCAGCAAATATAAATGTCCTTTGTACCACTCATGAATGCCAGCACAACAACTACGCGACAAGAAAAGGGCTGACATGTAGCACAAAGCAAACCAAATGGAAGCTCTCATGTCTTTTCTACTCCCATGTAAGCAGACGGTGAACTTACTCCGATAGCATTTAATGTGGAAACACATAAATTTTATCCATGTATATTATTGCATCCAAACGTCAGACCTGTAATGTAAGTCATCACATTGGCCTTTGCCAAAGGCTTAAACCGGCAACTAACACCATCTCAAATTCAAGAAGTACCAAACATGAGGTCCACGACCATGACATCATACCCATCATGTAACCAAGAATATTACTTGCAATGTCACTTATTTTCCTAGTTCCATGTCATTGCTTAGATCGAAGTTCTACAAATTCACCATTCCCCAAGCAAACGTAATGGCACGACAGTATGTTATGTAACCATCCAACCTTGCTAAGCTCACTCAACCAACAGTATTCATTTGCACAACTTTGGTCCTATGAGATATCTGGCCTCACATCCTGCGATCTAATTAACTCTGAACCTCACTGATCAAAAATAGTTCCCTCAAAACTCAAAAGTATTTTCCATTTCAAACTACCAAAATGTTCTCCTTGTTTAGAAACACACAAAGCATTTCCCCTTTCAAAAAAACCTTCATGACCGTCTTAAATAGAAAAGACAGTATCCACACCATAAATCAACGTTCTCTTCCTATTTTCAACTAAATTCCTACTCTACATATTGTTTTTAATAGCTATCTAGAATTTTAAAGCATCAAAGAATGTCACTAAAAAAAACTAGCTTAACATTACCACTATTACCCAATAATTTCAAGTTCATTGATTCATAACAACGCAGTGGTTCAGATTCAAATAAACTCAACAAGTTCACTCTCAAGTACATACAGATCACCCAGGTGAGAAGGCTTAACATAACAAGATAAGTAAAAGCAACCACCATAGCCAAGATCACTGTGAAGCACTCAAATGAAAATAAAGATAATAAGGAACTAGAAGCGGAGTATGAAATCAAGCATTAGCTAAAACAAAGTTGCAACGATGACTTGAAATATTGTCAACAATCTTATCAAAATCTGATAATGAATGAACCCCTCAGTAGTTGCCAATATTAAATCCCAGATCAAAAAGTCTTAAAATAAACTTGGAAAAACAAAAACAAAGCTTGAATCCAAATAAGCTCATCCAGCTTAGAACCCTAGCTTGGTGCGGCGCCAGTGCCTACGCTTCGCATTGTACCTGTAACCCAAAAACAAAAATTCAAAAGAACCCATCAATGAAAATACTTAAAAATGAAACAAAAACAAAAATCTGTAAACATATTTAAGCGAAACATAAAGAAAATATATTGACCTGATGGTGTTGTCGGTGCGCATGCGGATCCAGTAAGGGATGGGTCTGTTCTGCCTCATCTTCTTGGCCAGCTTCTTCTTGATCATGAAGGTCTTGTGTGATGGCTGCCAGAGAGCTACTGTTAAAACTCAACTTTGTTTACATATAAAGTGAGATAACCAGCCATTTTTGCAAAAGGAAAATGAAAAAAAAAAAAAAACAAAAGCAATTCAAGCTTAAAACGAATGACTCAACTATTACTAACGTACGGAAGAAGGGAAAGGGAGGATGGAGATTACCATGTTTGGCGGTTTGGGAGGGGAAGCGGCGCTAGGGTCTTGACGCTGCGTGGCTACAAGCTTTGAAGAAGATAGAAAGCGCTTCACATAATAAATTTTTGCTGCAGCTGGGATTTTAGGGTTTGCGTTGTTGGGCCATTCATGGACTATGAGTTCTAAATGTGGACTGTTTTGGTAATTTTCAGCTCAAATGATGTTGGGATTGCCATCCATGTATTTGGGCCTTCTCCTATGTTTTATAGGATTTTCAAAGTTTAATCCAAATTAACAACATCAATTTTAGCCCAAAAATGCTGGCCCCTATGAAGCTACGCTAAGACAAGTTTGCTGTTGGCCGTAATCGGCAGTCCCGGTCGAGCCACAATCTTTGCCGCTTCGAATTCAAGACTTCCTTTGTCTAGTCAAAATCACAAAATAGTACAAGGCAAAAGCTACCAAAAGTTTTAGTAGTGAATTTTGACCAAAAAACATATTTGAATCCATAGTTTATCCATGAGTTAAAAATCGATTTTAATTGTGCTTTTTGAAAAAACAATCGTTGATTGCATTAATTCTATCCCAAGTTTATCAATGTGTTTGATTATGAAATATTGAGTCACCGCTTGGGGGAAATTACGTCATTGCATCGAATGATGTTAGAATATTGAAAGGGTTGCTTTTGTTTCATTCATATTACTATTGAATTATTTGTATTAATAATTTAAATTGTAGTACATCTTATAAAAAATTTAATTATGAATAAATAAAATTAATTTTTATATTAATTTTATTTATATTTTAAATAATTATATTTGAACAAAAATAATTATTATAACTATTTGAATATAAATATATTATTATTCATAAAAATTATGATTATACAAAAAATCATAATTATTTAAAAAAATTGATATCGTTCATTTATTATAAATAAATCTTTTACTATACTCATTTTTACTATTTCTAATTAGAAAATTTGAGACCTTGTTATATCTTAAATATATAACTGCTTTTAAAAAATATTTTTTTACGTCTCAAAGCCAAAATTCTCTTATATTATTTTTATTCTCTTATTTATTTTTTTTAATAATTTAAAGGTAGTTATGAAGAAGTTTTTATATTTCGTATTTATGGAGATACAACATAAATAAATTTAGAAATGTATTGATAAAATCTGAATTCTTAAAATAATTATCGTCAAAAAGAAATAATTATCTACCATGAGGTCAGATAAATTTTTCTTTAATTTTTATTCAAAATTAGTATGTCATTATTTCATTGTTTGATTTTGTTGCATGAATCCAATTTCATGATTATTTTTCATATTGCCTAGGCTGTTGGAATTTATTAATTGTGCATTCCAAAAGTTTTACAAGAATGGAATTTTCAAAATTGTGGCTAGTGTAGTATGAAGTTAATAGGGTGAATATATTGGCATGATTTATTTGTGAAATTTATGTTACTATTTCATACCAAAGTTTGGCCAACAAATTGGGTTAAAGGTGATATTCAAGTTTAAATGGAAAAGGCACATCATTAATAACATTAAAGGCTATTACTAATTATTGATAATTTGAAGGCAATCCACCAATGTCTTATCGACATATTTATAGATTTGAAAAGTTTTATTTTGGAATACCAAGAAGAAGCTAACGTGGTTTGCAATTAAAACAATTTAAATAAAGTTTGTTTTAATGCAAACAGAGATTATAAATAATTGTAAGGATATATAACATTATTGTACATAGATTAATTCAAAAGGGAAAATGCACAAATGTCCATGGGTTTTTATAATTTCATGACAAAGATTTACACTAGTCACACACTTTTAATGTGCAGATTTGATAATAATATTCACTTACAATAGGCTTAATCTTTGGAATTGATCACTAAATGAATTATCCATGAAGAAGGTGGTATGACTCTTAAATGAATAGTGCTTTTGATAAGTTTGAAAATTATTTATTTATAAATAATAGACAAATAGCTCTTCTTAGTGGTCTTTGCATAAAAGTTATATTTGTTTAATTTTATTTGATAATAATTATGGCTTGTATAAATTATCTATATCTCATGATTTTAGTTTTGGGATATAGTGAAAGTATAAAATTATATTTACTTTAAAAGTCATGAGTGATTCAAAAATTTTGTGAATATAAAAATAAAATAAATAGCAAGATGAATGCTATTTAACCCATTTGGGATATGGACATGGTTTTGCTCATGGTAATAAATTGGTGAATGGTGTCCATGATGAAATAAATTCATAAGTTTTCATGAATTGGCATGAAAGTCTTAAAAATAGACTATAAAAAGCATGAGTATACTAAAAAAAAGAATTGAAAGTGATTATATTTGACATCATTCTTATTGTTGTATACTCTCATATTGAGTTTAAATAAAAGTCTTAAAATTTTTATTAGAAGAAAATATTAAGATATAAAATATTTGCTAATTATCTTTCACTAAAGAAGGATTTGGAAGCCTTCTACTTAAAAAAAAAATTAGTGAAAAGATAAATAAAATGACAACTTAATTAAGTATATATGATATCTTGATAATTGAATGGAACATTCTTTAATAAAAAAGAATGTAAATTTGCATATAGTAGTGGTGATAAGAATAAAAAAAAAAAAATTATCACCATAGTGTTGTAAGATTTTAATATAATTTTATGAGCAAATTATACAAGCTAATAAGTTTAGTACAACTTATTAAAGTAAAATTATAAAAAGTCCTTAAATATCTTAAAATGACTAAAATAACTTGGTTCATTCATTAAGTTTATCCAATTATACTAAAAGAATAATTATTTTTTAAAAAATAAAAGTGTATAAATAGAATTGTTGAAATTTTATATTAATGAATATAGAGTTATAGCTATAACCAATGCCATCTATTTCTTAAAATGACAAGAATGAGACAACAATGTCTAAAGCATGTAAATGATATGCATAATGAAAATTTTAGACATATTAGGTGAAGTGATTATATTAGAGATTTAATCTTAAATGTGAGTAATTACCATAAAAGAAAATTGATATCCAAGATATCTTATTAGTAGTACTACAAGTAGAATAGATGTAAACCCTTACTATTAGACACCAATAATAGAAACTCAACTTTGAATTAGTAACCTTTAATTACAACGTTTAATAGGTAAAAACAAGTTATTATTATGTATCTGTTAAGCACTAGTAAATCCATTCAAATTTTAGAAACTAGCGTGATATATTGCGTGAAAAAGATGAGTTTTTATACTCTTAATGGAGTTTATTATTTCAATGTCTAAAGTAACGGAGACATAATGAAAACTCTACCTATATAAACATAGAAGTGATATTTTTTTAATAAGAAAATTTGGGGTTTTTCTTGTAAATGTTTTTGAATAGGATAAGCACATAGCTATAATAGTACTAAAAGCGGTTATAAACATCTAACAAAATAATAAATAAGTATTATGTGTGTTATATCTTTAATTTTAGCATTCGGAGTTAATGTTTAATCTGTGGACACCATCAACTTCGTTAAAATTCTAAGATACATATGCAAATTGAATGTTTAAATTGAGAGATACATTTTTATATTTATAATATTTATTTGTGTGAAAAGTTAAATATTTAGCACTAACATTTCAAACTAGTAGAAGATTGTTGGTTGTTTAGAACGTGTTGTATCCTACATTGGATAGAAAATTTTAATTATTGATGAATAAAATTAATTTTTTATTAATTTTATGCATATTTTAAATAATTATATTTGAATAGAAATAATTATCACATTAAAAATGATCATAACTATCTAAGTATAAATATATTATTATTCATAAAAGGTCATGATTATACAAAAAGTCATAATCATTTGAATAAAAATTTATGTCTATTCTTTTATTATAAATAAATATTTCAATATAATCATTTTTACTATTTCTAATTAGAGAGTTTGAGACTTTATTATATCCTAATGACATAATTACCTTTAAAAAATATTTTTTACGTCTAAAAGCTAAAATTCTTTTTTATTATTTCTATTCTCTTATTTATTTTTTCTAACAGTTTGCAGTTGGTTTTTCGAAGTCTTACTATTGACCTAGTATTTTTCTTTTCTGTTTGTTGCTCTATATTACATATCTTCTGTGTATTTGTATTATATTTATTTTATATTAAATACGTATAAAAATAAAAATTATTGTATTGTAATTTGTCGATACTTCAAACACAAAATATTTTGTTTTGTTTGTCAAAATTTTAAACGATTTTATTTTCATGTCTTTATTGTGTCTGATTAAAATTACTAAGTTTAATCTATGTGAATGTATTTATTAATTCATCCCAAAAAAAATATTTACGAATGAATCCTAAAGAATTAACAATGCGAAGAGAAATTAAATTAGTTAATTATCAGCTTCTTCCTCTATTGGGAAGCTAAAGTAAAAATGAAAAGAAACAACACAAAAATAAATTGAAAATTGTAGCTTTGGGACAATATCGGGTGGAGAAGGAAACAAGCTTGATGCCAGCGAAACTTGATTATCCATAATTAAACGGAAAAGCTTCTCCAATGAGTGATCTCCATGATTCCCGAATAACAGTACCACAAATTGATGTTTTCAAGCATGTTCAAAATTTGTAGGATCCTATAACCAAATTAACAACAAAGCTGGCCTGGCTGATAGTAAACCTAGGACACAACATATACCATTCACTATAATTCAAGTTTCTCCAAACATATCCGATCAGAAAACTTCAAACACAAGAGCAAAATAACCAAGTAAATCGATAAAACCGTAGCTTAGTTACTCTACTGTCAGATGCTCTAAATAGCATATATATACATACATACATACATATATATATATATATATATATATATAATCCTTTGGTTCTAAAGCTGAAAAAAATTCAAATCCCGAGTTTGTAATCATCACAATATATATCCTAAATGGCCAAGCAAAGAATAGCGTCTTCTTGTTGGCCATTGTCTTAATTATTGATGCAAATATCTTGTTCTCTGCTGCTTCATTTCCTAGTTTGTTAGCTCGTAATTACTGGCAGCAGCCTAGACCAACGAAACTAATTGGGTGGAGTACACGGGGCCCTGAGCCCGCGAACATCCACCATCTCCATCAGCACTCCATCCGGCTCCTAGTTCTTCACCTTATTCCTATCATGGAATTAAAGGTGGCTATTGGCCGTCTTGGCTAGCTTATAGTCTCCCTCCCTCATCAATCCCTACCTTGTACTTCACACATGTTTTATGCCTTTAATAACTTCCATCACCCAACCTGATGATCAATGGATGGCAAACTTTACAGCTACCATTCGTGCCAAAAAACCACCGGCAAAAGCCATGTTATCCATAGGAGTAGCGAATTCTGGCACTGGTAATTTCTCCAACATGTTTAGTAACCCTGAGAATCGCGCTGCTTTCATCAATTCCACTATTGTTACGGCCAGAAAATATGGTTTTGATGACCTTGACATTAATTGGAATTTCCTAATAACCCAGATGACATGTCAAACTTCTCAGTGCTCTTCAAAGAGTGGCGTAAAGCTGCAGAGAGTGAGGCTTCAGGCTCAGGCAAGCCTCCCCTTCTATTAAGCGCTGATGTTTATTTTGCTTCCAGGTTTTTCTTTGATCTGCCTAGGACATAACCAGGTGATGCAATTGCAAAGTATCTTGATTTTGTAAATCCTATGTGCTTTGTTTATCATGGAAGTTGAAACACTTCTGTCACTGGTGAGCATGCTCTACTTTATGACAAATATTAACAGAAGTTATGGCATGTCATCCTGGATTGTGGATGGAGTCCCTCCAAAGAAGCTGGTTATGGGCATGCCACTTTCTGGAAGAACATGGAAATTGATAGACCCAAAAAAACATGTGGAGTTGGGCCTGGAAATAATGGCATATTATTGTGAAAGGAAGTTGCAATGCACATATAATGCTGGACATAATGCCCATGTAGTGCATGACGGGATACGGTACCAGAATATTCATTCTCAGGAACCAATTGGATTGATTATGATGGGCCAACGTCAGTGGCAAAGAAGGTTGAGCATGCTAAGGATCATCACGTTCATGGTTATTTCTTCTGGGCCCTTGGATATGACACGAATTGGACCCTTTCAGCAACCGGTAGGTTCTCATCTGGGGCAATTTCCATTAATTTGAATTTAAATTACTTGATCATTGGGGTAATAGGGGTTGAGCCCTAGACTTCCCCGAACCTCACGTTAACCTTTTATTGCTGAATCAACATTCAAAGCATATTGGCCTTTCAATTAACCATGTTCATGGAGCTTTAAATTACTTCTGTATTCTGTTATTATACACTGGTAGGCTAATTCTTTTATGTTTTCTGTGTTCGGCAGCATCAAATGCATGGGAAAGAATACTCTAGTAGCACCTGAAGTCGGACCGATGAAATATTCACAATCTCATCTGGAGCTTTCATGGAGAATGATTCATTTGGAGGCTGCCTGGAGCCTTCTGAAACTGTTTCTTTTTCCTTTTTCTTTTCCTTCTACGCTTTCTTGCTTTGTGTTGCTAATAAACTTGATTTGTCAATTATGCATGTCAACTATCATCGGTTTGCAATTTTCAATCCCCTAAACATGCAAGTGTATACATGAAAAAAATAAATGGATTATTTCTAGTTGTTTCTTGATCGAAATAAAAGAAACTCAAAAAGTTCTGAGTTACAAGCGTTCAACTTGATTGATCAATTAGTCATCGTTTTTATTATCTAATTTACTGTATAAAACAACTTTGGAAGGCACAAAAAGATAAAGCGAAAAATTTCCCACCGTATCATCAGTACTCAAATCAATCGAAGTAAAGCTTCAATTTTAATTAACCATGAACCCACGCTCTTGAAGCTGCCAAAACATCAAGCACGACAAATTAAATTTTAATCAACCAAGTCATCAGATTACTGAAATTATCTTATTGTATATTGATACTAATATCGTATCAATAAAAGAGGGGATGAAGTGCTATTACCTTGTCTAGAGATTTTCCACTCGCTATCGTAGCTAAGAGCCCAAAAGAAATAGCCACGAATTCCAAGGGCCTGAGCAAACTCAATCTTCAACGTTGCTGATATAGCGTCATCGTACCCAATCCAGGTTGAACCAACATAAGAATATGTTGATACAGTGTCCATATCATGTACTACCTTGGCACCATTCTTCTTGTTGAACTCCTCTATCTGGACAAAAGTCAGTACCCCATCGTCTCCTGGGCCTACCGAAACTGCAGCTGATCCAATCTCATGAGAGTTTGGATCCTTTAGCTCCCAAGTCTTCCCATAAAGTGGTAGGCCCATAACCAACTTGCTACTCGGCACCCCAGCTTTGATCCATGATCTAAGCCCATAACTAGTACTCACATTACTGTTGGGGTCATAAAGTGCTGCATGGGCCCCTGTTGTCGAGGTGTCCCATGCTCCATGATAATCAAAACACATTGCACTAACCCAATCCAAATTTTGATTAATGGAGCTCACCGGGTATTTGCGGTAGACTTCATCCAAGAAAAAGTCGACTGAGAAGTAAACAGCGGCCGTGAGAAGTAGAGGAGCTCGGTGGGTTGCCTTAGCCTCATTGTTGATAGCTCGTCGCCATTCCATAAACAAAAGGCCTAAGTCTTGCATATCTTTTGGGCTCCGAGGGAATTCCCAATCCAGGTCCATCCCATCAAAACCAAAATTTCGTGCAACCTGTATAGCTGAAGTTATAAAAGCTTTACGTGACTTTGCCTCTGAAGCCATGCGAGCAAAGAGAAGAGAATCAGAACCTCCGCCACCAATAGAGAAAAGAGTTTTGACAGGCGGATTCTTGTGATGGAGGGTTGTAGTAAAATTCGACAGCAGTAGAGATGTCGAACTTGAGATTTCAAACTTATAGGTGGCGTTGCTTGGCATGAGAAAAGCATAATAAATATGAGTAAACAAGGATGTATCTATGGCTGATGGCGGGAAAGTTGACGTCCATGAAGGCCAGTAAGCTGCTTTGACAGCCAGTGGCGACGCCATGACAACTCTTGTAGATATAGGCGTGGTTAAGAAAACAATAAGAATGGAAAAGATATGAAAATATGTGATGAGGCCTGCCATTATTGCAAGAGGGCTTTTCATACAAGATTTGATCAAGATTCTCGAATATATATACCGTTCTAGCTTAGCTAATAGTGAGAAGAAAATTTGAACAATTCATTTGTCTATGGTTTTGGATGGCTCTGTTTATCCATGACACATAGTTTTAGATGATCTAGGGAAGTTAAAATAGCATTTTCTAGATAAGAAATGCGGCATTGGAATACTTCTCATAAATTGGTCTGGTGGGTGGGTGGGCGTCAACTATCTAGAAAACCTGACCTATTCAAATCAAATTTTGATTTGAAAAAGAATCAGAGTTGTCCGATCCGATTGGAATCAAGGTTAAAAATAACTTCTCAAAACAACACTAGATAGATAAAAAGAGAACAAAATTTTTATATACTCATGGTGTGTTTGAATCATGCATAATGGCCTTTTGTGTTTGTCTGGCACTAGCTTTTGATTGTGGAGAGGACATAAGGGACAAGTGGAAGTCACACTTCTATAACTTATTTAGGTAACCATGAGGCCTCATTCAAGCAACTTGGCTCTCAGTCTACCTTTGGTTAAAGTCTTATTTAATGCATCAACCAAGTCGACTTCCAAAATCTCCTTTAATGATTTGTCAATGCAGTTATGCATAATTTTCAATATGAAATCCCTTTCAATGATTTGTCAATGCAGTTAGGTATAATTTTCAAGGATTACCCTTTGATTCTTCAAGATCCTGAAAGGAATATTATATGAAGCAGGTATTATACGTACAAAATTAAAATATTTTTCTCATGATTGTTTGAATTTAATTATATGATAAAGTTAGGAAAATGTTCTAGACTTCGGTTGGGCATGTAAATATTGGACCTGAGCCTGAGTTGGGTGTCAACAAGGAGCTAGGTCAATACATAGAAAGTTCATGATTTGTATCAGGCTTGAATTAACATATAAATTAATTTGGTTGAAAATTTTAGGTTAAAATAATAAAACAATTCTTGAGTTTTATAATTTTATTTAGATAATTTTTTATACTTTTATTGTATTCAAATAAATCTTTAATTTTTAATTTGCACCTAAATAAATCTTTAATCTTTAATTTGTATCCAAATAAGACTTTAAATTTTTAATTTATACATAAATAAATCATGAACGTAAATAATTCTTTTATTTGAAATAAAAGTTTATTTTTGGATATAAATTAAAGGATATGATTTATTTGTATATGATTTATTTGGATACAATAAAAATATAAAGATTTATTTTTAAAAAATAAAAAAATTCATGAGCTTTTTTTTAGTATTTTATCAAAAATTTTACATGATTTGGGTTTTAAACTCTTCCTAAATAGCTTAAAAAGGAAAGAATTTATTCTCCTAGATAGATATATACAGTGTGTTCAAAATTTGATTTTAATTAAATTAATTGATAAATCGATTTAATTCATTTAATTGGTTGGTTATTAAATTAATTTTGATCGATTATTAAAAATAATTTTTTAAAAATTTTGGATTATGGTTAATTCAAATTTTGAACCAATTTAATTAAAATTTTAATAAAATATAATAAAATCTAAATATAAAACTAAAAATACTTGAAATAACAATTTCATTTTATAAGTTGTCAAAGTTTTCACTTAATATTTGAATATTTTGTTAAATAGTTTAATATGAAAAATTAAGAGTTTAAAATATAATTTAACTTAAATATATTTTATTATTCAATTAACTAAAAAAATTAACGGAATTAACCAAATATAATTCGGTTGATTAAATTTTGAAACTAATAAATTTGATCCAATTAATAAAAATAAAATAATATTATTTGATTACTTCAGTTCAAAATTAATCAAACAGATCGAATGAACACTTATTAAGTATAATATAAAAATTTATAAACATTTCTATATATTTTTTGCCATAACCAAATATATGTATTTATATAAACACTAGATTTATAATATTGTTAATTATTTTGTTTAATAGTAAAAAGAAGATACTAAATTTATAATATTGTTAATAGTAAAAAGAAGACACTTATTATGGTTGCTCTTACATTTTAATAAGTTTAGAATCATAACTCTTTTTTAGTATATTATGACATTTCTTATTCATTTTACACCAAATGATACAAATTTTACACTTTTTTTCACTTGTTTGTGTTACATATTTGTTTTTTTTTTTTTTTTTAATTTTAGCTATTTTTTTATATATTTACAAAATAATAATTAACTAAAATTTTAGGTTGCTTACTTGAGAATTTATGTTACAATAATATTTTTTTGTACTTGCTTTTACCTTCCATTACAGTTAAGATTGCTATAACTCTTTGTTAACGTACATTATAACACTTTTTATTCATTTTACGTCAAATGATACGAATTTTACAATTTTTTTTACTCGTTTACGTTGCTTATTTATTTTTTAACTTTTAGTTATTTTGTTTATATATTTATAAAAACAATTCAAGGGTTGAGAATGTCTCAGTGTCACCAATTCAAGTCAACATGCAATTGAGTATGTTCCAAAGCTAATAAATGTAAGTTTTAAGAAATTCTATGAATCTTTATCCTCTTTATGTGGAAAATGATTTATTAACACTCTAGCTACTTGACTAAAGGGTTTTATAGTGTTAACTATTTTGCTTTCCTCTATTCCAATGTTTTATTGTTTTGTTAGAGCTATTGTATTATAATATTGCTTGCATTTTTGTTTCTTAACATATTATTTTGAACTTTTTGTCTCTCCTTTTGCTAATACATGTATCCTATAGCAAGACCTACACTTTAATTTATGACACAAACTCTGGATTATAATCATTCTCTTTGCTTGTACTTCTCTTTTGGGGTTTTCTATTAAGGTGCTAAAATGATAAAGGAAGGGAGGGAATACGTGAAACTTAAGTTAAGATTTATATAGAAAAGATATGATGGAGTTGTCTAATCCTACTCTATGCATGTTTGGTAAAACTATTTGCTGATTGGTTCCAAACCACCATGACACCATAGACACACAAACAGAGGTTGTTTGGTAATATTATTGTGCTAAATCATTGGTTATTATCTTAAACTATATTTCTCTTATAGCCTTGAGCACTATACGGAGTTTAATGTAACTTTGCCATATTTATCTTCATTGTCTTAAATTGTAAAATTAATTTGTGTTTTTTGTATTGCTTTGTTGTTTTCATTATAATTAGTTTATATCTTTATAGAAAACTATCAAAGCACTTTTTGTTTGTTTATTTGTTGGTTTTTTATTTTATTATTATTAGTTGCCATATACATTAACAATTATTTATCATAATTATATTATTATTATTTTCTCTTTAAGTAAAAGAATTAATTATAATTTTGATACTAAAACTTTAAAAAATATATAAATTGATATCTAATACAAATTAGAATACGATTTTTCTAATTGTATATTATTTGGTTAATTGAGTTTACAAAATTTAGTGAAAGTTTAAATTCACTTGATACATTAGGTGATTTTCTTAAGGTTACTTTTCCATTCAACTTTATGGTATGTCATTCTTTGTATTTATTTTGTGTTGGTGCTGAGCTCTGAGCTGAGGGTCAAATTCCTAAAATCACAACAAAGAAAGAAAGCAATTAAGGACAAAAGCAATGAGTGTTCCCTACATTTGCATTTCGATACTTAAGTTAGAGGTCGGTTATTGGAGGTTGGAAGGATAATGGAAAATGGGAAAATTAGAAGAAATGTAAGATGGATGGATAGTACTTATATGACTTTATTTATAGATGAGAGATGAGGGATCTGTAAGGTGGAATGGTAACATAGCTGAGCTAACATAATGCCGTACATGTTAGGTTGGCTTAAAAGTAAAAAATGCTCTCAGCCATTTGTTGAAAGTCTCTAATGAGAAAAAAGGATCAATTTGTCTTTTGGATCCAAAAATACCCCTAACATTTTACTTTACAAGTTTCTAGGTTAGCATTTAGTTGTGCTCTTTGCAAAATGATTTAAGTTTGAGTTAATTCGAGGTATAACAATTTTTGACAAAATAGATTTATATTAGCAAGATCCCAATTCATTGGTTTAAATTTTATGAAGTCCTTGCTTTTGTCTATCCTAAAGTCTTTTTGCAACAATTGAAAATTTAAATTAATATATCTTTCTTTTTATTTTTTGATTTATTAGGTATATTTCTCTATATTGATTGTTAAGGTGCAAGTAGATTTACTTATTCTTTTTTGATTCAATGATTATGACAAACAAATAAATATTTAATGAATAAGTTTAATATCTCATTATCATTGACTTCAATTGATGTAAATATTCAAAATATAAATAGTTACACAACTCTTTTTCTCTTATATATTATTCAATATTTAAATTATTAATATATAATTTTATTTTATTTCTACAACTAAATTACAAATATATAACTTTATTTTATTTTTGCAGCGAAGCGCGGGCTTGAAATCTAGTATAATTTAACTTAAATATATTTTATTATTCAATTAATCAAAAAATTAATAAAAATAACCAAATATAATTCAGTTGGTTAATTTTTGAAACTAATAAATTTAATTCAATTAAAAAGATAAAATAACATTATTTGATTAATTTAGTTCAAAATTAATCAAACAGATCGAATGAACATTTATTAGGTATAATATAAAAATTTATAAACATTTCTAATTGTTTTTGCCATAACCAAATCTATATATATATAAACACTAGGTTTATAATATTGTTAATTATTTTTTTAATTGTAAAATGAAGATACTAGCTTTATAATATTGTTAATTGTTTTGTGTTTCAATGTTGTTTGATAAAATGACACGCTTCATTTAATTGATACTTTTATTTTTGGTTTTTATATTTTTTAGTAGAAACTGAAAATCAATTCTCTAATTGAAAATGAAAAACAAATACAAAAAATAAATTGAAAACGAAAGACGAATAGTAAAAATTAAAAAGTAAAAGCATAAAAAAGTATAGCCTTATTTAATGAAAACATAAAAATGATTTTGAATTAAACAAGCAACAGCAAATTAAACAGAATCGAAATGTAGTAGACTAAACACAGAATTGAAGGCCCTGAACAAGGGAGCCTAAACTGGAAACATAACTGAGGAACAGTACGTACCAAACAGAAAACCATTTATTTGAGTTTAACACACTCAGATTTCCAAAAGCCTTCCGAAGTACTTAGACCTTTGTAACTATGTTGACAATGGAGATTAATATTGAGATTAGAAGTTCCATAACTTTCATTGGTCAACGAATCCATTCTGTTGAAGCTGCAAATTCTATAGAAAGAGCACACCAAAACTTTTTCTAAAATTTCTACTTGGGTCATAAGTGCTGCGTTGGCCCCTGTTTTTGAAGTATCCCATGATGGATGATAATCATAATACATCACATTGATCCAATCCAAATTTTGTTTGATTGAAACCACAGGAAATCTTGGCTAATTTACTAAAATACTAAAAAAAGTTAAGTCATTATATTTTTATTTATTTAAATAAATTTATATTATTATTTTAAAAAATCTTTATTGTCTGATTTGTATCCAAATAATTTTTTAACCCTAACATGAGTGATGGTCATTACTTGAAGCTTCTTTGATATTTAAGAAGAAAATTTTAGAAAAAGGTATAGGGACTTGAGATAATTGCAAGTACTTTTATTGTGACTTTCAAGTATTGGACTAACGCATCCAACCAAACCAGAGCAAAGGTGTTAGAAACTTAGAAAATTAACTATGAAATTGTAGACAAAAGAACTTTACAATTAATTAAGAAATCAACAATTTTTTGCCAGAAAATACGTTTCAGGAGAAAAAAAAAGCCTCTAACTGTTATATATCCAAGCTAAGCTATCTTCGAAAAACCTGCATTCTTATCGGGGCTCCAATTCGGAAATTTGTGGATCATTGAATGAGCATATTCCTTGTTGCGATGCGGAAGTACTTCCTGTATTTTTATCTTCTTTCACACAGAAAGCTGGCCTTTTAGGAGTAATAGCCGCCATTGAACCATTTTTGAGCATTGTGAACACTTCTAACATGGATGGCCTATCCTTTGGATTTTCTTGGACACAGAGCAATGCGATATGCATACATCTCATGATTTTACAAGGTGAGGATGAATCATCAAGTGATGGATCGATAACCTCTGTGCCTCTATCATCAATCCACAACTCGTATGCCTGCATCAAACCAGGGTCATTATTTGTTGTAACTCTAACAATAGATGAAAATGAATTCATGGCCAAAACGGATGGTTTTGCATCTGCAAACATTTTGGTAGATCATCCTATAGGGGGCCAGGAGGCAGGAGGGGGTTTGCGAATGTAATCGTTTAACCTTTAAGCCATAAAACAAAATCTCAAAACTTTAGTTTGATAAAGTCAAAGTGAATAATTAAATCAGGGTGATTAGCTTACATATTCAAGAAGGTTTAAGTTCTCATGTAGTCCGTAATAACATGTATTCCTCTTGCCACTTATAATTTGCAGAAGCAGAACTCCAAAGCTGTAAACATCATACTTCATGGAGTATATTCCTTTTGTAACATATTCGGGAGGAACATAGCCGCTGCATTGATATGTTGATTAAACTGCTAAGCAAGAAAGCATACATCAAAGGGAGCAAATTCTATATTGAAGAAGTGCACTTACTATGTTCCAACAATTCTTCCAGTGTTTGCTTCACAAAAATCCTTGTTGAAAAGTCTAGCCATCCCAAAATCTGATATCTTGGGGTTCATCTCATCATCCAGTAAAATGTTACTAGCTTTTAAATCCCGATGAATCACTGTAATATTTGAATATTCTTGGAGATACAAAAGCCCTTGAGTGACCCCTTCAATGATATGCACACGCTTTACCCAGTCTAACATATACCGCTTGATTGGGTCTGCAAAAAACTACAGTAGCTCAGTTGAAAAGTTTAGAACCCAAAAGACAAGAAAGAGGAAAAAAAAAACTACTTTGGATCATATTATCAAGTATAGAATTCTGTCCTGTACATGCTTTAAACTTTGGTAAAAGACATAGCATACCAAAGAGGTAGAGATCTAAGCTTTTATTTGGCATGTACTCGTATATCAGCATGTTTTCCTCCTTCTCAGTGCAATATCCCAACAGTCTGACTAGATTTACATGTTGAAGTCTCGCTGTCAAGGTAACCTCATTTTGGAACTCCTCAAGTCCTTGAGTAGAAGATCTGGAAAGTCTCTTTACTGCTATTTCTTCACCTCTTGGTAGTTTACCCTATCATAATTCAAAATGGATACTTATCATTAGCCCTTTCTGCAAAAAATTATCAAAAATGCAGTTTATAATACAAATTTGATCTAAAAATTATTTCAAAATTTTCACTAAAAATACCATCTAAAAAGTATATCAAAATTTATTAAACTTTTTTTTTTAAATTTTGTAACACTTAATCAATGTAATAAGATTTTCGATGTTTTTATTTTCGATTTTGGTTTTTATTTGATCATTAATAAAGAACTTCATCAACTTCGTCTAAAAGCTTCATCTAAGTCACTTCCATTGTTTGGACTCCATGTCATGGTTTTTCTTTTTCATTAATACGTGTTATATGTTCCGCCTTCAGAAGTAGTTCACACAAGTAAATAAGCACTTTCATTGACCATATACTGGTTACATACCTTGTACACGGGACCAAAACCACCTTCTCCAAGTTTATTTGCACTTGAAAAATTATTTGTAGCCGCTTTGATGTTGGCAAACCTGAATACTTGCAAATGAGAAGCATCAGTGCCAAAATTTTCAGCAGCCGATGTATTAGTTCTTGGGCTAGGAACGCTTCTGAAAACCATTTCCCCTGTTGAAAAAAAAATGCACGAGGATCACCAAAAAGTGTTTCCTTTTATGGCTTGTTAACAACTTAAATATTTGCTTCAATTCCTATTCTCATGGTTGAAGGTAGAGTTACCTTTTGATTTGACCTTTCTCCTTCGCAAGTAATACAGCATAGCAGCTGCCAGTATAACAACTACAGAAACTGGAAGGATGATTTTAAGCAACAGCCACTTGTTGTTTTCTTGATTTTCTTCCTCTTGAGCTGGCAATGTAGTGGAGCATGTTAATTAGAATCTGTCCTCAAAATTGTTAAAGTTTTCAGTATCTATATTGTTTTGTTTGAGTTCTGTAAGATTGATTTGAGAAAGTTATGAAAGATTTTAAGCTGCAAAAATTCTAGTTCTCTGATGCAGAGTTCTTAATATACCAAGTGAAATACAAAATCTTCTGAGATGCCAGAGAAAAGAAATTCCTGCTCGTCTAATTTTGTTGATACAAAAGATTTGCTCTTCCTTGATGTTGTATACTTCTTAGACCAAAATCTTATCGCATTTGAATCAGCCTCATGCCTTAAGGGATTAGAGAGGGTTGCCAAATTGAAATAATCACATGCCTGAAAGCATTAAAAGAAATTTAGAACCTACCTGCCCGCGATAGAGCCCAATTCTCATCATTTGAAAGATGAAACGCTTTAAAACCAATAAGCCTTTTCTCCTTTGCATAGGAAATTTTTGCTTTGACCGCTTCTACGCCATCAAAATTGATCCAAAGTGTTGGAGACGTGAACAAGTTCACTACATAAGTTGCATTGTATACAGGAGCAGCTCCATAACCGTAATCCCGAATGTATGATTTGATGGTTTTGTAGCCCATAGAACCATCAATGGTGATAGCTGGACCTGACGCCGGTGCACCAATAGCATTATCTTTGCTGCTCACCAATTTCCATGCCCATCCATGGTAAGGCAATCCCAAAACCAGCTTGGTTGGTGGAAATCCTTTATTCAACCATTCCCCGATACCAAAATCTGTGTTAACATGACTAGAGGGATTATACAAAGCAGCATGGACGCCTGTAAAATTCTCCCTGGTAGGCAAATGGTAGTCATATGCCACAACATGCGCCCAATCAACATTCCTACTTATGGAGGAGATTGGATAACTTACCATTTCAATTGTTGGCAAGTAACGAACCCCTATTGTTAAGATCAATTGTGACCGACTTGGTTTTATTGGTTCTGAATTTATGGCAGCTCGCCACTCATCCAATAAACCCCCAACATTGAACAAGTCTGTGCTGTTAGGCCAAACCCAGAACAAGTCTATTCCATCAAAACCATAAAGCCTAGCTGTTTTTATTGAGGAATCAATGAAAGACTTCCTTCTAGAAGATTCTGAGATCATTGAAGATAAAATTGAGTCATTAACTTTTTCACCAGTGATAGATTTTCCTGTTGCCGAGATTCCATTCCAGACAGACAGCAGTGTTTTAACAGACGGGTTTTTTCGCTTGACGATGCTTGCAAAGGTTGAGAAGTATTGTTCAGAGACAGGGGGGACAAAAAGCTGATAAGTTGAAGTGTTCACTTCAGCAAAAGCGCATGAAAGATGAGTGAACAAGGCAGAATTTATGTCTTGTATTGGAAATTCACCATTAGCATACCAGTAACCAGCTTTAACCCAAGTTTGTGCTTCTGTGAATTGCAATTGAGAAAGGAATAAGATGAAAAGAAAGATCAAGATAGTTTTGGATGCCATGGAAACTGGATGGCTGATATTTGGATCCTTTTACCAGCTGGGAATGACGCCCTCCTGCTACTATTATTCTTCAAAGTCCGTACATCATCACCTCTAGACAATTGCTCTTCAATTACAGAGTGTTCCCATGTGAGAACTGATAAGCACTTCTCTATACATAGTGGAAACCTACCTTTTACTTGAATGAAAACACTAGGCGTGACGCCCTTTTTTGTAACCTACTCTCCTCGTGACTTCGATGTTTATAACATTGGTATTAAAAAACTTTTCTATTTGAAGATTAATTGAAGTCAATTTATGCAGTCCTATTTTAAAAATAATATTAGTTTAAATTTTAATATTTACAGTAAATTACATCAAAAGATATCAAATTTATACTCAAATTTTACTTGAGTCACTAAACTTTAATTTATTCTAATCAAATCACTAAAATTATTTAAGTATACTAAAATTATAAACTCTTAACCTATATAGTGAAAAGTTATTAAACTTTCACTTAATTTTTGAATAGGTCACTAAACTTTAATTTGTGACTATAAAATTATTAAAATTTGTTAAATGTACCCAATTTAATTAATTTTATAAATTTCTTCTAAAATAAAAATTAGATAAAATCTAAATATAAACTTAACCAAATAACGTCTAAATTTTTTATGTAACAAAAAATCCTCTCATGTCTTACAGAAAATCAAAATTAAAAAATTTAAGTAAACTCAAAACAAACAAACCTTTAATAAATACTTTTTTCTTAAAGTGTTATTGCTTATATTTAAGTTAAAGAATATAAATATTTAAATAAGATAAAGTTCTTATAATTTAATTAATTAAAGCATTAGTAATTAAATATTTATGAGCTATTTAAAAATAAGTTTGATGTCCTTAAAAAAGAAAAGATACTTCTAATACGAGAAATGGTTAAGAATAATATGAATTGAGTCTTGACTAAAAGTATAAATGATATATTAGTATTCATAAGTTATTCGGATTCGATTTAAATAAAACTCAAATTTAATTCAATTATTATTAAGTCGAGTTTGAGCTTAAATAGCTTGACTTATCAATCGAATTGACTTTAAGTATTATTATACTTGACTCGATAGTACATGAATCTAATCGAATTTTTATATTTTTATTATTTTAATTAATAAGATATCTCAAACTCAAATATAAATAATTAAATTTTTATCGAATATAAAAATTAAATTTATTTTTTCATGTTAATTAAATTTAATCAAATAAATTTGAATAATTCGATTTTTGTTTCAAATCAAACTTGATTTAAAAATATAAAATTTGATTGAATTAGAGTCAAATTTCAAATTTTAAATTTAAAATAAAATTTAAACTCAAAATTAATATTATATTAACTCTAATTTAATCGATTATATCCAAACTTATGACTAATAAATTCTTAAATTATGAGAATGAGGGGAGGAGGCAAAAGACATTACCGGCTAAAATGACAGCTACTGTTTTGGCTGAAATAGAAATGAGAGTTGACAGCTGGTTTTAGGGCCTTCAGGTCTGGGAGTTTCGTACATTTTCGACCATCCTTTAGAGCACGCATATATATATATATATATATATATATTTGAAAGAAAAACTTCTTTTCATTTTAACTGTAATGAAGCGTATCAGCTTCAGCATTATAAATAAAGTCAGGCATCTCTTCCACCCTGTACCTTTTTCCGATATTTCCAAGTCCAAATTTTGCAAGAGAACAAGCATTTGATATTGATTTTATTAATTGATCATGACAAATTAAATTAAATTTTATAATTTAAAATATAATATAATAATACCATATAAAATAATATAAAAATATAAAAATAATATAATTTAAAATTTTAATAAAAAATCATATATAAGATTAATAAAATTAAAAAATATATTTTATATTTTTATATCAATATAAACTATAATATATAAGTTTTTTATAAAACATAATATAAATATTTAAATTATTAATATTTTACATTATACATAAATGTATAAATTATTAAATATAAATAAAATAAAATGACTTTTTGATTAGTACCATCTAAGATTAGTTTTACTTGGTCTAAGCACTGTTTAGATGGTTCAACCTAGGATGCTTGAAGTTTCTTTCAACGACTGCACTGAACATTGACTTTTGCGTGGAAGTGGCAGAATATTTTTTTCCCAGAGTTTCTGCCAGGTGTTGACGGCTGCCTTAACGTCCCTTTCACACGGTCTGAAACAAATATCAGGCGTTACATTTTTTATTTGACACAATATCTTAAGAGTGGACTAATGAGGCAAAGCGGCAGCCTTCTTTATGCAGCCAGAGATAATTTGCCTAATTTTAACTTTTATGCTTCAAATTGATTATCATAACACACCTATCGTATACGTAAAATGCATCCTTGGGTCCAAATTCCTTTGAAGTTTATCAACTTCAGGACACCAATGGCTTATAGCATGTGTTGTAATTCATTAGACGATCATTCTAGTTAATTTATTGGTTTAGGTTCCATGGCAAGACATATTCAACGATAATTAAATATTGCGGTAAAAAATTATTAAATAAAATGTCCACATCTCTTGAAATTTGTTCTTTAAACTTTAAGGAGCCCTATTTGAAACTAGGCCTATTCTGCTTGCCAGTGTTCCCACTAGATGCCCATATCCTGGCAGCCTAAATTGTCCCAATCATAGTTACCCTCATGTAGTCTCCGAAAATAGTCATCCCAATGAATATGATTAATCATGCAGCTATCCAACTTCAGCTTGTAATCAGTTTCCTTTTTCCTTGAAATTCAATCCTTATGGTGGGATCGATCCCAGCGAGGAAATTTTCCAATAAAGCTATCAGATTCAACAATTTGCTCCAATCTTTAATATCTATATTTGCATGATTAAAGATTGGTTAACCATAATTCTTTTTACATAAATGTTTCCCAAAAGCATAAACTGTCAGTCATCGAGGTACTACTTGGGTTATTGTTGCATCATTGACCGAAAAAACTTTCTTCCTATCAATGTCTTTATTTTCCTCCTTTTCGTCTCTTGTAATTGAAAAGGCATGCTTTTTAGTGGTAGAGATTGCAACAGTACTTTCATTCTTAGCAATTGTAAAAACTTCCACCATTGATTGATGGTCTATCTCCAGGAATTTCCTACATGCATAGCAGTGCTAATTGCATACATCTAATGAGCTTACACGACTAACATGAATCATCCAGTGATGCATCAAAAAACTCTGCCCCTTGACATTATTTACACAATCGTATGCCTGGAATTGTTCAATATCATACATTTTCACATATTTGTACGACAAAAATGAAAAAGGCTTGTGCCAAAGTTACTTATTCAAGAAGATTCAAGTTTTCATTGCGTCCATAGAGACTGGAATTCCTCTTGCCACTTATAATTTGCAGAAGTAGAATTCTAAATCTATAAACATCACACTTCATAGGTTACATTCCTTTCTTAACATATTTTGGAGGAACATAGCCACTGCACTGAATGAATTAATTAATAAAACTAATACGAATCATGCAATGCAAAAGAAAGGAAAAGGATTTTATATGTATTATTTGAGAGCACCTGGTTCACTTACTATGTTTAGGAAAGTAGGGTTCAGTCCCATGTAATTGGGTTTAGACCAGTCAAAGATCATAGACATTGGTCTTTCCTTTTACACAAAGCTCTAGCTACTTAATAAAAAGAGATGGGATTGTTTTAAGGTGAAAAACAAGGTAGTGCCACAAACCAATAAAAGAAAGGGGGAAAAAGAAGTAAGAAAAATAGAGAGAAAATGGAGAAATGAGAGTTAGTTGAACGGAAGTCGATCTATGATCTGATTGAACTGAAATTTTGTTAGCAGGTTTATGATTCAGAATTTTACATTCTGAACAGTGAAGATTAGGTTTGATACTCTCTAGAAACAAATCCATAGTGTATTTGTTAAGTCACTTATTTAGTGAAATTTCTTCAATTGTCTTTCTAGTTGTTAATTAGCTTTAGTTTCAGTTAGAGAAGAACTTTGTATATTCATTATTTGATAATGGAGATTTTTCTAGTGGTCCGAGATTTTTTCCTCTACACTAAAAAATTTTTCACGTAAATTTTGGTGTGCTTTATTTTTTCTGTATTGTTGATTGTTGATTGTTATCTATTACTGTGGATTTATTGCGATATATTACTTTTATGTTGGTGTGTTTATTGTTTCAGGCCCAACAACTATGTCCTAACAATTTTATTGGTATTTGCTTCAAGTTCATCTTTTTTGAAAATATTGGTCATACCAAAATTCGATATTTTTGGGGTTCATATCATCATCTAACAAAATGTTGCTTGCCTTTATATTGTGATGAATTATTGTGAAATTTGAGTATTCTTGGAGACAAAAGAAGCCTTTGAGTAACATTTTTAATTATCAAAACACATATTCTCCAGTCTAACAAATGCCTTTTAAGTGGATTTGCATCAAATAAAGTCATGAACAATTTTTGTCTTTTTTGTTTAAAAAGTCTAGGATAAGTTAATCTAACCATTAATATGGAAAATCATGCCATAAAAATGTACTTAACAATCATACTAGGTAGAAAAAATTAAGTATTGCTTACCATAGAGGTAGAAATCCAAGTTTTTGTTTGGTAATCATGAACTCATAAATCAATATTTTTTTCTTCCTTTTTAATACAAATTCTAGAACTTGAACTAGATTCACATGCTGAAGCCTTGATGTAAGTGAAACCTCATTTTTGAACTCCTTAAGCCCTTGATTAGAGCCTTTTGAACATCTATTCACTACTATTTCCTACCCTTATGGTAACTTGCCCTGTTATAGTCCACATTACAGTTAGTATTTTTGAGTGAGTGTTTGTCAGTTTGTGGTTTTAAAACCAAACAACTATTTGATTGAGAATTATTTTGTAAATAATAAAATAGTATCTTTGGGGTATTTTTAGGTCAAGAGGGTAAATTAGTCTTTTCTCTCATTAAAGAATGTCAACTAACAATAAGTGATATTTTTTACTTTTAAGACGACCTAACATGTACAGTGCCATGTTAGCTCGACTATATCACTATCCTACCCCATAAACCCTTCACCTTTTACCTATAAATAAAGCTATCCAAATATTATCTATTGATGCTAACTTTTTTTTACTTTCATATTTTTCTCTCCTTTCGACCTCCCTTGTTTCAAACTTTGACTTGAGCATGGGGGTGCAAACATAGGAAGCTCCCCCTGCCTTTGCTTTTAACCAATTTTTTTCTCTTTTGTGATTTTAGAGTCTTAACCTTTAGCTCAAAGCTTGGCTCCAACATTTGGCGTACCAAGTAGGGAAAAACTCTTTGATTGAGCTAAATACTATACCATCTAAAAAGAGAGCCAATAAGAAAGAATAACCAATTGTCCTAACTAGGATCAAAACCTATAAAAACAAACCTATAGACCACTTGTGCTGGTATAAGTATGATTGACCATGGAACAATTCCAAACCTTGACTGAACAAATCTAAGCCTTAAAAAAAAATAGTCCAAAGTATAATGCCACCCCTAGCCTCAAAAGTACTCGACTTGGTCACCATTAGTAGAGAATCAGTAGAAAGAAAATCGAGTTATGAGAAAGTTGTAGCCTTTTCAGCCTTTAGGAAGGAGAAACATGCTATTCTAGCCAGTTATTACCATTATCCCATCCATAACTCCACACATGTAACCACACAAAAATCTAAATAGATCGACTAAGAGCCCTAGTTGAATAAAAATTTGGAGGCTAGAATGCATACTATGAAAAATGAGCTAAAAATGAGCCTTAAAGGGATTCAAAACACTGATCTTGGAAACCTACGATGTATCTTTGATCCCTTTGATAATTTAAAACTTTATAAAACTAATATGATGATGTAATGTACAGATAAGGCCATGATGTGTAAAAAATTGGCTACAACCCTTAAAGGGGCAGCTCGATCTTTATATTGCATTTTCAAATCGAGGTCGATCACTACATTCAAAGATCTTAGCCACTCTTTTCTCTCTCAATTCATAAGCAATAAAAGAACTAAGAAAACTATTTTAAGCTTGATATTAATCCATCAAGGCAAAAATGAGTCTTTAAAAGCCTATGTTACTCGTTTTAACATAGAAGCTCTACAAGTGAAAGATTTAGAGGAAACGACTGCTGTCGCTACTATGATAAATGACTCAGTGATAAAGAGTACCACTTTATGCTTTCCTTTTCTTTAGAGCCATTAAAGATGCTAGTTGATGTCCTACTAGTGGTTTAAAAATACATAAAAGGTAAGTTATAATAAAAAAAATCAAGGTGAGAGAGGCTCATCCTCCCTCTTTAGCGGTCAAAGTGAAAAAGGTTCATTCACCTTATCAACTAGAAAAAGGTAAAAAATTTTATAATCTTCCCTTAAGAGGGAGACGACACAGGGTTAATAGCTCAAGTAGCGAAAAGAATTACACTATACTAAATGCCTCCCGAGATAGGATTCTGATATAAATAAAAAGAAACCTAAAGCTTAAAAGGTTGAAATCATTGAGGTAGAACACAAAGAAGAACCTAACCAAAAAATGCATATTTCACCAAGATATTGACCACAATACAAAAGATTATGTTGACTTTAAGAATAAGATAGAAAGTTTGATTAAGAAAGGTCAGTTGGAAAGATTTATGGATTGATGAAAACAGGGTCAAGACAGGCATAGAAGAAAGAATCACAAAGAAGAGTTAGTAAGAAATTAGGGGATAGACTATACAAAAATCGAGGTGATAAAAACTAGAGAAACGAAGAAAATGAGGGAGGTCGAGTAGTAAATAATAGGCCTATTGCTATAGGGTCTACATTAACCAAGAAAAAGTTGAATTAAGGAATAATCATGGCTATAAAGTTTTTAACTAAGAAAAAAAAGACTGTAAAGATGGATCGATCTTCGTTACTTTGGAAGACATAGAAAACATTTAATTCTCACATAATGATACCATGTAGTCACTACTATTGTATATAGTTATGTGGTAAGAAAGATTTTATTTGATAGTGAAAGCTTGATCGACATCTTGTACTATGCCACAATGCTAAAAATGAAAATTAGAAAAGAGATGTTGAAGTCATTTATTACCACATTGATTGGCTTATAGAATGAACATGTGTCAATAAAAGGAACGATCAAGTTGTTGATCAAACTAGGCAATGAGCCGAAGAGCATGACTTCGGTTATTGAGTTTATGGTGCCAGATGTGTCTTCAGCCTTCAACATGATACTAGGCTATCTAGCTAGTCCATTATTCGGCTATTGACTTAGCTTCTCATTTAAAGATTAAGTTCTTGACATTGATTAGGATTGGAGAGGTCAAAAGAGATCAGTCTATAACGTGACAATTCTACGTTACAATAATGAAAGGTGGGACTAGAAAGCAGATTGATAATTTGACAGAGAAGAAGAGCCAAAAAAGATAGACTAATGTAAATATTGGGGAAGCTAAAGAAGTAAAGTAAAATGACCTTGGTAAAAAGCAACAAGAAACTAACTAAAAAGAAGTGCGCTTTTAAGCCATTCTAAGCTTTTAAACTCCACACTTGTACAAGCTACTTTTGTAATTTTTAAACAGCTATATAGAGCCTAGCTTTTAAGTCAACACACACACATTTGTCAATAGAATCAAGCTATTAAGTTGGCCAAAAGAAAATTTGAAATACAAATCTACATTTTGATTCAATTTTACTTTTTTCTACAAATCACTATATTAATAATAAAAACTAACTACCATGTCAATATCTATTCTTCTTGTAGAAAATAGTCCTGATCTAACTGAACAAAAATAAATAATTGATCAGAGACTTGAGGTCGATGACAATAAACTAGAATTTTTGGAGGTACTTATGTTTGTGCCATTTTAGGAGAATAATCTTGAAAAATATATGCAAATTAGGGTCAAGCTAGACCATAAGGAGAAACTAATTCAACTACTAAAAAAAAATATCAACTTATTTACATTAACCCTATCAGAATGCTAGGGATTGATATCAAGGTAATGGTACATAAATTACACATTAACTTAAATATAAAGTCAGTTCGACAAAAGAAGAGGACCTTCGCCCCTAAGAGGTAAAAGGTGATCGAGGAATAGTTAGTAAACTACTACAAGAAAACTTAATCAAGGAAGTATACTACCTCGATTGGATAGCCAACATAGTCATGGTAAAAAAGCCTAGTGAAAAATAAAGAATGTGCATCAACTTTATTGACTTCAATAAAGCTTGTCTAAAAGATAGCTTTCCTTTCTTTAGCATAGATTGGCTGGTTGATGACAATGCTGAGCATACCCTACTTAGTTTTATGGATGCCTACTCAGGTTATAATCAAATTAAAATACTAAAAGAAAGCATGGAAAAATAACCTCCATAATAGAAAAAAGGTTTATACTATTATAAGGTCATGCCCTTTGGCCTAAAAAACATAAAAATGACCTACTAAAGGTTAGTTGATAAGGTCTTCAAAAATTAATTCAGTAAAAATAAAGAGGTGTATGTAGATGATATTATAGTAAAGAGTAAGAGCCTAGACAAGCACCTGAAAAGACTTAGAAGAGACCTTTAATACCCTGAAAAAAATACAACATGAGACTTAACTTGAGCAAACGCGCTTTTGGTGTCATGTTAGACAAGTTTCTCGATTTTATAATTAATAGAAAAGGTATAGAGGCAAATCCAAAAATGATTCAGGCTATCCTTAACATGAAAGCACCAACCTCAATAATAAAGGTCAAAGACTAATTGGAAGAATAGTTGCCTTAAGCAAATTTATATTCGGGTTAGCAAAACGTTGCCTACCATTTCTTAAAATCTTAAGGAATATCTTGGACTTTAGATGGAGCCCTCAATTTTATAAAGCATTTAAAGAGCTCAAAGAGTTTCTTTTTTCCCCTCTAATTTTGTTTAAGTTGAGACTCGATGAAATATTGTATTTATTCTTGGTTGTAATCGACTAAGCTATTAGCTTGGTATTAGTCAAAAAGAAAAAAAGGAAGATAAAAGCTAATGTACTTTATGAGCAGAGTGCTAACAAGATTGGAGATAAACTATACCAAGATAAAAAAAAATTATCCTATATAGTAACGACATTGGCTAGAAAACTTAAGCCATAATTTTAAGCTTATACAATTCATGTGTTAATTGACTAACCACTCAAGCAAATTTGCAAAAATTAGAACTATAAAAAAAGCTAATTAAATGGATAGTGGAACTCAATAAATATGACCTGCACATGCTCCCTAAGTTGATTTTAAAATTTTAGGTGCCAATAGATTTTGTTATGGAATGCACCTTAACTAGGATCGACGAACAACCCGAAAAGGCTAAAGAGATCAGGAAAAAAGAAATGTGGAAACTTTTTATTAATAGATCAGTCACTAGTGGAGTCAGTCTAATTATGATTAGTCTAGAAAACCTACAACTTCGGTATGCCCTAAGATTTGGATTTAAAGCTTTCAACAATGAGGTCGAGTATGAAACCCTAATTGCTAGCCTAAAACTTATGATTAAGTTGAATGTGAAGAACATCATTATAAACAATGACTCTCAACTGGTGGTGAACCAAATAAATGAAAAATTTAGAGTAAAAAAGAAGGAATAAAGAAGTACTTATATGAAGCACAAACTATTCTAGCCATATTCTTTAAGGTCAAAGTAAAAAAAAAAAATGCTAAGGTTAGAAAGCGTACTGGCTGATTCATTGTCTACGTAAGTGTCGAGAATAACAATAGAGTGTTTAACTCACATTCTGGCAAAAGAGCAAAGAAACTGGTTGAGTAGATTGAAGAGAAAAAATCATGTTGACCTCGATCAAAGCATTCTTGACAGTGAGAAAACTACTCAAAGATAAAGCTTGAGCTAAAGCTTTGATGAGAAAAGCTCTTTGATACACAATGATAAATGAAAAATTGTATTGGAGATATTTTAGTTTGCCTTGCCTAAGATATATAGATGATGAAGAGGTAAACTATGCACTTAGAAAAATACATAAAAAAATTTATGGTAATCACTTCAGACTTTAGCCACTACCTATAAGGTACTTAGGGCTACTACTAGCCAACTATAAAAAATGATGTAATCAACCTAGTAAAAAAATGTGATAAATGCCAGATATTTGCCCATATACAACATCTTTCATCAACCAAACTAACCTCTATTGTCAACAAGCCTTTTATGCAATGAAAAATAAATGTTCTTGGATCTGTCACCCTAATCACAAGGTAGAGAAGATTTGTAATAGTAGTAGTAGACTACTTCACAAAATGGCTCGAAGTCGAAACCCTAACTACAATAACAAAAGCTTAAGTTAAAAAGTTGATATGAAAGAATATAATCTACAGATTTGATCTATTTTGGTTGTATAATAATAGACAATGACAAATAGTTTAAAAACTTAAAGTTTAAAAAATGGTGCTCTAATTTTCACATTAACCTAAGGTTCACATCGATCACTCATTTCTAATGTAATGGTCAAGTTGAGGTAGTTGACAAGACAATACTTGGAGTTTTGAAAAAGAGACTAGATGAAGTTAAGGGCAAATGGACCAATGAGCTCCCTAAAGTTCTGTAGGCTTTAAAGATGACCACAAAAGTTCTCATAAGAGAAATTCCCTTTAATCTAGTATTTGAAACAAAGGTCATGGTATATGTAAAGATTGAAATCTCAAGCCTTTAAGTTAAGCTTAAATCTGAAGAGGGGAACGAAGATGCCTTTAGAGCCAATCTTGATTTAGTAGAAGAGCAGAGAAATGCAGCTCTGACCAAAATAGCTACCTACCAACAAAAAGTAGCCAGTTTTTACAATAAAAAGGTCCAGAGTAAAAATATAAAAATGAGTGACCTAATACAAATATAGGTGAAAGCTTTAGGAGTCGATAATAAGGTAAAAATTTAGCCTCGAACTTGGATGGTCTTTATGTTGTCAATGAGGTCATTTATGATGTAACTTATAGGTTGCAAGATATGAATGGTAATCTCATTTCGAGGATATGAAATACAGGCAATCTTAAAATCTATTACTAGTAAAAAGATTTAAAGTCGAGCTCACACTTTGTAACTTTTCAAAGTTTGATTGAATAAAACTTACACTTTGACTATATTCATTATAAAATTCCAAAGCTCAGGTAATTGCCAAACTTATACTTGAAAAATAAAATCTAAGGCAACATGCCACCAATAGTTGAGTTAACAAATTGTCTAATCTAAGTCCTTACAACTAGTTTTGAAAAGATTAATAGCTAAAGTGAATCGAGTTAGGACTTGTGTTAATTTAGATCCTTAAGTTAATTTAATGAGTAGTTAAGTTATATTTGATCAAGCTCACCTAATTTGACAAAAATTTATAATTCATTTTATTGACAAAATTTTAGTCAAGTAATTATGATTACAAAGAATGATCTGATAAAAATTTATAGAATGATATAACATAGGTCCTTACAAAACTCAACCTCATATTTGATAAAAGATAAACAAAAATTAAAAAAATCTTCCATTCTCTTCAGTCTCCCTCTTTTTCAGTAGCAGTAGTAGATTTTTCCTTAACTTCAAGCCCAAGAATGACATTGAGTTTGGTGTCTATATTCGCATCCTCATTCTTATCATCTTTTTTTTTTCTTTTAAACTAGATGAGAGATTTGATCTTAAGGTTATCCAATATGATGTTTGATAGGTAAAGGTTTATACTTGCATACTTAAACAGTTCCCCATCCTTGCATAGCTCAAAGGCACCAAAGACATTCTCCTAACAAAATTTGACTTCAACTCAGACCTCAACTTGGTAATCTCAACCTACACCTTATTAAGTTTGTGCACATAATGTTTCTTTACAAACTCAGCGGAAGCCTTCTAGACCTACATTTTTCTTGCTTGGCTGCCAAGTCTTCAACTCTCTTCCTTTGCTCATTTTTTTTATGTGAGACAGAGAGACTGGCTTAAAGCTTGGTAATCAAGTCATTGTTATAATTTTCTTGAGCAAAATTTCTAAGGTTTAACTTAGTTTTCATAAAGTAGGCCAAAGTTAGGTAGGCATGATGTATGCCTTTATTGGCTATATTGGAGGGAATGGTTTCTCTGAAACTATGAAAAGAAAAATTGAGCTTATACTTGAAAAATAATGGAATCCATCAAACAATAAAAAATTGAACTAAAAGATAACTTACTCCTTTAAAGTACTATGACCTTCATATGTTCTTTTTTGTACCTTTTGAATTGTCATGTAACTTTTACCAATTTATCTTTCTCTTTGGTTGATTGTAATGCATTTTAAATATTTGGAAGTTATTAGTGTTCATGTCTTATAATTTTGTAAACTTAGACATTAAGAGCTGGTCGATGTCTTATAATGGCTTAAATTTATAATTTACTAGCTTGAGTCATAAAGGCCTTTTTTTTTCCCAAGCATTTACTTAAGAACCTATAGAGTCGTGTTCCATTTCTTGTGCCATGTTACTGTGCGTTATCTTAATCATAAAACTTAATATATGTAGTGTTGTAGCCCTTGCACGTCAATTACAAAAAGCACCCTATGAACTTGGTTATCCTTGGCCTTTTCACTCAATCACTAAGTCTTACAGTTGGCATGAGCTGTGCTAATACTAATGGTTAGTATCTTAATTGATGCATGCTCTCAACAATCCTAGGTCTTGTTATAAATCTAGAATTATGCTAATTATCCACATTTGTATGATTTCAAGAAGAACTGTGCTTAAAGCACTAATTTTGATAGTAGTTGTTGCTGCATCTTTTACTGGCTACACTTTTTAGGCATCTAAGAAAGGCAAAGACTTCAACTATCTTGGGCCCATTTTGTTCACCAACCTTATTATCCTCATCCTAATTGGTTTAATCCAAGTGAGATTGTCTCAATCATTTATCAATGCAGTTGGAAGTTCAATGCAATATTATTATCCTTGCTTGCTATGTGCTTATGTCTTTCATGCATTTCCATGCCCCTATCCATTGATGTTCGGTTGGACTTTATAACTTCATATATTATAAAAGCCAAAGTAAAAAAATAATAAGGATAATAATTTTAAAGAATGAGAAAAATCAATACTAAAAGTCAATGAAGCATAGCTTTTAGGGAAGCAGTAAACATAAAAGTAGTTTATAGAAAATAGAACCTTTATAACTTCATATATTGTAAAAAAAATGTAAAAAAAAAGGGTAAGTAAATCTTTTGAAGCTGCAATGAAAACATAGTAATGTGTCAAACGGATCAATAAATTATTGAATTTAGTGGCATTTGTATCATAAAAATATTACTAAATTTAATGTCATTTTTAAACACAAACTGCATTAAATTTAATGGCATTTTTTATAATAAATTCCACTAAGTTAGCGACATTTTTTCTTAAAACACAACTATTTTTTCCAATGCAAATACAGCTAATGCTCTCAGCCAAAAATGTCACAAATTTTTTAAAGCTGCTTATAAATGTTGCTAAATGTGAAAAAAAAAAAAAAACACCACTAAATACTTGTTCTCCTATAGTGTACCCATTTTACATTTTTCTTTATTGTTTACATTATCAGTTTGTTTTTTAATTTTTAGCTTTTTTTATATATATTTACAAAAAAATAAGTAATTAAAATTTTATGTTGACAAGTTAATTATTTATGTTATAATAATTTCTTTTTTATGATTGTTCTTACCTTTAATTATGTTTATAATTGTCCTTACTTTTTCTTAGTATGTTATAACACTTTTTACTCATTTTATGTCAAATTATTCTATTTTTACGCTTTTTCTCACTTTTTTATGTTTTCTATTTGTTTTTCAATTTTTAATTATTTTCCTTATATATTTAAAAATAATAATTAATTAAAATTTTACATCGCCAACATAATTATTTATCTTACAATAATATATTTTTATGGTTGTTCTTATCTTCCATTTCATTTAAAATTATCATAACTCTTTCTTAATGTGTTATATCACTTCTTATCCATATTACGTCAAATAAAACTAAATTTATATTTCTTCTCACTTGTTTATATTACCAATTTATTTTTTAATTTTTATCTATCTTCCTCTTATATATTTACAAAAATAATAATTAATTAAAATTTTACATTGCCATTATAATTATTTATAATATAATAATATATATTTTTATGATTGCTTTTACTTTCCATTATGTTTAAAATTGTGTAGCTCTTTCTTAGTATTTTACGACACTTATTACTCATTTTACACCAAATGATACTAATTTTATGTTTCTTACTTGTTTACATTATCAATTTATTTTTTAATTTTTAACTATTTTTCTTATATATATTTATAGGAACAATAATTAATTAAAATTTTACGTTATCAATATAATTATTTACTTTACAATAATATATTCTTACAATTGTTTTTATTTTCCATTACATTTAGAATTGTTATAATTGTTTCTTAATATATTATGACACTTCTTACCTATTTTACGTCAAACGATTTTAATTTTATGTTTGTTATCCACTTGTTTAGTTTATCAAATTTATTTTTTAATTTATATCCATTTTCCTTAAATATTTACAAAACAATAATTAATTAAAAGTTTATGTTGTCAATATTATTCCTTACATTACAATAATATTTTACGCTATATAATACTAATTTTACATTTCTTCTCGCTTGTTTACGTTACTAATATATATATTTTTTAATTTTTAGCTAGTTTTCTTCTATGTTATAAAAATAATTTATTAAAATTTTATGTTAGCAACTTAATTATTTACATTACAATAATTTGTTTTTATGATTATTGTTATCTTTAATTATGTTTAGAATTGTAATAACTCTTTTTTAGTGTGCTATGACACTTTTTTCGATTTTACACCAAATGATACTCATTTTACGTAACTTATTAGTTTTTCAATTTTTAGCTATTTTTTATATATTTAAAAAATAATAATTAGTTAAAATTTTATGTTGCCAACATAATTATTTATGTTACAATAATTTTTTACAATTGTTCTTACTTTTTTTTATGTTTAAAATTATCATAACTCTTTCTTAATGTGTTACAACATTTTTTACCAATTTTACACTAAATGATATTAATTTTATGTTTTTCACATTTTTTTACATTACCAATTTATTTTTAATTTATAACTGTTTCTTTATATTACAAAAATAATAATTAATTAAAATTTTACATTACCATCATAATTATTTACATTATAATAATATATTTTTATATTTGTTCTTATTTTTCGATATGTTTAAAATTGTCATAATTTTTTTAGTGTGTTATAACTCTTCTTACCTATTTTACATCAAATGATATAAATGTTTTGTTTTCTTTTATCTATTCATGTTATCTATATTTTTTTATTTATTATATTTTTTTATGTATTTATAGAAATAATAATTAATTAAAATTTTATGTTGCTATCTTTGTTATTTATATTTCAATAATTTTTTTTACAGTTGTTCTTACATTTCATTAAATTTAGAATTATTATAATTCTTTCTTAGGTGTTAGGATACTTTTAATATATTTTATACTAAATAATATAAATTTTACCATTTCTCTCACATGCTTAATGTTAATAAATTTTTTATTAATTTTTTTCAAAAATATCATTTTGTTTATATTAATTTTTATCAGTAGACGTCTTTTTAACTATTTTCTTATATATTTAAAGAAAATAATTAATTTAAATTTATATTGTTAACTTAATTATTTACATTAAAATAATTCTTCTAACGCTTCTTCTTATATTCATTATATTTAAAATTTTTATAATTCATTTTTTAACGTGTTAAGACACTTGTATCCCATTTTAAATAAATTGATATAAATTTTATTATTTCTATCATTTGATTATGTTAATAATTTTTTTTATTTTTATTTAAAATATAACTTCTTTTAAGTTAATTTTTTTCTTGGAAAGAATTTTTTTGTTAATATTTTTTTTTCCTGAATTATTTTTTATAATATTTTTTAGCTAATTTCGAAAATGCCATTATATTAAAAGTTTTTTAAAAGGAATGTTTTTAATTATTTTATTTTTATTTTGAAGTAATTTCATAAACATGTAATAAAGTGAAAAATAAAAACTATTACATAAAGTGAAAATTATTTGAATTATGTATATGATTCTATAAATTTTGTTTTGCAATCTCATTACTTGCGAAGCTTTAAAATTTAATCAATATTTGATATTTAATTATATAAATCTAATGATCATTATCTGCTAACCTTATTACAAGATTAAAAAAACTTCTTATTATAAAAGTCCCCAAAAAGAAACAGCTTTGGGCAAAAAAGAAATAGCTTTTGTTTTTTGAACTCTCTAGAAAGCTTCCTCATTCTTTCTTCATTTCGCTTGTCTGTTCTCTTATTCCTCCAAATCTAAAAACTTCTTCTCTCCTTGAATTTTTAGTTTTTTTTTTTTTAAATTTAAAACAATAATGTTAAAAGACGTAAGACAAGTGTCTAAATGCTAAAAAGATGATTTTATCTTTCTTTTTTGTGCCAATGAAAAGATGACAAATGGCAAAAAAATTGATAGCCTTCAAAATAGTATTTGAACAATATAAAATTGAGAGATGAGTTTATCATAATAAGGTCACAATTTATCAACCTTATTATAAAGTCTTGTGATATCATGATATCTAGTGAGAAATTGAAAATATTACAAAAATTTAAAAAAAAAAGTGAAAATAGTAAAACAAGTTAATAGATCAACTAAAAATATACAGATAATTTTATTTATTTTATTTTTCTAACCAATAAAAAATATAAATTACATATTTTATACTTATTTTTATCTATAAACAATAACATTAAAATAAAAATTCAACTATAGTTATGTCATATATTGTTTTAATAAATAATATTTTGTTATTTCTTCATTATTAACAAATAACAATACTACAACAATAATTAATACAAATTTTAGTATTCATCTTAATAATATTTTTAATTTTAAAATATCAATTATTTTATGTTGTCTTTTTTAATTTTAAAATTATTTTTTAGTTATTTTTCTTATATATTTTACGATTTTATTTTTATGATTTTCTTTCTAGTCTTAAAAATCTTTTAACATAATTCATAAAAATGTAAGTTACCATTGTATTGTTTTATTTGTATGAATTTTTTCATAGATACTTTAATTGCAAATTTTGGTATCTTTTTATAAAAAATTCAACATGTTTAAAATGTCACTTTATCAAGATGTGATAGTTTTTACTATTATATAAATATTTTTACTATGCAGTGAAAAAATTACTACACAAATATTTATGTTAATAAATTTTTAAGACTAAAAATGGTATAATAGTGGCTTTCAAATATGAGAGAAATTTTATTGTACCTCCCTTTTGTTTAGTTTAAAATTTTTTTGATTATTTATTACCTATTTTTCTTATATATTTACAAAAATAATAATTAATTATAATGTAATATTACATTACTGATTTCATTATTTACGTTACAAAAATATTTTTTTAGAGTTATTTTTACGTTTTGTTACGTTTAAAATTGTTATAACTTTTTCTTTGTTGAGTTAAAACACTTTTTACACATTTTATGTTCAATGATATAAATTTTACGTTTTTTTTTCACATGTTTAAGTTAGCAAAATTTATTATTATTATTTGTTAGATGTTTTTCTTATATATTTACATGAACAATAATTAATTAAAATTTTATGTTGCTAACATAACTATTTATGTTACAATAATATTTTTTAATGGTTGCTCTTACATTCCAATAAGTTTAGAATTATCTTAAATCTTTTTTAGTATATTATGTCATAACGTCTAGATCCGAAGATTCATCACTAGACATTAACTTGAAGGAGTCGTCACCAATCTTTTTTATCTAGGTACGATTGATCATCTAAGGAATCTATCTTTTCAGGGAACACCTAAGTTTAAGGGTCCCTAAGAGAATAGGTTCGGGTCTACTAACCAGAATAGGGTTCAGGAGTTCGGTTACGTGTGAGGAAGGTTATAGCACCCTCACAATGCCCATCAAAAGATTGTACCAACTTAATTTTGTGTTATCCAATAAGCCTTAAATATTTACCAAGTAATTAGTTATTAAAAATTATTCTCAATTGACTCTAATACTTTTAGCAAAAAATTGAGAAAATCCCCTTATCTCAAGAGTATGCAAGAAAACTATTGTTTCACTTGCAGAGGCTCCATCGTCGGATTATTTAACATTAAAGAAAATTCAAGAAAATAAAAACGAAAGAGAAAAAATGATTGCTTTTGTGTAAAGAAAATTGATACTTTCAACTTTTCCTCAAAAATATTTTTTTAAAACTTTAATTTCGAGAAAAATTGATACTTTCAACTTTCTATCAAAAATATTTGTTAGAAACTTTAATTTCAAAGAAAATTGATACTTTCAACTTTTCCTAAAAAAAAAACCCTTTTTGAAAACTTATTTTTAAGAAAAATTGATACTTTCAACTTTTCCTTAAAGCATTTGAAAAATTTTTTCAAGAAAAATTGATACTTTCAACTTTCCTTAAATTGTTTGTTTTTTCTCTTTCTTGTTTGCTTCTCTCTTTCTTAGACTTGCAGTCAGGGCACTTTTTTCCTTGCTTTTTCCTACCAGCTGGTGACTTTACACGATGGTCTACTGTATGTTGCTGCTCTAAACACAAGCTATGCCAATTTCTCTATTTCACTACGAATTTTCTTGCGTGTTTTTGATCTTTAGATTTTTTTCTGTGATTCTTTTCTGATCTCTCTATTTTATTTTTGTTCCCCTATTGTTGTTGCTCACGTATTTGTAGTCAGGAGACACAGTTCCTATAAAATGTTGACAGACATACTGATACAATCTCCAAGCATGGCTTCCAAGAATATCCTTGGTTGCTGGTCGCATTGGAGTTATAGGAGGATGATCACCGGCATCTGTTCCTGAGCATGGTTTATGATAACCTTCAGCAAGCAATCTTTGGACATAGTCACTCCACAGTGGATTGTTTTCTAGTACCTTAAATGTGCTTTCGAAATCAAACGATGAAGGATATGCTGTACTTTTGGTTCGTGGATAGCTTATGAAACCTTGTGTATATAAGTGTTTAGCAATTTGCATGGCTGTCTGAGGTCCAAAGCCTAATGCACTTAAAGCAACCTTTAAAAGATTCACTGTGTTGAGACCAGAAGGTCGACCTTTGCTTTCTCGTTTTTTTGATACATTAATTACTTTAAGAATTCCATCATCTAAGTCAAACAACTTTTGGAACATTGTTGCAACATCTAAGTCAAACAACTTTTGACGTTTCCATTCTAGATGAAGCTCATAACCATTTTGAATAATATAGGGACGTAATGCCCAAAACTTTTCAGGCTTAAAAGTATTAATTTGCAAATATCGCTGCTCACAAAACCCAAGTGTAGGGGTTTGACATGGTCCATAGCTGAAATAAGTAATTAATTATCATATTAAATAGTTGCACCCAAGCTAAAAATAAACAAAATCATTTTTATGAAATAGTCAGAATAACTCTAAAGAATGAGAATGAATTAAGAGCAAAAAATCAACATTGCCTAGGGTAAAAGTAAAAGGTAAGGCTAAAAGCATAAAATTATGTCGACAGACAAGTAAAGCCCTAAACTTTCATATAGTTGGTTAGAAAGAGAAACCTAGAGATGAAGCTCACTAGATCAATATCCAGAAAACAAAATTGTGAATAAACAAAGGTAAAAACACAACCAAGAATGACATGCCAGCATGCATGGCATATGATATGGTAAATCAATCAAGCTCGAGTTTAAAATAGACGTTTTTGATGATTAAGCATATTAAAGCAACAATTGTTAATTAATGGTCAAAGAAAAATGGGTGAGAGCTGAAAGAAAAATTAACCATACAACATATAAGGAGGGGATATGAGAAGATAGAACATAGGAATGACATACCGAACCTTACCACTCAGAGACTCTATAGTTAATTAAGTTATCAAACTAGCAAGGGTACAAACCTAGTGCAACAATGAATTTCGATGTCAGTAGAATATTATTGCCAACAGAACTACAATATAACCTAGACTCCTGGTATAAGCATATGAGAATTGCATAAACTTCCCACATCCTTGGTGAGGATATCATAATTATGCAAATAAATGCAATAAAAACAAATGATGCATGGAAACCCCAAAGAAAAATGCATAATGAACTACAAAATGCTAGGGACGAGATGAAAGAACCAACGAGATAACCCTGGAGTCAAGATTCCCATATTTTCCTTGAAAATAACTAGTTTGAAATCGGGTAAATGCAACACTAACTTTCAAATCTATCTCTTGCCGAGCATCCACAGTCAGTGCTTCATGTCTGTTCGGTTCCACTAGATTATCCATAGCCTTCAAGATGTCTTTCTCGATCACAGAAGAAAACCTAGCACGATAAACCCTTTTTTTTTTACCTCATTCACATGAAATCTCGTAAACTCAATGACTTCAAAACAAATGTTTTCTCCTTCACGATCACAATCCAACCATAATACCAAATGACCACAACCACGAGCTTCTTGACTTAAATGTTTAGAAATATGGGCCTTTGGGTTTGATTCTATCTTGATAACTGGTGCTTGAAATAGGTTTAGAAGATTAGTGGCATTCCAGTCTTGATAAGAAGCTAGAAAATCTATGTTGACTACATGTCCAATAACTGAAGTCACTTTGAAAGAAGCATGAAAGCCAAGAAAAGGCCCGTTGAACTCATGGACATCTGTATTGCCCCTCTTTGTTGTCATTTGGCCATGAGAGAGTATAGAAGCAATGGAGAGAGCGATGCTAGGCTTATCTGAAACCATGAAAACTTTGGAAGGATGAGACATTTTTCCAATTTCCAGTTCCACTTTTCTTTATTGGGTTTTGGCTTGTTGCTTCTATTTTCTGTGTTTCTCCCTTCTTTTTTGTTTTCGTTGCTTTGTTGCTATTTATAAGACCATATCAGAAGAATTTTTTATCAGATCAAAGTCCTTATTCAACGGGGTTATCAAAAATTTAAGACTCATCCTACCTCCTATTAAAACCTATAGAAACTCTACAACCTCAAATTTAGGACCAAAGATATAATTTTTTATTTTTTATCACTAAATCTTGTTAAACTAATGATAAATCTAATAAAACAGATAAATCAACTAAAAAAATCAAAGAAAAATAAAAAAAAGTTAATTGGGCCTGCTAGTTGGATCTTAAATCGGGTTCAATGGGCTTAGACCTAAACCCTATTGGACCAAGCCCAATGGGCTTGGGTTCGGACTAAATAGGGTATTTGTAGCTGCCCCTCTTTACACATTTTTTGCAAAGCAAGAATTGTGCAAAGACGTAGACACCCATTCAAGACTCAACTTGACACTTTTTTTGTTTTTGTTTTTGTTTTTGTTTGTTAAAATTTTAATCAAAGCTTCTTTAAGTAGAGGTTTAATGACTTTGAGAAACATAAACAAAGCTCTTCTAATCAGAGGCTCAACGATTTTGAAAAAATAAATGGCTCCTCTAATCAGAGGCTTAACGATTTTAGAAAAATAAATGGCTCCTCTGAAATAAATGGCTCATCTAATCAAAGGCAACTATGACTTTAAAAAAATAAGTGGCTCCTCTAATCAGAGGCACCACAACTTTCTCTTCTAAACAGAGGTACCACAACTTTGGAAAGTAAATTGCTCCTCTAAACAGAGGTAACGAAACTTTGAAAAAATAAATTGCTCATTGACAATCATGTCCAAAGGAGTTATAGATTGTGATTGAAGGAATTTTGTAATGGGAACTCAAAGATTCACAATTTGAGTTCAACATTCAGAGGTTCAGATTCGTAAGAACTTTTCAACTTTGTAAGAATTTACTGAAATTTGATTCTTAAAATTTCAATTCCACTCAAATTTGCAAGATCTCAAGATTTGCATTTGCAACTTGCAAGACTCGCATTAAAGATCCTTATTTGAATTTTGGAGGTTCACATCCAAAAGTTTAAAGGTTTGCATTTGGCAAGCTTGGGATTCACATCAAAAAATTCAAAGCTTCTCATTTGAGTTCAAAGGTTCAGTAATAAAACTTAGAGTTTCACATCTAAGTTCAAATGTTCTCATTTAAAAATTTAGAGATTCATATCCAAAAAATTGAAGCTTTGTATTTTGGAGATTCACATCCAAAAGTTTAAAACTTTTCATTCTAGTTCGAAGATTCACATTTGATGAACTTTAGGGTTTTACTCCTCAAAGATTCTCATTTGAGTTCTCAAAAATTCTCATCAAAATATTCACGATTTTTTTTTCAAGTGACTCAAAAATTTGCTTGAATGAATGTTATGACCAAAGATGTAAATGCCTTCTTAATGATGCAAATGTGGTAACCTATATTCTCATAATGCCATGCATGTCCAAACAAAGTTTAATTCATCAAATTGTGTGCATGTACTATTCAAGCAATGATGCCAACATGTTGCATGTAATGCGAAGGTCAATAATGTCATGAAATCTTAAATAATTATGGAATATGATCCTCAAGACCCTACCATCTCACATTTTCCCTTTATTTAGCTTCTCAACATTTTGAAACAAGCTTTATTAATTGATCATCATTGTTTCCATTACTTGATCACCATCAAGAGGTTTCTTAGCGCCAACAAATTTTACCTATTACCTTACATGCCAGGCTTATCAGCACTAATCATTTCAAAATAAATTTTATGTTTTATCACTTAGTCATCGTTCATAAGCTTCTCAATACTAGCCATTTCAAAACAAATTTCATCATCTGTCACTTAGTCATCATTCATAAGCTTATCAGCACCAGTTTCATCTATTGCTCCATATCATTTTCATCACTTAACCATAACTCATAGGTTATATCAATCAATACATCCCCATATTCATCACTTGATTATACCACTTTTCAAGATTTTCCCCATTTTCATTTTATTGTCCAATCCATCATCATATTCTCTATTTGGTCACATCATATGTCCTTTCAAATTATCTCTTTTAGGTTTCTACCATTTTTTCATTTTGTTATCACCATCATCTTAGATTTCTCTTTAAAGGAATGCAAGATTTTTTTATGCACATTTTCATTCATTCATCATCATTTCAATTCTTGACAATTATAATGCACTCATACATTTTCTTGATTTATTCTAAGGATGTAACAATAAAAGAACACAAGGTGAATTATGGTAAAGATAATCAATGAAGATCTATTTGAGTACAAAACAAATGAGAAATGAAATAAATTGGATACATGTCATTGGGATGAATGGTATGTCCAAACGATGAATATTCAGACAATTCTCAATATTAATCTAGGATTCTTTTTCAAAAACTCATTCCATTTACTGTTGAAGTCATTTTGAGCTTGACGAACTTTACCCCAGTTTTTGAGGGATTTTTAGATGTCTTTGATTTTCCATCCATGTGAACCATTTGACCTAGACCTTTTTCTACCCAAATCACCTTTTTAGGTTTTCAATTTGAATAGTTTTTTCATTTTTTCATTTTTTTTCTTTATTTGTTTCATTTTTTATTTTTTCATCATCTTCTTTTCTTTTTTTCATTTTTTCATCCATTGTTGATATCTTTCTACACATCAAACTTTAGAGCAATATAGCATGATTCCATTATTTCATCATGAGCATGGCTTTGCCCAACATATGATCATTCAAGTTGAGCATTCACACTTGATCCAAATAGACTTTTCAAGATTGTAATGTAGGTCAAGGTGAGGGGTCATAAAAGAAATAGATATAATAGGCTCAAAACATATATTAAAAAGGTTCAAGACCAAAGGATCATTTGATGGCATTTTGCCCCCACATCATTTCACTATTTTTTTTCCTCACATAAGTGATTCTCATTATTTTACCCCAAATCATGTGTGGCATTTATTTTTTCTTTTGCTTTTCTTTCTCTTTCCATTTTTGAGACTTTTTGTGATATTTTTTTCAAAAATTACCCCCCAGTGTAGAGGGTGATCCTTGGTTAGGGTTCTTCAGAGAAAAAAATCATAATAGGCTCAAAGGGGTTGCAATAAATGGTTTTTCAAATGGTAAAAAAAAGATGACCATTTTTCATCTTAATTGTGAATACTTTTCTTGAACATCATCTATTGAACAAAGCTTATGAACCTGTATAAAAAATTACATATCTTCAAGACATATCTATTTCACCTCTAGTAACAGCTTACTTTTTTGCTCAAATCATCTTCTCATATTAATGTGGATGAGTTCTTAAAATTAAATCCCAGAATTATTTTTATCATTGTCTAAATATTCATCATCTAAAATTTGAAAATGGGAATGTAAAGTTATGAAAGGTAACAGAGCATGGAATAATGGTCGAGTGAAATAAAAATGTAACGAAAATGCATTAACTTACCTTTACTAAAATGATAACAAGTGAAATCATATTGCAAGAAAAAAATCCTAACATTACTTTAAAAGAACTCTTAGAATGATAAGTAGCATTCAACCAGTTTTAACATCCTTCTTTAAAATCATGCCTCTGTGCAATCAAGTGAAGGATTTTTATCTCGCCCCTTTAATTCATTGTGACTCTTCAGGCCTTTTTTAATTAACATATTATTGATTCTCATTCAGGGCATTGACATTGTGATTAGGTAATAGATTACCACTAACATTAGGTGTTGTTACTTTTTCTTGATCAAAACTTACCATTTCATCCTTGATTAACTATTGCACCTTATGCTTTAGAGTAGTGTAATTTTTAGTGAAATAACCAGCAATTCTGTAGTGGTAGTCACAGTGAGCTGTAAGATCATATCACTTAGGATAAGGTGACTTGAGCGACTCCACATGGCTTGGGGGTAATCAAATGGCTATTATAAAGCTCTCGGTATAACTTCGTAGAAGTCATGAGGATTAGATCAAATACGAGCTTTTTTCGAATAGTCTATTGCTCTTGTGAACCACTTGCCAGGCTAACAGGATGAATTTGAGGTCTTATAGGAGTTTGAATGTTAAAACTATATGTGAGGGCTTGAGGGATAAAAATGGGCTAATATGTGGATGAATTAGGTGGTTGTGGGGCTGATTGGTATAGATAAGATGAACCATTATTCATAGCAGGATAGTATGGAGAGTAACCTTAGGATGGATAGGTTTGATATCCTCTGAACTGTCTATCAAAACTCACATCTTAAACTTCAGTCTCTTTCTTCTCGGGTGCTTTCTTGGTTTCTCCTCATTTCAGCTTACCATTTTTTAATGGCATTCTCAATGATTTCGCCTGAGATCACCATGTCAACGAAATTTTTTGTGGCATTCCCTATCATCTTTTCATAATAGAGATATTTCAAAGTGTTGACAAATAATACGATGGTTTCTTTTTCAGTCGAATGAGGTTGTACTTAAGAAGTAATATCCCTCTATTGTTGGACATATTTTTTGAATGATTCAATTACTTTTTTCTTCATATTCTATAAAGAAAGACGATCAGGGGCCAAGTTTATTATATGTTGGTATTGACTAATAAAAGCATGAGTCATATCGCTCCAAGAACGAATACGGATCCTATCCAATTGGACATACCACCTTACAGGAAAACTTGTTAGGCTGTCTTGGAACACATGCATTAATAGCTTTTCATTATTAGCATGAGTAGCCATTTTTCGATAGTACATGATAATGTGAGTTTTCCAACATTTTGTATCATTATACTTCTTAAACTCTAGCACCTTAAATTTTGGAGAAATAACCACATCTGAGATTAAACAGAATCCAGTAGCATCAACTGAGCCATACAAACCAACTTCCTCCACTGCTTGTAGCCTTTCCTCTAACAAGTTTATCTTTTATTCAACTTTTGAGGCTTCTACAGGCTCCTTTCTCTTTGGGCCTTAATTTTTTTTTCTTTTGGATCATCTAAATTAGGGACTGATATTGGTTCT